>CAKNXH010001903.1:109395-126027 GCA_932178445.1 Andricus quercusramuli | reverse complement strand
TAAAAACTAAATATAATCATAATTGAAATATGTAACCACAAATGGCAGCAAATGGCAGACACTGAAAAACATATAACGGTCATCACTGAGGAGAGTTTTTCATGTGTTGAGGCGAATGTGGTGCCGAGGTAGGGATTGTGAAAGTACTTTTTATTCAAAAACTTTGACTTGTGAAACACATGGAGATTAGATTACGCGGACTTTGATTTTGTTTATTTTATATCTTGCATTTCTTCGTATTTTCAGGCCGAAAAAGATATGATACCAAACCTTGCAACTGGAATGGATGGGTTGGAGTCACTCATGGATGCTGACGAGTACATGCAGCCAAAATCCAGAGCACCCTTACCTCCTGGTATTTTAACTACAAGTACTTCAGGATCTCCGCCAAACACGCCCTTGAAAACTTGCTGGCCGAACGGAGTTTCACTAGATACTGATTCACCAACACCTCAAAATCAACAGAATTGGGATAGAGAACTTTTTAGGTATAATGCATCTCATGGAAACGTAAGTACATCTCACGAACAAGGTGTTCCTGAACAACTTGGTCATTATGTGCACGCCAATGGACATTGTGGTCCAATGATTTCCGACAGCTACGGCTCTAGATATTGTTCTGATCCACTGAGAATGGTTGGCGTAAGAGGTGAGTAAATTAGTGGAATATTTATATTACGATACCATTCACGAAATACATGCTATTGAGCAATCATTTTTTATATCTTTCTGTCGTTGCTGATAAGGTGAAGGTACCTATCATGAAACATGTCCCAATTATGAAACAGTTTGATAAATAATTTGATTTATAAATAATTTCAAAGTATATTTATGAGTACAAATTACTATATCAATAAGTATGAAAGTTAGGCTTTTCATCTATATAAAAAGCAAGTATGGTTCTAAAGTTTTAAACAACAACAAATAATTTTAATTATGTAACCTCAAAACTCGGGAAAGTTGACTGCTATTTATCTGAGTCAGAAGGGCTTGATATCTATAATTTGTTTTATCTCGTGTATTCACAAATTTCAATCATTTCACATGTGTAATAGATTAAATGACAGCTTCAGTTTTATAGGTTTGAGAGTACTGCACTCTTTCTTTATTTGGATACAACTTTATTGATTAATTAGTTGTTTCATAATACGTCCACCTTTCTTAACAAGGTCTGTATTTATGGAACGGAGAAACATGGGTGTTTCATATTGGCGGACGCGTTTTCGACGTTTGTTCCTATTTATGAAACAGAGGTATGTTTGCAATAAAATGTGTTTTTGTTATATTAATATAGCTTATGTTATGTTATTATCATATAATACTCAAACGTTAAGTAAAAAAAATTAATTTTGAACCAAAAAAGAACGGATTTTCAACAAAATAGTTGAATTTTGAACCAGAGTGATAAATTTTCAAATAAAAATGATGAATCTTCAACTGGAATCATTGAATTTTAAACCAAACAGATGAAATTTAACTACAATGGTGAATCTTTAACTGAAATAGTTCAATTTTCAACCAAACAGATGAATACTCAACTATGAGATTAATTCTCTACAAAAAAATACGAATTTTCAAAACAATATATGAATTTGCAACCATGTTGTTTAATTTCCAACTGAAAATGATAAATTCTTAACCGATAGTTGAATTTTACAACAACAAAAATAGAGAAGAATTTTCAACAAAAAATAGAATATTTAAACGTTAAATTAGACAAATTAATTTTCAACAACAAAAAAATGGATTTTTAATCAAACAGTTCAATTTTTAACCAATGTGATAAATTTTCAACTAAATTGATGGATCTTCAACTGGAAAGTTGATTTTATACCAAGAAGGTAACAAAAATTTTCACCAAATATTTCAATTGTTAAATAAAAAAGATCAATTATCAATCGAACAGTTAAATTTTCATTCAAAAAAGATAAATTTTTAACCAAAAATAGAAAAGGTATATTTTCTGTTTAAACAAACTAATTTCTAACAAACAAAAAAACGAATTTTCAACAAAATAGTAAAATTTTCAACAGGAATAGTTAAATTTTCAGTTAGAAAAATTTATTTTCACCAAGGTCGTTAAATTTTCAATCAGAGAGGAATTTTCAATTAAAATTATAAATCTTCAACAAAAATAATTAATTTTTAACAAAAAGAAAACACTTTAAACGAAGTTGTAACATTTTCAACTAAAAAAGATGAAATCTCAGCGAACAATGCAATATAATTTAAATTTCAACCAAACAAGATTTTATTTTTAAATAAAAAACAGTTAAATTCAACCGTAAAAGAAAAATTTTCAAGAACAGTTGAGTTTTCAATTAAAAAATACTTTTCAGTCAACAGAGAAAACAAATTTAAAACAAACTGTTGAATTTTCAAGGAAAAATATGAATTTCCAACCAAGAAGATTAATTTTCTACCAAAAAGGACAAATATTCAATAAATCACAGGAAGTTATTATTAAGTACAATAAAATATAAAGAAAATGAAAAGGGAATTTAGCCTAATATTTCATTTACACTTCACTTTGACTAAGTTTCTTATGTTTTAACTTCATCATTCATGGGGTTTTCTTCTTTTTCATTCAACTAAATAAAAATTCATTCCCTATAACAAACATTTTTCAGCAAAAATAAAATATAATTCACTTCGATCACGAAAACTACCCTTTATCGGTTAGGTTTGTCAATATTAACGAAAACTTGTATTCAATTTATGTATCTCTATGAACGATTGAAATAAAAGTTCATTGTACTATTTAGTTCCATTTAATATAGAAAATAATATAAAATAAGCCATATTAATATTTAAAAAAAGACATTTCTTTGCTGTTCCATAATAGGAACATGCATTATGGAACACCGGACAAGAGTCCAAAAGTTTTTTCCTAATATGTACGTAAAGGTCATTCCGCTTTTTCATAAATACAATAACTTTGCTTAGACTAAATTATACTTTCAATAGGCGTTTCGCATTCAGAAAAGATCAGCGAATTCATTGATATAAACATTTTGAAAATGTATTCTACTATCGTTCAAAAATTAATGAAAATCTCAAAACCCCCTCAAAATTGGTCTCATGATAGGTACCTTTACCTTGTATATCCAAATAATAATGTTTACTTTACACATTTTTAAATACGATCAACATGTTTGAAAAAAAGCGAACTTTAACGTTGGATAAAATATTTTTCGAGAATATAATAGCGATGCCAATTATAAGTTCATTTAATCATCGGAAACTTGCAAAAAACTTTCTGAAAATATATAAGAATCTATCAGTGTTTGGTTATGTTTGATGTTTGGTTACCATTTTTTTGTTAGACTTACATCGTATAAAAGACGAAAAGCTTCTGTTTTTTACTAAAAATATATTTAAAACTAATTTTAGTCTAATTTCTCTGTACTCAACATGTTTTTACATTTTAGCTTTTTTTTAGTACATTAGCTACTGAAGCAGATAATCTGCTAGCGAAGTTATGTTTTTAAAAAAATTTCCTTGTTGGATCAACGTACTTGGAATTGAAGTGGGTAATGTTAAACGGTCCTAGTTCAATCAACCTATTTTCACAGGAGAGGCAAAAAAACTTTCTAGAGGAACGATTTACAACCGATTGAGTAAATTATTTGTTTCTTCTGTAGGTAGCTGAATCAGTTTAACAACCAGTGTGTAAAAATAGTGTTACATGTGTATTTAATAATCTATTGTAAATATGACCCTGAACTGAGAACCTTTGAGCTTTCCTTGGTATAATAGGTTATCCAAATAAAAATTTAATCTATATAAACTTGAATAAACCTAACATTACTTAATGTAGGCACATTTATTTCTTAAATAAATATAAGTAGGTTCCCTTATAGTTTACTACATCCTTCTACCGGTGAAAGGGGACTAACTCTGCAAAAAATTAGGATAGAAAGATTCTTTTAATAATCCGTGAGAGAGCTGATTAAATTTCGCCTCAATTAAGCCCTACATCAAATATTTTCCATAAATGGGAGCCGAAATAGTATTGGACAAATTTTCGATTCTGAAACTTCGCTCCTTGAATGTTTCAAAAAAGTGAATGGTAATAATTGAAACTTCGCTGAATTAAATTCTTAAATCTCGTTTTTAAAATAAAACCAAGAATATAATAAAATATGAACTGTTTCTCGAATTAGCATAAAAAAATGTGGAAGTGTGTCCCAGACGAAAATCGGTCAGTCGACTGGTGACCGCAATCTTTTGTCTCTTATTTCCCAAAATTCCAATTTTCGTCTTGCGCACGCCCCCACATTTCTATGATAATTCGAGAATCAGTAAATATTTTATCATTATCTCGGTTTCGTTTGAAAGAGGAGAGTTCAGACTTTAACTCAGCCAAGTTTTGATTTTTCCATTTACTTACCTGAAGCAAGCAGAGAGTGAAAGTTAAGAATCGAAAATTGTTCAATCACGGAGAATAGTTCGATCATTTTACATGCTATCTCGGCCCACAGTTACGAAAAATACTTTAAGTAGGCCTCAATCGATTCGAAATTTAATAAGCTCTCTAACGGGGGTTAGAAACAATTTTTCTGCCTTAATTTTTTGCAGATTTGGTCGCTTTTTAAGACAAGGCTGTTTTTAATCCGATTTTCATAATTTCGATGCACAATTTTGACCGATAGTGTAGCATTTGAACCTCCTGACATCGTCATGAATGAAGTTAACACACCGTCTTGGAACAGGACATTTCAGAAGGTTCGAAAACTTTCCGATATTAGGGGTCCAACTTTTAATAATGTAAAAAATACAAGTTTTTACTTTAAATAATATTAGTTTTATTTGACTTTATATAGCTTCAAGTTTGAATTAGACAACCGATTAAAAAATATAGTACATAAATCGTGAAAGAAATTATATGAAATACAGATTATTACTTATTTCGTAAATAAAATAACATTAAAAGAAAATCGAACATTTTTAGAACTAGTACAACATTTTTTAGTTTTGATAATATCTTCAGTTATTAAATACTCGTGAAAATCTTATACTAACCGTATCGTTATTAAACAATGGAATATTTATTATACTTTATTCATTTCAAATTCAGATTACATTCTTTTCAATCTTAAAATATTTAAATTAATCTGAGTACTAAATTTTAAGGAAAAAATTTCAAAACCTCAATTGTTCACTAAAATAGGTGTGAAAATCGAGAAAGTATCATTTTGGAAGAAAACTCAATTTGTGCAAAAAGTGAACTTAGAACCGTTTAGCTTTCCTTACTTAAATTGTATTACCTAAATTTTGCTTTTTCCTCAATTTTGAAAATATCGAAACCGTTTTGACTTTTCGAGAAAAGCCTCATACATTTGTATCCATTCTAGATTGCGACGTAACGGACGACTGCTTTGCTTCCGAAGTAGGTTCACTGCATCAACAGGCTCAAGTCGGTAATCTAAAGTTGGATCTTCCTGTTGATGAGGACGACTACTTGATGCCATCACCACAGCTTGCTCCGACAGCGACACAGTACATGGATCTCATTGGGGATACCAAACCCACAGGTGAGTCATAATTGAAGGCATAAATTGCGGGAAATCCGCTCCAGAGTGCTCCAGTTTTTTGTTCAGCCCGTGTACAGCTCCAACTTGCGTTTTTCTGTATACTCCCTCGTGCAAGTTTCGGATTCAAATAGAATGAAAAGTAATTCATCTTAATCTGCCTAAGTACAATTTTCATTCATTATTTCATAATAAAGTTACTTTTGTACATGTCATATAGAAGTTTAAAGACTGTTGAATACGTCTGATTTCATGAAATTCCATTTTAAATGGTGGAAATTCGAGTTTTTTTTCAATTCTATAATGCACGTAGATGTGAGATTTCTCTGCATCCTTGCACTTTGAAAATCAAATTTCGAAATAAAAGAAAGTAAAATGGAATGACGCTTTAACAATCACAAGTTGTAATATTTTAAGCAGAACAGGAAGAAAGTTTCAAATTTACTGTACAAATATTCTTTAAATAAATTAAATTGGTTTAAACTACATTAAATTCATTCATTTTTTTTAATCGAGAGAATACGTCCTTTTGATACAACGAGTTTTAATTTTGCTACAAGATGTCGAGACTTTTATTGCAAAAGGATTATGTTTGCCACCATACAAATTTAGGGGGGGGGGGGGAGGTGAGGGGGTCAAATTATTCTTCTAAGTTTGCACAAATTCCTTAAACACCCCGTCATGATCAAGTACTTTTAGAAAACCTAAATCCTATACCTTACTTCTCGAAGGAAAGCTGTTAAATGCTTCACCGGCATAAATCTTTAAAATACTTCAAACTATATTCCCAACCCGAAAATATATTTCAACCGCATTCAAATGCATGAAAATTCAAAAAAAAAAAATGTTAATTAGAATAATCAACCAACTTAACTTCGGAAGACTCGAAGCTATACTCCCGTCTTGAATTTAAATTTCAAACATCCCTAAAACTCATCCCTTGCTAATAAAATGGATGCTACCTTGGCTGAAGAAACCCGTAACATAAAAAAAAAATTCAAAGCCAAATAAATGAACGAACGTAATGTGTGTTTCAACCACACCAAAAACTTACCTCTTATATCTATCTAAAAAAATATAAAAAAATAAATAAAAGTAATAATAAAATCAATCAACTTAGCTTTGGAAGATTCAAAACGAAGATATATTTCAAGCTCCCTAAAATCTCAACCCTTGAAAATATAACAAAAGTTATCATGGCTGAATTTACACAGAAATTAAAAAAAGTTCGAAGTTGAAAAATCGACCAACTTAACTTCGGAAGGCTCGAAACTATACTACATCCCAAAAGTATATTTGAAGAAAAATCATCTTATTGTAAGATAGGTTTCGCTATATTAGCCAAGGGTGCATTTAGAGAGTAACCGAAAAATATATTTACGGAGTCGGAGTAAAGTCTCGAGTCACGTACAATGCGGCTAGTATGTTCGGTAATTCTGTCATAATAATTTGCTGACATTCTTTTGATATATTCACTTGTAGTCTCTATTCATGCATATTTTAAAATAAAGTATATTTATTAAATCCTTCAAAGAGCCGTCGGAATTTGTTCTGTGTTACTTGTAACTTTCTATAATTAGTTTTACATGTGAGATACCAAATAACACTAGTCTACAAATTGAAATTTTTTTGAACATTTAGTGTATTGTATGTTTATTTTCGTCTAAAATAATGTCTTCTTTTTAATATTTCGGTTCATTGCACCTCCACTACCAAATTGATCAGGGAAAATGGCACTAATATTCGTTGCAGATTCGTTGATCTTTACCTTGATAACTTTTGCAACCAGATGGATCGTTTCTAACTTGAGATATGGTTGACAGAGTAAAGCTATCATCGGAATGTTTTTTTTTTAAATTCATATTTCGAAAACCAATCCATAACATTTTTTTCAAAGCGATTTTCAAGTTTACCAGGTCAACATGCTTTAGAAAAATGTAGCAGCACTAAATGTACAAAATGACTGTAAACTAGTGTAATACAAGCATTGGCCAAACCAGGTCTGATGATCGTTTTATAGATGGTTAGTTTATTTTTGAAACAAAAAGCAGATCTTTTATTGAGCAGTGAATAAAGTGTGATCAATGTACCTACAGCTCTTTGGATACCCTGATTAACATGTCTCGTAATAGTGAGAGTTCTATCGAGTATCAGCCCACGATATTTTGCACTATTTGACCAGTTAATATGTGTGTCGCCTATATTAATATTTTTATCTATTATTGTTCTTAGGTTTAGTAAATATAACTGCTTTAGTTTTTCTACTATTCACTTTAACTTTCCATTTTTCAAGGTATTTTATGATTTTGTGTAATTCTGTTTACAATCTTTTAACTACTTCAACAATTCTATATGAAGTAATACACATCCGTACGATATAACATCTTATCCGACAGATTCAGTCCTTCTAACTGTCGACGAGGAACAAAGTATCAGTGTCACAGTCAATGTCGGAAATCAGTCATTGTCGACAATTGCGAGTCAATGTCGACATTGACTGCTGTCGTCAATGACTGCTGTTGACTAGTCAATGTCTATCCCAGAAAGTAAAAGTTCGGAAATTTCCAACATTGACCGGTCATTGTCGACAATGACTAAAGCCCAGCGGTCAATGTCACTTTGCTTAAATTCGTCAGAGCTGGGGGCAATTAGCGGAGGCAGGTCTATGATTCACTATTGGTCAGATACGTGAAGGTATCCTGCAATGATTCTTTGCTATGTATTGTGTATAAGATTTTTAGGAATAAATGTTTAAACAAATTCATGAACAATAGCAATTTTTTGTGATTCGCAATTATTAGTTGTTTGAAATTCACAGTTTTCATATATAATATGATAGGAATGTATGCTCTATTATGATTATTTAAAAATATATGTTGCTTGGCAGCATTATTTAAACAATATTTATAAACAAATACATAATTTTCGTATGTTACAATCAATAGGCTCCATTTTTTTACAAATTAACAACAATAGGTAATTATTTAAACAATATTTATAAACAAATTCAGGTTTTCAACATTATTTCACGAAAAGGGACAATATTTTTTGCGAAACTGACTAAAAATGTATCGTTTAGTAACTCCTAGCTGTAATTTTGTTCAAATTGATGAAAAAATATGAATTTTTTAAACAATTTTCCAAGAATAGGCTCCGTTTTCTTTACGAAATCAACTGAAAATGTATTTCCAATGACTTTTCCCTATGATAGTTTGCCGAAGGATAAGAAAAGTTAATTATTTAAACAATGTTTATAAACAAATGTACATTTTGGTCACTGTTGCAGGAATAGCCTTATTTTTTCGTGGAGTAAGCTAAAAATGTCTTACCAATGACTTCTTGTTTGTCCAATTAACAAGAACTGTTCATTATTTAAACAATGCTTATGTAGAAATGCACAGTTTAACCATTTTTCTACGAAACGTAATAATTTTCTTTGTGGAATCAATAATAAATGTCTTGCCAATTCTTCCTTCTTGTCACATTTCCTTAATTAAGAAAAAGCGTCGATTGTTCAAACAATATTTATAAACAAATTCACAGTTTGGCCATTTTCCCATGATACATTTTTTGCGGAGTTGTTGTCAAGATACAATTCCCAATAATAAATAGTAAAACTTTGAATTTATTCATAAATATTGATTTTACAATTAACACTTTTTTATAATTAAGGAAATGTGACAAGCAGAAATAACTGGCAAGACATTTATTGTTGATTCCGCAAAGAAAATTAATACTTTTCATGGGTAAATAGTCAAGCTGTGCATTCCTACATAAATATTGTTTAAATAATAAACAGTTCTTGTTAATTGGACAAACAAGGCAACAAGTAGTCATTGGTAAGACATTTTCAGCTTAATCCAAGAAAAAAAATAAGGGTTTTCCTGCATAAGTGACCAAAATGTACATTTGTTTATAAAAATTGTTTAAATAATTAACTTTTCTTATCCGTTGGCAAAGCTTCATAGTGAAGAGTCTTTAAAAAGTTGATTTAGTTTAGTTGATTTTTTTATTAATTTAAACAAAATTACAGCTAGGAGTTACTAAACGATACATTTTTAGTGGGTTTCGCGAAAAATTGTCCCTATCCGTGGAATATTGTTGAAAATGTGAATTTGTTTATAAATACTGTTTAAATAATTACCAATTGTTAATTTGAGGAAAATGACAGCAAGAAGTCATTGGCAAGACATTTTTTGTCGATTCTGCAAAAAAAATGGAGCATTGTGACTTAAGAAAACTGTGTATTCGTTTATAAAAATTGTTCAAATAATGCTGCCAAGCAGCAGATAGTTTCAAATAATCGTAATTGGGCATACATTTCTCTCATATTCTATATAAAAACTGTGAATTTCAAACAGCTAATCATGATGAATCACAAAAAATGGCTTTTGTTCATGAAGTTGTTTAAACATTTATTTCAATCGAGGACCTGCAAAGAATGCTGAATAAACTTAATACAAGCATGAAGGGCATGGGACTTGTATGTATGTATGTATATTTGAACTCTCCCTTTTACGGGTTTGAGGGCCTCCGCTCCCTGTACATATGTTTATATTTCATCCTTAGTCTAGCTTAACCGCTACTTACTTTCTAATGCATCGCCTTATATAACAACAATAATCCTAGTACTACTCTTCTTAAACTACAGACAATGAGCGATCTTCCCGGGCTTCCGTTTTCTCTTACCATCAAATTCTTTTAGACCGATTTGAAAATTAAACATTTTTACTCGTTATTTTTCTTTAAACAGGATTACCCGTTTGGCTCTACCCTGATCCCTTGCTTTCTCTTATTTCTTCCAGTTTTTTCATCCACATCACTCCCTCTCCATTACCATCCAAAATCCATCTTACACATTCTTCCACATTCAACTGTCCATCTTCCTCTCCCGTACACCTCTCTAACACATGCGCCCATGACTCCACTTCGTACCCACATACTCTGCACAGATTGTCCTCTTCATCCATCCAATATCTACAAGCTCTCACTCCTTCTCCCATTCTAAACCGTATCACCCTATTCCATTTGTCTTCCTTTTTCATCTTTTGCAAATATTCTGGTTCCGTCACCCCTTTGACCATCATATACCATCTATTGTACTTCGAATCCATAATCTTTCTCCATCTCTCTTCTCCTTGTCTTACTAATAGCTCTAATTCAATGTTCTGCCAATCCAGAACCCCTTCCTGTATATCACAAACACTCCTCATTTTTTTCCTTTCTTCCTCCCATTTTGAATTTCCCAAATTGCCTCTCGTCTCCTTGTTCCGAACTTCGTCCAAGCATACTTGGGCTATTCTGCTCCTGTCTCCCCTTTTCAGCTTCTCTTCAAACCTCCAGGCTCTCTTAATTTGTCTAGTTACCATTTTTTCCCTTCCTAGTTCTTCCCTTATCATGTATCCTGGACAACTCCAACTAACCCCCATTACCCATCTCAGAAATCTCTCATGTAAGCTTTCCACTTCCCTATGTTCCTTCCATCCCCAAACCTCCACTCCATAACACAACACCGCCCAAACCAACGCATCAAACAACCAAACCCTCATTCTCCAATCGTCCTTGAACCTTCTCTTTCCTATACCCCATACTTGGCCCATTACTTTACTCGCACTTTCGATTCTTTTCCTCACCTGCAAATCGTTTCCCCCTCCTGACTCAAACCAAAAACCTAGGTAACAGAACTCCTCCACAATTTCCACTGTTTGTCCGTTCATCTTCCAAACGTAACCTATTTTGGTCTTTTTATTTCTGAAGCACATCACCTTGGTCTTCCCTACGTTCACCGTCAGTTCTTTTGTTCCCACGTACTCTCCGAAAATTCTTATCATTAGGTTCATCCCCTTCTCATCGTCTGCTATTAGAACTACGTCGTCCGCGTATGCTAGGGAGTATAGTTTGCTATTACCCAGGATCGTCCCCCCTTTTCCCTTCCTCCTTTAGCTTCTCCTCTAGGTCTGCCAGCAGCAAATTAAAAAGTAGTGGACTCAACGGGCACCCTTGCCTTAGACCTCTTCCTGTCCAGAAAACCTCCCCTTTTTCCCCGCGTATCTTCACCCTAATCCTGGTTTCAGTAAAAATTTCCTTTATCCTCTCCACCAGCCCTTCTTCTATTCCTCTCTCTTTCATTGCCTGCCATAGCACTTTTCTATTCACTGAGTCAAAAGCTGCTTTGAAATCTACAAACAAAGCGACTAATTTCCCTCTTTTTCTCCCTAAGTTTCTGTTAACCAAGTAGTTGAGTACGTAAATGTTGTCTATTGTCCCCATCCCTTTTCTAAATCCCGTCTGGTTATGTGGGATACTTTGCTTCTCTTCTATCTGATTCTCTAACCTTTTTCTTAGAATTTCTGTGTATATTTTATAGCCCCCTTGCATGAGAGTGATCCCTCTTCTACCTTCTTACCCTCCCCTTTCTTAACAAGCGGTACTACCAGCATGGGACTTGAAATTAACGTAAATAAAACAAAAATCATGGTGTTTGAGGGAAAAAGTGAGAAAACAATGTGCAACATTGTCCTAAATGATGACAGATTAGAACAAGTCGACAAGTATGTATATCTGGGTAGCCTCTTCACTAGCGACGGAAAAATAGATGGGGAGTTAGATAGGCGCATAAATAAGGGTAAGCAGGGTCCACTCTCAGAAATAAAAGCATATAAAAAAAAAGCTTAGATGGCCATACATAATTCTACATTTGTACCGACTTACTATACAATAGCGAGACATGGACCTGTCAAGAAAAGGACAGGAGTAAAATTAACGCGATTGGCATGTAACCTCTGCGCACAATATGCGGGAAACACTGATGGGCAAAGTCCGAAACGAGACAATCCTCAAAGAATGTGGTACAGGAGAGACACTAGTTGACATATGGGAAAGAAATCAGGTAAGATGGTTCGGTCATCTTGAAAGAATGCAAGATGAACGACTGACCAAACAATTGTATAAAGTTAAAGTAAATGGCAGAATGTCTAGAGGTAGACCGCCGAAAGAATGGTTAGAATCTGTGAATGAGACCTTAATCCGAAGATACATAACAAGCCATAGAAACACGAGAGATTGCATGAAAAAATACACGGACGTGAAGGAAGCCAGAGTAGTATGCCAGGATAGAAAAGTGTGGTGACAAATAGTTTATAAAAAGAATGTGAGTAGAGTAAATGACGCCTGAAACAAATACCTTGCATACTAATGGGCCCAAGTGGGGAACCACACATAAAAGTTTTGTGAGGCTCTTCACTTGGGGTGATCGCTAGAGAGATTTATCAGCAACCTGGGTCGGAGCAGTATTGCGGAACGAATGTGCCATTTAAATAAATAACACGAGAATTCTAGATCAATCTAAAATATCTATACCTTACACCTATATACCTATCTACCTTATACCTGTATACCCACCTACACACTACTATTTTTCCAACCGAGCAAGTCACGCCTACCCCGAAAGGGAAATGGCTTAATGGTATAATAATAATAACCATTGCACGATACCTTCACGTACTTGACCAACAATGAATCATAGAGTTAGGCACTTGCCTCCTCTAATTGCCCCCAGCTCTGACGAATTTAAGCAAAGTGAGATTGACCACTGGGCTTTAGTCATTGTCGACAATGACCAGTGAATGTTGGAAGTTTGCGAACTTCAGTTTCTGGGACATACATTGACTAGGCAATGTCGACAATGACCGACAACAGCATTCAGTGTCCGCATTGACTAGGAATTGTTGACAATGACTGATTTCCGACATTGGCTGTAACATCTGCAATGAACATGCTTGCCGTCTCAGTTGTACTGTATTGATTTGGAGTGGGTTCTATGTACCAAGGATGAGCTTAGATCCCTCAACATCGGGTCACGAAAGGTTATGCACATGAAAAAGGCTTGCACTTTAAGTCATCCGTTCCGTGACTTTACATCTCACGCCGTCAAGGTAATCACGAAGTACTGAATCTTGAATATCTTCAGAACAGGATCATTCTGGATACAGCACATATAGTCGCAAATGGACGAGACACTCTTCTTAAAATGGTCAGGAAACCCGAAGAAGTGTGCAAAAGAGCATTTCTGTAAAAAGCAGCGGACGAGGCTAGTTGTCCAATTCACCCGGGAAGAACGTACATTAAAAGAAACATTTCAGCACTAAGAGTGCTTTATCATCATCTCTGTCGCTCGTACGGCATTAGCCCTGATACCACTCCGTCAAACGCACTCGAGGCCTGACATAGTTCTCCAAGACTTCGAGAAACGAACCATGTTCGTTATCGAATTTTCAACACTAGCCGACAAGAACATCACAGCTAAGGAGAATGGAAACAAAGAGAGGTATAAAGGCCTTATAAGGGAGTTGTGACGATTATATCCACAATATTCTGTTCAGTTAGTCGTCCTTATCATCGTATTAAGTCTATCGTATACTGTAACCACTATCTCACGATCATAAGACGTGGTTACAATTAAAGCTTTACCGCGATTTCGCCGGAAGAGGATGCAATTTTCCAGAATGGCACCCGCTGTTACTGAAATTCCGCGGTGTACCTGATGACATACTTTTTATTATATATATACAGGTTGTCCCAGACTCCAGTGTCGGGACTTATATGGCTGTAAAAAAAATATTTAAAAAAATAAATCTTTAGATTTATTTTTTTTTAATATTTTAATTCATTTTCGAAAAATCAGTTGAAGTTTCAGTTTTTGAGTTATAAAATATTTAAGCTGGACCAATCAGGAGCGCTGTATAAAAATAAATAGCACCTCCGTGCTAGCTTCAATAACACTGCGTTGGACTCACGCTCATGGACGCACGTTTATTTATGCGGCGCTCCTCATTGGTCTAGCCTAATTTTATTTTCATTTTTATACAGCTATCTAAGTCCAGACATTCTGTGTGCTGCCAGAAACACCCAGAGCTTCCGCACGTTTCGCGTCAGTCTGACTACCTCTCGCGAACAGGATGTGTACGCGCAGTGCCTCCCCAACCACTGCAAGAATAAGCCACAGACGAAGAAGAGGAAGCGCTATCAAGATCAATCGCGGAAAGCAGGCACCTCCTGTGAGATTCTAGTGATTTTAGGACAAGGAGAAATATTAACATCCTGGTCCCTGTTAAGCCCTAAGATCTAACTGAAATGAATGCCGCCCAGCGTGAGAATCACTTAAAAGACGTCCGACCTCTGGATCATCAATTTCAGTTTTTGGTGCGGCGAGAGCTTTGGCTGATTCAAGTCAAAGAGTAAAACCGGCGATGTATCAAGAGAACGAATGGCGCTTGCACCAACTAAATAATAAGATTGGTTGAGCGAGACAGAATGCATCCCATGTTCAGTGTGTGCTTGACTACGTAACATCTGGTAGAGCGATCACGGAAAGGGTTTGAAAGCTCGCCCAAGAACTGAGGACCTACAATCAGACTCTAAACAAGCAAAGCTGCTGACAATCAAGCAGCATATTGTTGACAAAATACGGCTGTTATCTGACGCAAGGAGGAGAATACAGAAGAGGGAAAAACGGATCAGGGAGATTCAGCAGTTTCTCGCTGATCCATCGCGACTCTTCAGCGATCGCTGTGTTTCTGTCAAAAATCCACCCAAGCCCAACCAGGTAGAGACTTTTTGGAGAGAGATATACAAAATGCCTCAAAGATGCTTCAAGGAGTTTTGTGACAACCTCATAAGATCTGAGGAGGAATGTCCATCAATCACTACAGAAGAGGTGAAAAAAACACTTAGGGGTCTGAACTGGTCCGCTGCAGGACCAGATGGTATCAAGGACTTCTGGCGGAACAAGTTTACTTCTACACACCAACCATTCCACTGCGGAAACGCCCATTCCGCAGTGGCTGATAAGATCAGTGCGTCCTGTTAATGTCCCGCATTGACTATCGGAAAGCTTTCGATTCAATCTCTCATGGACATATCACCTGTCTGTTGGAAAGCTTGAAAATTGATCCATACATAGTGAGATGCACATAGCGATTGATGCCTCTTTGGAAGTGGTCAACATCTGCTTTCTTTACTTCGGCTTTTAGAAGTGAATCATCTAGATGGAATAATACACTCTTCTCACTTCTAACGTTAAAATTCAGGCCAAGGGTCTCGGCCGCCCGCTCCACGGCTTTGTAAAGGAACGCTACTTTGCCACTGATCTCGCGTTTTCTTAGTCCAGTCATCTTAGTAGTTTCAACTCGGAATTTGAGATATCCAGCTATAAACTTGTATAAACTTTTATTTCGACATTCCAAAACTTGTCTCAAAACCTACATATCGCAGGGTGTACGCGTCTGTCAAAATCTAATGGCAAAAAAATCGATTTTTTAAACATTTTTTGCAAATATATCGTTTCCTTTGGGGTTTGCGTTATTTGTATTTATTATCAATATTGTAGAGGATAAAATTCTCTACAACTTTTGTTTTAAACATTTTTTTATACGTTGAATCGTTTTCGTACGGTGGTCAGGAAGGACGAATAGGTATTACAAAAATGGCAATAAAATCGGTTCGCGGGATGATATTCGGGCACGAATATGCATAAAAATCCGTTCGAATTGAAATCCTAGCTGACCCTGTTTTCAAGATATCGTCAAATTATACGTACTTCAGCTATTTCATTAATGGAACGTGATGAGCTGCACCTTATGTATGCATTTAAATGCATATATAATTATTATTTTTATACTAGGATGTGTAGAATAGATAAATATATGTATATCTTATATTTTTGCTTCTCTTCATTTGTAATTTTTATTTCAAATTATGGTAAATGAAAAAAAAAATTATTGTTATTTGTGATTGTTAACAATTATTTGAATCTAATATTATCTCCATATTAAAGAATAGGACAAGGTCCACTTAGGCGCCACCTCTGTGCGTGGCCTATTCGGTCTTGCCTCAACGAAGGAGGCGAGTAGAAGACCAGCCAAAAACCGTGTTCGTCGATTAAAATTGAGCTCAGATATGATTGAACATTTTTAATCATATCTCGGGCACCCATAAAGATTTTTAAAGTTTTCTTGGCTTAAATTAAGGGGATTTATCAGCGTTATATAAAGGAATTCCAGTTTCCGGCCGCACGGTTGAATATTTTGGTCTGATTTTT
>CAKNXH010001903.1:79138-109385 GCA_932178445.1 Andricus quercusramuli | reverse complement strand
CACGTACAACTGCGCACATAGAGTACAGTCAAATTAGCTGAAAGGAGACCATTTTGTAGAAAAAAGTAGCAGAATTTGCTTTTTAGTTCAACAACTACACGTGCTTCACACTTCTATAACCGGTTATTGCAACGACAGCCCCTGAGTTGTGCAAACATGCACAGTTTGTGTCAAATGCGAATCAATCTGGTATTTTCGGAGGAAATTGGGCGACAAGTATTATCAATATCTTACACGTTTGTATAATCTCATTAAATGCTCGGTAACGAAACACCTAAATAATTTTCCAGGTAAAATATTTTTCAAAAAGGTCAAGGTCATTCTTGAAGTAACTTTCAACGAGTAATCCAGCGGCGACCTTGAATTTGACCTTGATCTTCAAGATCACTTCAAGGTCAACTTTGTTTTTTTAAATGGGAACCTCTATTTTTTAAAACGGCAATCGAAAGAGCAGGAAATTTTACGTTGAAAAATGTACTTAGGTCATGGGTCAAGGGTGACCTTGAACTCCAGCTGATGGTTATTAGGCTTGACCCAGGTATGGGGCGGGTCGAATCTGTACTGATGCGGCTCAGGTGTTTACGAAAAATGTCGAGATCATTCTTGGAGTATCTATTAATGAGGAATCCAGTGGTGACCTTGAATTTGACCTTGAGCTAAACCTCCAAGGTTATTTCAAGGCCAAAATTGTTTTTTAAATTGGGAACCCCTACTTTTGACAACTGCAATCGAAAGAGCGGGAAATTTTGCGTCCAAACATGTACTCAGGTTATAGATCAAGGACGACCTTGAACATCACCTTGAAGGTCAAGCTCAAGGTCGAAATTAAGGTCACCACCGGATTCCTCATTAAATGTTACTCCAATAATGACCTAGACGGTTTTCGTAAACACCTGAGCCTTATAACTGCGCCTAATAACCTTCAGCTGGAGTTCAAGGTCACCCTTGACCTATGACCTAAATACATTTTTAAATGTAAAATTTCCCGCTCTTTAGATTTCCGTTGTCAAAAATAGGGGTTCCCATTTGAAAAACAAAGTTGACCTTGAAACAACCTAGAAGGTCAAACTCAAGGTCACCAATTGATTCCTCGTTGAAAGTTACTTCAAGTATGACCTTGACCTTTTTGAAAAATATTTTACCTGGAAAATTATTTAGGTGTTTCGTTCCTTTTTGTACACCCTGTATACCGATAAACCAGCGGTAAGATGTAGCGCGAACAGAGCGATGCAGCACGGGCCGGACGATGCGGCGCGGACTTTGGGGTCTGGCAATCAGTAGAAAACAACGGCTTTGACATGGCAGTCACTCGGGAATATTTTTCTTATGCCTTCAATTAAATTTTTTTTTGTTCGTGTATTTTAAAATCACCCGAATTTTCAACTAGATTTTTCGTGATTTTTGATTGGCAGTCACGACTTAACAACGGATTTCGAGTGTCAGTCATTCAAAATTGTTTTTAGCAATGTTTTCACTATATGTTAACAAATTTTCATGCAAAACGCGATTGGTCGGTTATTTATTTCAAAAAACGCTATAAACAATTTTTTTATTAACAAACGTAACGGATTCGAGCTGGCAGTCACTCGATTTCATATTGTACCCATCCGAGGCTATATTATATAATTTTTTCAGCCATTTAAAAATCAGCCGGAAAAAATTTCACCAGCTCTTGGACTATTAGCTTCAGAAGTAGTCAAATTCTTTTTTTGATAACAGTGCCTTTCAACTCAAGAGTACACGCATTTTTTATCTTGCGTCTACACTTTTCTTTTTTCTTTGTCTCTGCGGCCTGATCAGCTGTTTCACCACAAAATAAACATTTGCTGCTTGAATACAGTTTTTACTAATGTAAACACTTCGGCACATTTCATGCACTTTTACAGAGGTTAAGGATTTTAAATGATCAATGTGACCGTCGTTTCGTTCGATACTTGCATTTCTCAAAGTTTTTATACCGCGCACTACTTCAACTAATAATTCACCTTCCGAATCTGACTTATTACATATAAAACACAAATCAGCCATAACTCTTGAAATTTTACGTCCGTAGTTACCAAGATACGATTCAAAACTAACGAATAACCGAGGTTAATAGGAAGTGGTTCCTTGAAAAAGAAGACGTATTGAATAGATAGATTTTTAATTAATTAATTATAAAAATTATTAATTATAATGTAATATTAAAAAATGGGAATTATTTATAGTTATATATTTATTAATAATTTATCAACTTTATGTGGCGTGTTTTGGATCAGGACCACCGGTTGACCATAAATGGTCCTCTACATAGTTAATCACTGCGCGCTCATTGTGCTCTATCTCGGAAAAGTTTATACAAGTTTATAGCGGGGTATCTCAAATTCCGGGATACTCACCTTATTTTGACTAAGATGATTGGACTCTGACCATTTTTAGGAGAGGATCTCTACCATTTGCAACGATGTAAGCTGTACTTTAAACAATTCGGTTGTATGCATATGCTCTTATGCATATGCTTGATCTTACGTGTGGCGATATCAAGGGCCGTAAGCTCATTCTTCGCCCTTTGAACCACCCCAAACGAGTAGAGTAGAACCGGGACGTCGAGCATGTTAGTCGCAGATACCTTGTTCAACGACGACAGATTTGAAAACTAATTCTGTCGAAGAAGATGCTTGTATCTGCTTCGGAGAGACTTCTTCACTGATTTTACGTCCTGAATACGGCTTTGAGGCACGCCCAGGTATGTATAGGTCTCTTCAGTGTCAAGATGTCTAATAACACTTATATCCGTCAGCTCAGGCTCGTCGGGAACGCCAGTACTTTGTCTTTCCTTCAGATGAATCTTGGAACGCTTGTTCAATTCAAAGTCCATACCAATCTCTCTCATGTACCCCTCGACGACACTTACAGCACTCTGAAGCTGCCTACAATGGAAGAATAGATCTTCAGTTCATACATATAAAATAGATGAGTGGCCGAATGCTCGGGATGATGAGTGTCACTGCAGAGGTACCCAGGAGGATTACGTAGTGCGAGAGACAGTGGCATCAGTATGATGCAAAAGAGCAGAGGGCTCATGGTGTCGTCCTGAAAGACGCCCCTCTGGGAGGTGATGCTGTACGTTTTCACACGATAATTTCCAGATGAGATAGTGAATCTAGTTTTCCAAGGGGGCATACATCTCTCTATGCATCGACAGGCAGCACTGCTGGACTGCTGCTTCTTTGCAGACGCACCTGTCAATTGGCAGGTTCTCTTGGCGTCCTGCTAGTCCTTTTTAAAGCCACGTTGTTCGTACATCTTTCTCCATATAGGCCCAATTCTGCGAACAATCCAATATTTAAAGTCTTCGACTTTAAATATGTGGTGAAGATGCGGGTCAGACGTTAGTGTGTAGAAGTAAACTTCTTTCACCAGAAGTTCTTGATGCCATCTTGTTCTGCACCGGAGACGTTCTTCGTGTCCCTAAATGCTTCCTTCACCTCTTCGCAAAGCTTCTTGAAGTTGTCCACTTTTTTAGAACAATTTATATTGTAACATTGCTTTTTGTTTTAATGAATACTTTTTCTTTCTTTGACCTTTGTTTTAAATTCTATGAAATTTTTTTAAGCCGTCATAATAATAATTAGTTCCCGAATTTTACGTAGAAGTGCCGCGTGTAATTTAAAGTGGATTTCAACGCGGATTTTTTCAGCCCGATCAAGTTTCTTTCGAATGAGTCCGCCATAATTACGCAGTCATTACGATTGATTCCTTGCAAGTCTTAATGAACTTTTCATTCCCTATGAATCCGCCTGATACCGTAATTACATTTTGAATGGCATTGAATGAATCCGTACTTCAAGCAGAATGATTCCGCACCAGTCTGAATAAAACTTGCAATCCGTCTGAATCACATCACGCGAGCTCATTCCGAATAATTCTGTGCAATTTTAGTCTCAGTCCAGATCATTTCGTAGCGAAAATGTTCATTTCGTATAAATCCACCGCATGACGCGAGTTCATTGCGAATGATTCAATGTAATTTCGCCCCAAGTCTAAACGAATTCTTTTCCATCCGAAAACAATGCCCATTCATTCTGAATCCGCTGGAAAACTCGAGCTCATTCCGTCTGATTCCGTGCCATTTCGAACTTAGTCCGAAGATACCGCTCGTATCAAAATCTAATGCTGTCTAAATCCATCCTATGACGTAAATCAACGTAGAATAAAGGAAAATAAAGAATGACCGCTCTGCTTATTCTTATTCCATTCGTAAGAAAATGTCTTCTGTGTGTATCCCCTTAATGTAACACTTTAATTTGCAGGAAATCTAAAAAATTAGAAGGCTACAAATGTAGAGTCCTTGCTGGCGTTTTTATATCAGAAATATCCTTAGAAAGTGATAAAAATGGTGTGATTGTCCGAGAATTTAATTCCGAATCACTCAAAACACTTAAATTATCATTCTTTATCAAAGTCTCACTGCTCTCTGTAGATTTGATCGAGTTACCTAAATCATTGTTGAAATTTAAGAGCTCGGACTTGAATTTCTGCACTTTCCTTTGTTTTCAAATCATCGCTTTGTCAGCCGCCATGTATTGATTACTTTCATATGCCTATGAAATTTTGTGTCTCGCTCCTCTATCTTACACAATTTAACTTATTTCTTTCCCGCAAACTGTGCAGAAACTGAATGTACGACTATGTACGTAGAATTATTTAAAAGATTAGAAGATTTCTCGTCGAATGAGCCTACCTTGAAGTTACTTTTAAGAACGAGTCAAAAAATATTTCGTTTTAAAGTTAAAAGTTTTTTGTAGCTAAATGATCATTTTGAAATCTTGAGTTTCAAATCTTCGCCAAAACTAAAAAAAAACTATTCCTAAAACTTTGGAAAAGTCTTAAAATCAAGAGTAAATCTTGTTGTTTAAATCTAAATCAAGAACACGATTAAATATGTTGTAATTGCTGATTATTCATACAAAATACTGACTCGTGCATTAATAATTTTTTAGAGCCAATAGTCCGAGATTTGTCGTTAACCTTCATTTTTTTAATTTGCAACTTCAGATTCAATAAGATATACAATGGAACATAAAGGAATCTGAAGTTGCACCTCATAACAAATTCAGCTTAACGACGAATTTCGGACCTTTGGCTTCCAAAAATTAATGTTGGACTTGTCAATATTTTGTATGAATACTCAGCAATTACATAATATTTAGTCGTGCCCTTGATTTAGAAGAGTAGGATTTACCTTTGATTCTATGATTTTTCCACATTTTTAGGAAAACTATTCTATATTTGGCAAAGAGTTGAATTCAAGATTTCAAAATGTTCATTTAACTAAAAAAAAACTTTGATCTTTGAAACTAAATATTCCTTTACTCGTTGATTAAGATAATTGCAATGTAGGCTGATTCGACACGAAATTTTCTAACTTTTCAAATGATACTAGTTACAAAGTCGTAAATTCAGTTTCTGCACAGGTATTTGCCTTTGAAGAGAAGTAAGAATTTTGAAACGGTCAAAGGAAATGTACCCAAATTTTATGTCGGTAGTGTACAAGTAATTTTATGCTAAGAATCGCTAATGAAACTTCATAATCCTCATTTTGCTTTCTTCTAGAATCAGAACCAAAGCGATTGGCTACTGGATACCGAAAACATTCCGACTTCCTTATTATTGCTGGCAAGACTTCACTGGATAATCCAGAGTACATTATGTCACAAGATAAAGGACCACTCACTCCGCAAACTCTAGGCATCCCCACACCTGATCTCGAAAAGGTTTTGACGAGTGGAACATTTGGTTCCCAAGCGAGACAGAGGAACTCAGAAGAAGAATCCGATCACGAATATTACAATGATTTCGATCGGCTTCAACGCGAACTCCAACCCTTAAAGCCACTTCAAAAAAATGAAACAACAGTATGATTGCAGATTTATATGTTAGACCAGGGGTCTCCACAATTGACAGGTGCAGCGTGTCCCAGGATCACTCAGTTCTAAAATTTGAACATGGATGACTCTTTTTTTTAAAGGGTTCCAAGCGGCTCGAATCAGGTAAAGGATTTTGACAGTTCTGGGTCAGAGCTCGGTAGATCCGACCTACTAGCCTGGGATCCCAAGTAGATACAGGATCTACTTTTGGAGACCCCTGTCTTAGACGAACAGTTCGAGAATAGCATTAAATCCGGAAGACGAAGAACTTCTTTGCACTGTGCAGGTGCACTTCATTCATGGTTACGTTACAGTACTTATAGGACGCAATGCACAAGTATCGTCTTTATTTGTGATATGTGAAGGGAAAGTAGGCATTGTAAATGAAGAAAACATGAGGTCGGAACAAAACGCCGGGTTTCACCTTCGACCAATAAAGTAAATTATAGTTCAAATAAATATAATGTGCCATTTCACATATGGCTTGTAAATAGTTGTAATAGATATTTTGTACTAAGGTCTAAATTTTGATAGCAATTTATTTTATCATATAATTATTTTACACATTTTCATTTTTATACAAAACAAAACGTATCTATATTTTAATTGTAATTTGTAAAATCTTACAATTGACGGGTTGGGTGCAACAACGGTGTCCTTTCATTTTTAGAAGTCATTTATTTTTCATTTTTTATGTATGTACATAACTTCATGGAGAACAAATAAAAAACAAGTGACTTCTGAAAATGCAATAACACCGTTATTTCACCAAACGGGTCAATTAAATCACACGATTTCCAAGATCGAATACGAAGACGAACGTTTCGCGCGGGAAGCTTACAACTATCAAGCAGACAAAGAAAGGGATTTTAAATTGAAAATTTTTCGTTCCCGAGTCATAGATTTTTTATATGTTTGCACGCCTCTGTGTGCAATATTGTGCGGCCCGCCGCTGACTGTGATAAAATATATACTTTCGTCCACGAATAAATGAATATACGATTGTAATTACCATAGCCTCTTGCAGTCGAAGAAGGTTCAATTATTCTAATTTACTGTAAGATTCAAGTAGCAGTGAAGAGGAAGTATTTAAAATACGAATTGTCTTCACAGTTTCTTGATTTAAAATAAAACTACTCAACTTGGGCACAAAGTCTTTCCAAATGTGACACAAAATCACACATTTAATAGACCTTCGTTCTATTGTCTTTACCGGATCAATGTAATAAGGTTTAAGTGTAATTTTCTAAAAAAAATTAAATTGATACAAATTGTAAATATAAATAAATAACGTAAAAATTGTAAGAGATTTTATATAACTATGTAGAACCAATATACTTGAAAACTCACTGTTCGAAGTGCTATAGTTGATTCAAATAGCCTTTCCTTATATCAGTATAGCATACATTAACTTGGACACTGTTGTATTTAATTTCAAAACTAATTTATAAAGTTCAAGAAAATTACATTCCATCTTTTTCACCTCAACGACAAATTTCCTGTTTTATAAAAAAAATTGATTTCACTGGAGGTTAAATTCAATTTTATATTATAATTTAAATGTTAAGCGACTTGAATTAACTATATGTCCTTTCCAGTCCACTAGTTATTAAGCGGCACAAATATGTATTCGCATATTTAACATGTCTTGTAAAAGTAGAATAGTACGTGCCATTTTGTATAGACGTGAAAAGGAATACCTTATACGAAAGAGAGCTTATAACTTCAATGCAACACATTTTTTTTGAGAGGAATAACACTGAGTTAGAATAGTGTACTGCAAAACTAGGGGGAGATCTTTCCATTCGCCTCGCTACAGAAATGGAAATATCTCTCCTTAGTTATGAAATGTACTATTTTATAACACCCCCATTATTTTGGCCTATTTAAAAAAAACATGACTGTCGCCTACACGATATTCACAAACTACGGTGATTATAAGCCGTATTTTTTCATGAGGGTGTTATAAACAACTTTTATTGTGCACTGTATTGATAAAGTTTAAAAATATTTATTGGAAGGCAACTTGTTTTCCAAAAACTTAAATCTTCGGCAATTCTAGTTCCCGAAATGCCTTATCTTACTTTTAATAAAATACGACATTAATTATGATCCAAATCGAATTGAGTGTTACTATTTGTATGTATTTCTATTCTTTAATATACTGGGTGTCCCAGACTCAAGGGTCCGGACTTAGCTGTATGAAAATATAAAAAATGAATAGAAAATTCCTTTTCCAAAGATCAGTTGAAGTTTTAGTTTCTTAGTTATAAAATATTTAAGCTGGACGTATGCACTGGACGTAAGCAGTCGTGTGTGCGTGAGCGCGATTCCAACGCTGTGTTATCGAAGCGATCGCAGAGGTGGGATTAGCAACGGCATAACACTACGTTGGAATCCCGATCACGCACACGCGACTGATTATACGGCGCTCCTGATTGTACTAGCTTGAATATTTTATAACTCAAAAACTGAAACTTCAACTGATTTTTTAAAAAGGAATTTCAGATTTATTTTTTTAATTTTTATATGGCCATATAAGTCCAGACACTTGAGCCTGGGACACCCTGTATAATACATATGTGGGCGATTTTCACAAAGATTTCAGTTTTGGTTTCCGAAATGCGAGTGAATTGCAGTTCTAAATAATGTAATAATTGTTATCAGTTTTAATAGATATATACACTAGGATGTACTTTATAACATGCTAAAGCTGATCGACCTAGATTACTGTTTTTTACTTCAATTTGTATCTAAATTACTATTTTACCTAAAGTACATTATTATAAAGAAAAGGTTTAAGACTCATTCTGGCAGGTTCAGAAAGTCAAAATAGTTCAAAAAAAGTTTGAAAAAAATATCTTAAAATATTTGTATCCCGTTTTTATAGTGTTGTAATTGAAAGCATTTAAAAATAATAATAACTTGGGCTGCGGTTTCTGCTCCTTTAGCCCTATAAATTTTATGAGGATATTATTTACAAAAAAAGAAAAAATATTTGCCATTGGACCTTCTTTTCTGGGGGGGGGGGGGGGGGCATCTGAGTTGACATTTCAGGTTCCTCTCATAGCTTATTACGTGTTCTCAGAGGACTTTACAGTTAATCAATTTCAAGATTCTGGAAACATAATGTATTTTTTAAATTTGATAGAAACTACTTACTATTTTATAATTATAATCGATTATGACGACACCTGTCACATCAAATTCGTTATAATTAAAGAGGCTTTGCAGATGACACCAAACACAGGGACAGGCATATAAGCATGGGTTATTCAGTCAGTGTCTATAATTTGAAAATGAATAATACATTTTTTTAAATTGACCGAGGCCATTCTGAATCTATATGGAGAAACACGTTTAAAAGGTTAAAAATCGCTGGTTCATTGTTAATAAGATATGCCTATGTAAATGTTTCTTTGAAACTTTTTCTGTGTGGAGTAACAAAATAGGCCACCATATGTGCTTTGAGCCCTTTAATAGGTTAAAAATGGTTTAGAAACGTGGAATAAACAACGAGGGACACACACGTTTAAATCTATTTGAAAATCGCCAATATGTCAATCCCATTGATGAATCAAGATGAAGAATGAAAATTAATCATAACAGCTGATAAAAATTACTAGATATGCAAATAACTTACAACCACTCTTCTACTGACCGAGAAAATCTGTAAATTAATTTTTTGTCGGTCATAGGATTTTGACTTAAAAACGTTGGTTTTTGAATAGAATTTATAGACTCTTATTATATAATATCGTTAAAACTATTATAATTAAAGCACTCATCATTCTTAAGTTAACAGTTAATTCATCTTTATTCCCGTCCATCATATTTCCTAATCGTAGATTAATATTTATTTCCTTAATAATTTATGCATCTATCTGAAAATAACCTGATGTGTTATATAGAAACAATATACGGATCAAAAATTAATTTTAATTTATCAATTATATGATCTTTGGAATTTTTATTTTTATTTTCTATTTGCCTAATTACTGGAGTAAGCTTTGTTTGAAATGTAAAAAACAACAGCTGCAAAAATCGTAGTTACTAGGGTGCAAAATTGAGTGGGCCGATTTTTTTTTAGTTTTTCATTATGGCCATTTGTGTATCAAATCCTATCTGCCTGTGGACATTTTTTTTACTGTGGGTTGGAAGGGTCGTGAGGTCCTCCCATGGCGCTCAAGCTACAAAGACTATTGTGATACACCCGGGGCATAATTTCTGAAGTGTGCCCACCACGGAAATGAAAGTTGTCCGATCGAGCTACAAATTGGTCCAATTGTAGTCCTATTAGATAGTACTCTTCACGCCAAAAATTAATTAATTTTGATGATTATTTATCGAAATGGAGGGGGTACAATTTTTGGGGTTTTCAAGCAAAGCCTTACTTTCAAAAGTTTGTAACTTTTGTTCTATTGACTTAAACAAAATTACACTTGAAATGTTTTCAATAGATTTTTTCACAGCATTTATGGTGGTAATAACGATTTTTGAAAATAGGCTAAATTTGATCCGAATTTTTGAAAATCAAAAATAAATTTGACTTTTTTCAAATTTGGGCACTTTTTTTTTCTTCAAAATAGTTTTAAAAGAAAGCTAAATTTTTTTCCTATAGGACCCCCAATTTACAGAGTGGCTGAGGCCGAGGATCTTTGTGAACGCTTCAGTGACAGTTTTTTAAGTTAAGTAATATTATATGCTACTAGAATAACTGAACTTTGCATTTTCTGGGTGAATTAACAAGGCCTGCATTACGGTTAGTGTAAAATTAATTGGGAATATGCTTTAAAAATTAGAAGTGAGAATTTACATCTTTTGAATTTACATTTTTTTTATTTTTATTTTTTTCGAAAACCTGAAGGAAAATTTATTGCCTGGGGAGTTTTTGATTTGCTTCGATTTCGCTGAGAATTACACCTTCATAATCCAGAATGCAGCGCAATGATAACTTAGCTCATGACACGGTGGCTGCTCACGAGTATCAAAAGATAATAGTAGAATACTTGAAAACTCATTTCAGGCCAAATAAAATCTCCTATTTCACTGACGGTGTAGGGCAACATTTCAAAAATAAGAGTAGCTTTGTTAATCTCCAAGCCCATCAAGAAGATTTTGGTATCCAAGCTGAATGGCACTTCCATGGTATATAAGGTGAAATGGAGATAGTTAGAAGAAGATGGAGGTAGGTTGATGTTTTCAGCGAGAACTATAGGCGTACTCGCCTGAACTTGACCGTGCAAAACTATAAACCCTTACAATGTCACCGATTGTACCAGAATTGTTACTATTGAATGGAAGCCGGTACAGCCCTGCACGAAAGGGTTGCCGGGCCGCACACGAGACAAGACGGAATCCCCCGAAGGGTCCCGAACTCCTGGTCGACGACGCACCCCGCCGTCAGTCTCTGCTCGTTCGTTCGGTCATCATAGTCCGAGATCCCACTGCGTTTTTTGTCAGGTGTTAAGCCAGCATGATAAAAGTTACCGGAGATGAAACCTTAGACATAGACGATCAAGGAATGGCCCCTGTGCCAGCGCCAAGTCGGTCAAAGGTGCGATAAAAATGGATTCTTCGCGATCGAGTTTTTCAATATTCACCTGTCTTTCAGAAAATGTACCTGTGCCCCCCCCCCCCCCCCCCACTCGGTCAAGAACCCCCGGCACAGTGGCCTAAGGGGGGTAATTCAAGTTAACTAAGTGTATGTCGACCAGGACAATAAAAAAAACGTAAATGAAAGCTGTGAGCCCTGTGTAGAGGAAAAACTAGTTCTGACAGGGCTCAAGAGTACTGAAATAGGTGGCACGGGCATTTCTTTGCGAAATTTATTTACTTCAGCTGCAATACCCTTCACCTGTTATTACGAAATTTTTGAAACGAAGCATTCAAGGAGTTTGCAAAAATATTAACAATTAAGAGAATGTTAAGACATGCGGTGTAATAATAATTAAGAAAAAAGTATCTTAAATTTTAATAATTTCCAAGGAATGTTCCTACTACTAAATCGTCGAGTACAGTCACATAAAAAATAAAGGGGACTCGAAGCATTCTCCTAAATTTTATTCCGAAACGAAACTTGACATTTTTGTCTTCGGAATGAGCTATTTAAAAAAAATTAAAATTAATTATTTCCATTGGTTCTAAATCCTTTCAATTAATTATTTTAAAAAATTAAAAATGATGTCCCAAAATTTGTTTTTCAACCATTTTTTTAAAAAAATGAACAATTTTTTTACAAAATTTGGACATATTTTGTTTTTAGGTTCTGTTAAGGCTGAAATTAACGTCTTAATAGTCGAATATTTTTTTTGTCAAGAATTGTTTTTTCAAACTTTTTTTTTCAACATTTTTTTCAACAGAAGACAAACTTGGAGACAAAAAAATTTTCTCAAAAAATTTTTTTTCAACAATTTTTTCAAAACATTTTTTATCAACAATTTCATTAGAAAATTTTTTTTTCAACAATTTTTTCTCGGTACAATTTTTTAAAATGATTTTTTCCTAACAAATTTTTTCAATGGCATTTTTCTTTGAATGAAATTGTTTTTCCGAATTTTTTTTACAAAATTTGAACATATTTTGTTTTCAGGTTCTGTTGAGACTTAAATTAAGGTGTCAATAGTCAAAAATTTATTTCTGTCAAGAAATTTTTTTCAAACAATGTTTTCAGCATTTTTTTTGTGAACAAAAAAATTTTTTTCAACATTTTCTTTTTCAGACAATTTCGTTAACAATTTTTTTACATAATTTCTTTCAAACAAATTTTTTCAATGACATTTTTCTTTGTATGAAATTTTTGTTCCAAAACAATATTTTCCAAAATTTGATCATATTTTGTTTTCAGGTTCTGCTAAGACATAAATTAACGTCTCAATAGTCTACGAAACCTTGTAGGCACTCAGGGCCTAGAAACTTGACATTTTCATCTTCGGCATGAGCTATTTTTTAAAATTAAAATTAAAATTAATTATTTCCATTAAGTTGAAATCCTTTCCATTAATTATTTTAATAAATTAAAAATTATTTCTCCAAATTTTTTTCCTGTTTTCCAAAAAATTTATTTTTTCAAACATTTAGTTCAACAATTTTTTGTAAAATTTTTTCTTCAATTTCTATTGTAAAGAAAAAAAATTTGTTCTTTCAACAATTTTTTTACATAATTTTTTTCAAACAAATTTTCCATCAAAGACATTTCTTTGTGTGAAATTGTTTTTCCAAAACAATTTTGTTACCAAACTTTGAACATATTTCGTTTGCAGGTTCTGTTAAGACTTACATTCATGTCTCAATAATGTACATCCTTCCTTGTAGGGACCCAGTTTTTACTTTGACTAATTTTTAATAACATTAAGGCAATAACCCATTCAATTTAACAGAAATAATTTACTTTCTGTTCACTTTTGAACTGCGACAGGGTTATATTCAAACATACTTTACAAATTAAATTGTAACAGTAGTTCATTATTTTTTATAAAAAAATTCTTTTTGAATGATGCTAGTTAGTTGCGTTTTTTTATCACATGTTCGACTTTTTTAAATACTTTTCGCTTAAAGTGTGGTAACCATTACTGAAATTGAGGAAAATTAATTATTTGAAGGAATTATTATTGTTTACAACCATTTTCTTTTGAAGTAGTGTTAGACAGTTATAATGCACATAGCGTCAAGTAAATGAGGAATTGCTTTATTTTCATAAACTTTCATTACTTGATTTTCTTTATCATTACCACACGAGATATTACGGAAAAAGTTTGCGCAATAGACTACACCTAGTGAATGTAAGGTAAAACAGAAGAGTTGAATATATATGCCTTCAATTAAATATCAATATTCACACACACACACGCCACGCGCACCTTTCGGGTCCCGATATCAAGGGATCTGAGCTCGTTCTTCGTCCATGGGACCACTCCAAATGAATAGAGTACTACCGGGACGGCAAGCATGTTCGTTGCAGATACTTTGTTCTTAGCCGACAGTTCGGAAGACCAAATCTGCCGGATGAGACGTTCGTATCTGCTTCGGAGAGTATCCTTTATAGATGGCACGTCCTGAATGCGGCTCTGTGGCACGACCAGGTATGTATAGGTTTTTTTTCTCTTGATTTCTAGCATAGATCTTGAGATCGTCCATGTAAAATACATGAGTGACCTTATGCTTTCGATCTCCAGGTTTGCCACAGAGGTACCCTTCGGAATGGCGAAGTGCGAGAGACAGTGGCAATAATATGAGGCAAAAGAGTAGAGGGCTCATGGTGTCTTCCTGAAACTTACGATGTGTGGATGAACCTTTAAGCTTTCCAACAGACAGATGAAAAGTCTATGGGAGGTTGAATCTAAAGCTTTCCGGTCATCAATCCAGGCCATCGATAGGAATTGCTGATAGGATGCTGCATCTTTACAAACACATCTATCGATGAGCAGGTTCTCCCGACATCCTGCTACGCCTTTTTTTGAGCCGCGCTGTTCATATATCTCTCGCCACACAGCTCCAATTGTCCGAACAATCCTATCATTTGGAATATCTGTAAAGATCTTATACAGTGTGTTCAGACAAGTTATTGGCCTGTAATTCTTAGGGTCGGCTAAGTTGCCCGTCTTCGGCAGGAGCACTGTGCGCCCTTCCATCAACCACTCCGGAATAGGCTCTTCCGACCATAGATATAAGGTGAAAATTCGGGCCAGATGCTGGTGGGTTGAAGGAAACTTCTTCCACCAGAAGGTCCTGATACCATCTGGATCAGGAGTGGTCCTTTGCACAGCATTGCACAGCTACTTGAAGCTATTTATGTTCTTTGAGTCTTCTTGAAGTGGATGTTGGACCTCGTAAACTTCTCTCCAAAATGCTTCGACCTCCTCTGGTTCGGGCGGATGGTCGACAGTAACTGGAGGGTCATGGAAGAGTCGAGATGGGCCGGACAAAAACTGTTGATTTTCTCTGACCCACCTCTCCCTCCGCTCTAGACTTCTCTTAGCGTTAGATAGTACTCGTATTCTATCAACAATATGCTGCCTGATGGTCAGTAGCTTTGACTTGTTGATTGTGTGATGACGGATCCGCAGTTCGCGCGCGAACTTTCGAACCTTGGCAGTGAAAATCCTGCCAGATGTTATGTAGTCAATCACACACTGAATGCGGGACGCGTACTGTCTTGCCCAGCCTATCTTTGTGCTGAGTTGATGTATTCGTCTTTTGGTCTTATGATCAAACGTTGATTTTGTTTTACGGTTTGCATCTGCCAAAGTTTTTGCTGCACTGTACACACCACAGTTGATAGTCCAGAGGTCGGATTCTTCGTAAAAATTTCCACGAAGCTCATCATCCAGTTCAGTCAGATCTTTGGGCTTGGGAGACATCTGAATGTTGATGTTTCTCCGAGTCCTGAAGCATCGTTCTTCGTCTATTGGATGCCTGTTCGCGGTTGGTCTCAGCGTCGCCACTCTTTCTCTGTTGCCGGCTTGTCCTGGCTGCGGTAGAGTAGGAGATCCGCTTACATAGCCCCTTTTTCGGAGTTGTTCGGCATGGTTTCACAGACGTTGACGCGAAAGGCGCGAGAGCTCTGGGTGTTTCTCGCACCACAGAACCTGCAGTCGTGCCACGTAACCTTCTCGCTCGGGGGCCATACTGCTATCGTAGCACCCTAGCAGGTCGTCCTTGAGTCGATCCGTCCACCCAAAAGTATTTAGATTCCGCCGGTCCATCGCATTGACTCCGTCTTGATTGGCTCCCCCAACTCTAGGGTAGTCGGCATTGTTGTCCGACCCATTGTCGGGAGCCCTGCGCGTTCGATTGTTTTGAACCGCACTAACTACAACTATGTTTGGTGTTGTCATTGTTGTTCCCACGAACAGCTTGTGAAAGGGTTCGTCCATCCTTGTAGAGCCCCGCGTGCAAGGATAAGGCTGATACTCTGAGAGGTCGCCCGGTATCCCAGGGTCACGGTTAAAGACACCTCACCCAGGTGCCATTCAGCTTTCGGCACGGTTCTTACGCCTTCGCTTAGGGGTTATTCCTTCGGAGCCATTCCTGGACAATTGTCCGCGACTGCTTATTCATTATTGTAACCATATTTAGCAGAAACCCTTGGTACAGGGACCCTCTATCGGCAACCCGAGGACGCGCTCGGTAGCTTTATCATAGGCCCTTCGGTATGATTCCCAAGGAACCGAAACCGAAATATATATATATATATATATATATATATATATATATATATATATACATTATTGCCACTGTCTCTCGCACTTCGCCATTCCGAAGGGTACCTCTGTGGCAAACCTGGAGATCGAAAGCATAAGGTCACTCATGTATTTTGCATGGAAGATCTCAAGATCTATGCTAGAAATCAAGAGAATATACATCTAGCTCTAAAAATTGTCAAAGGGCACACTCAACAGATTGGAATGGATTTCGGGTTAGAGAAATGCGCCAAGGTTAATTTGAAGAAAGGAAAACTTAATGGCATCCCTGAAGATCCCGAGCTCGTTGACAGAAGCACTATACGACACCTTTGCGCTGGAGAGACCTATACATACCTGGGCGTGCCACAGAGCCGCATTCGGGACGTACCATTTATAAAGTATACTCTCCGATGCAGATACAAACGCCTCCTCCGACAGATATGGTCTTCCGAACTGTCGGCGAGGAACATGCTTGCCGTCCCAGTAGCACTCTATTCATTTGGAGTAGTTCCATGGACGAAGGACAAGCCCAGATCCCCGGATATCGGGTCCTGAATGGTTATGCACATGAACAAAAGCATGCACCTTGAGTCTTCTGTTCCACGACTTTACATCTCACGCCGCCTAGATGGTCTCGGAATACTGAATCTTGAATGTCTTCACAACAAGATTATTCTGGGTACAGCACATATAGTTGCAAATGGACAAGACCCTCTTCTTGAAATTTTCAGAAAACACGAGGAAGTAGGCAAAGGGACGTTTCTGTACAAAGCAGCGGAGGAGGCTGCTCAAACACTCGGCCTTGACTTCAATATCAGGGGTGAGCAAAATGCATCCAATCTTATCCATCTTGAATACTCACTCCTGAAGGCCCAGATTAAAAAAGCACAGGAGAAAAACCTCAGCGAAGAGCTCCTCGATAATAAGATGCACGGCATCTTCCAGAGAAATGTGGAGGATCAGTCGATGTCGTATGAGCTAACGTATGCTTTCCTTAAATCATCCGGATAGAAATCGGGCATGGAGGGTTTCATTTTGACTTTTCAAGACGGTGTCATTTCCACTCTAGCATACCATCGCCACATTTTGAGCCAAGATATTCCCGATGATAGCTGCAGAGCGTGTCATGCACATCCCGAGCATCTAGGACACATACTATCTAGTTGTCCAACTCATGCGGGAACGACCTACATCCAAGGGTTAAATGCGGCACTAAGAGAGCTTTATTACCATCTCTGTCACTCTTACGGAATTAGCCTAAATACCGCTCCGCTAAACGCTTCTAGGTAAATAGAGGCAATTGTCGAAAATGAGAAGTGCCGCATATACTGGAACTTCATATTCTCGACAATTGTTTCTGTTGCGCACTCGAGACCTGAAACAGTTCTTCTTGACTTCGAGAAACGAATCATGTTCGTTATCGAATTTTCGGCACCAGCTGACAAAAACGTCACAGTCAAGGAGAAAGAAAAGAAAGAGAGGTATAAAGATCTTATAAGGGAGTTGCGACGGTTATACCCGGAATATTCTGTTAAGCTAATCGTCTTAGTCATCGGCGCTCTTGGAGGTGCCAAAGTTTCACTGGTTAATAGCCTGAAAAGCATCCCTGTATGTCAACAAAATGCTGAGACACTTGCGGGAGAATGCAGGAGGCGGTCGTCCTTGGGTATTGAATTCGTCGCAGACAGTAACCACCTATCTCACGGTCTTGCGACCTGGTTACAGCTGAAATTTTACCGCAATTTTGCTGGGAGGGGGTGTAATTTTTCAGATTAGCACCCGCTCCCGGCGACATCCTGCGGCTGTCCTTATGACAAACTTTTAACTATATATATATATATATATATATATATATAAATTTTTTTTTCGGTTTCGATTCTTTTGGAATAGAACCGAAGGGACCATGACAAAGCCACCGAACGCGTCCTCGGGTTGCGGATAGAGGGTCCCTGTACCAAGGGTTCCTGCTGAATATGGTTACAATAATTAATAAGCAGTCGCGGACAATTTTCCAGGGATGGTCCCGAAGGAATAACCCCTAACCAAAGGCGTAAGAACCGTGCCAAAAGCTGAATCCCACCTGGGTGCGGTGTCTTTAACGGTGACCCTGGGATACCGGGCGACCTCTCAGAGTATCAGCCATATCCTTGCACGCAGGGCTCTACAACGATGGACGAAACCTTTCCCTAGCTGCTCGCGGGAACAACAATGAAACCACCAAAACACCAAAATGTTGTAGATGCGGCTCAAAACGATCGAACGCGCAGAGCACCCGACCATGGATCGGCAAACAATGCCGAGCATCGTAGAGTTCGGGGTGCTGAAAATAATTTACATGGAAACACGACAACGAACCGGTAAAACGCCCACATTGAGTGGACGGATCAACTTAAGAATGACGTGCTAGACTGCTACGATGATAGCATTATCCCTGTTCGCGGAGGCTTTATGGCGCGTATGCACACTCTGTGGGGCCAGAAACACCCAGAGCTTCAGCACGTTTCGCATCAGTCTTTGCGAAATCAAACCGACTACCTCCGGAAAAATGGATATGTACGCGGAGCGCTTCCCCAACCGCTGCTTGATCAAGCTGCAGCCGAAGATGAAGTGACATTAAGACCAACCGCAGAAATTAGGCACCTTCTGAAAAATGATTGCAATTTCAGTGCAAGGACGAACATCAACATCCAAGTTCCTCTTAAGCCCCAAGATCTGGCTGAAGTGGATGCCTCCCTTCGTCAAGATATCTCGCAAAAGTCTGACCTCTGGACCATCAATTGCTCAGTTTATGGTGCTGCGAGAACTTTGGCTGATTCAAATCGAAGGCTAAAACCGACGATGGATCAAAAGACCAAAAGACGCTTGCATCAACTGAACAAGAAAATCGGATGGGCAAGACAGAATGCGTCCCGTGTTCAATGTGTGATTGACTACATAACATCTGGTTGACCGTTTACGGAATGGGTTCGAAAGTTCGCCCAAGAACTAAGGATCTTGAATCACACACTAAACAAGTCAAAGCTGCTGATAATCAAGCAGCATATTGTTGACAAAATACGGCTGTTATCTGACGCAAGGAGGAGAATACAGAAGAGGGAGAAATGGATCAGGGAGAATCAACAGTTTCTCGCTGACCCATCGCGCCTCTTCAACGATCTCCCTGTTTCTGTAAAAAATCCACCCAAGCCCAAGGAGGTAGAGACTTTTGGGAGAGAGGTATACAAAATCCCGAAAACACAGTAGTTGAAAGAAGATACTGACAATATCATCCGCTTCAAGGAGTTTTGCGACAACCTTATAAAATCTCAGGAGGAATGTCCATCAGTCACTGCCGAAGAGGTGAAAAAAGCACTTAGAGGCACGAAGAACTTTTCCGCTGCTGGACCAGATTGTATCAAGAACTTTTGGTGGAAGAAGTTTACTTCTATACACCAACATTTGGCCCGCATATTCACCTCATATTTAAAGTCGAAGACGCCCATTTCGCAGTGACTGGTGTTAGGACGCAGTATACTCCTGCCGAAAAAAGGCAATTTGTCCAACCCAGAGAATTACAGGCCAATAACTTGTTTGAACACACTGTATAAGATCTTTACAGATGTCCTAAACAACAGGATTGTTCGACGAATTGAGCCTGTATGGCGAGAGATGTGCGAACAACGTGGCTCGAAAAAAGGTGTAGCAGGCTGTCGAGAGAACCTGCTATTCGACAGGTATGTCTGTAAAGACGCTGCAGCCCATCAGCACGTCCTGTCAATAGCTTGGATTGACTACCGGAAAGCTTTCGATTCAACCTCTCATAGACTTATCATCTGTCTCTTGGAAAGCTTGAAGGTACATCCACACATAGTGAGATGCATAGAGAGATTGATGCCTCTTTGGAAAACTAGATTTACTATCTCAGCTAGAAATTATCCTCTGAAAACGAACAACGTCACCTTCCAGAGGGGCGTCTTTCAAGGTGATACCATGAGCCCTTTGCTTCTTTGCATCACACTTCTGCCTCTATCTCTCGCACTACGAAAATCTCCTGTATGCCTCTGTGGCGACACTAATCAGCGCGAGCATATGGTCACTCATGTATTTTATATGGATGACCTGAAGATCTATGCCACTGGTAAAAGCAAACTTCAATCTGCTATAAATATCGTCAAGAACTACACAGGAGAGATTGGAATGGACTTTGGTTTGGACAAGTGTGCCAAAATTCATCTGAAGAGAGGAAAGATTACTGGCTTTCCCAAGGACCCTGAGCTTGTGGATATAAGTGTTATTAGACATCTTAAACACTGGAGAGACCTATACATACCTGGGCGTCCCTCAAAGCCGCATTCAGACGTAACATCAGTGAAGGAGTCTCTCCGAAGCAGATACAAGCATCTTCTTCGACAGATTTGGTTTTCCAATCTGTCGGCGTTGAACAAGGTATCTGCGACTAACATGCTTGCCATCCCGGTTCCACTCTACTCGTTTGGGGTGGTTCAATGGACGGAGAACGAGCTAAAGGCCCTTGATGTCACCACACGTAAGATCATGCATATGCATAAAAGCTTGCATATCAATTCGTCAGTTCCGCGATTATACATTTCACGCCGTCAAGGCGGACGCGGACTTCTGAATCTCCAGTGTCTTCATAACCGAATTATTCTAAGTACAGCTTACACCGTTGCTAATGGCGTAGATCTGCTCCTAAAAATGGTCAGGAAGCACGAGATGATTGGCGAAGGAGCGTTCCTTTACAAAGCCGCGACCAAGCGGCCGAGACCCTTGGCCTGAATTTTAACATCAGAAGTGAGGAAAGTGCATTACTCCATCTAGATGCTTCACGTCTAAAAGCCGAAGCAAAGAAAGCAGAGGTTGGAAAATGTCACCAAGAGCTACTCGACAAGCATATGCACGGAAACTTTTACAGAAATGTAGAAAAGCAGACCTTGTCGAAGGAGCAAACTTTTGCTTTCCTCAAATCATCAGGGCTCAATTCCGGTACAGAGGGTATTATTTTTGCATGCCAGGACGGTGTCATTTCCACCTTAGCATACCGTGCCCGCATTTTATGCCAAGAAGTTCCCAGTGATAGGTGCAGAGCGTGTCATGCACACGCTGAGTACCTAAAACACATACTATCTGGGTGTCCGACCCACGCAGGGACGACGTACATCTATAGACATAATGCGGCCCTATGAGTACTATATTACCATCTTTGTCGATCTTACGGTTTTGGTCGCGACCCTGCCCTGCCGAGCGCGCCAAGGGATATAGAGTCAATTGTCCGAAACGAGAAGTGCCAAATTTTCTGGAACTACGATTTTCGGGCAGCAGTCTCCGTTGCTCACTCGAGACCTGACATTGTTCTCCAAGACTTCTAGAAACGAACTATATTCGTGATCGAATTCTCGGCTCCGTCCGAATACAAAATCACTGCAAATGAGAAAGAAAAGGAGGAGAGGTATCAAGACCTTAAGGGAGAGCTGCAACGACTGTACCCAAAGTATTCGGTGCGAGTAATTGTCCTTGTGATTGGTGCTCTCGGAGGTGCGAAACTATCATTGGTTCGTAACCTTAAAGCCATACCCGCGTGCCAAAAATATGCCAAGTCACTTGCGAGATGGATGCAGAAAGCTGTCATCCTTGGGTCGCTTCGTGTCCTCAAGACACACGAGGGTTTCGCCGGCCTGTCGTTGTGATTTCGACGTGCCCTGTGACCACCCATCTCACGGTTGTGAGACGTGGCCATAGGTGTGATTTACCGCGGTTCTACTGGGGGCTATTCACATTTTTTAGATGGCGGTTGCTCTTAGTGCAATATGCACGTACGTGTAGTAGAGTTCATATACCATCATCTCGCAGAATTAATATAAACTCTTATTTATAATCAAAGTGCTACGTTGAAGTAGAATGTTCTTCAAAATTCACTGAAAAAATCATAAGAGACCTGTTTTGTAGAGCGTCAAATTCCCTACAAAAATATCTTATGGTCTTAGTAATTCAGTAAGTCGTTCAAGAGTTATGAAACTCTCAATTGAAAAAAATGTCACATGCTGTATATATATATACATGTATACCGGGTGTCCCAGACTCAAGTCTGCGGACTTATGGCCGTATAAAGATTAAAAAATGTCTAAAATTCCTTTGCCAAAATCAGTTGAACTTTTAGTTTGTGAGTTATAAAATATTTAACTGGTCCAATCACGGACACATGACTGTTTAAACGGCGCTCCAAATTGATCCAGCTTAAATATTTTATAACTAAAAAACTAAAACTTTAACTGAGTTTTGGAATAGGAATTTACTATTTTTCATTTTTATACATCTATATAAGTCCGGAAACTTGAGTCTGGGACACCCTGCATATATATATCCATGTCTATCGAACTTGGACCGCGAAGTGCGAGTGTCGCGTTGAGAAGCTCTACCACAAAGTGTACATGGCGTTCAGCTTTCAACCTATAAGTACACTGCATGAAGGTGAATACACGGAGAAAAATAGATGATAAAACGTAACATCTAGATCTTCGCGGTTAACGTATTTTACGTTTAACTATAGGACAGCAATCTAGATGTTCAAAGTTAGTATCTGTAGATATTAAAAAGTGAGATGTTTTTCTGTAACATCCAAAATGTTCAACCTGAAATATCCGAAATATTACAATTATGGTTATGTCAACTAACGGCTGTAAATATTTGAGGAATTTTCTTATTTCTGAGCATTTAAGGAATTAATTGAACGAACCCTTTGAACATCTACCTTGAAACATCCATTTTTCTCGGTGTAGATACAGTGGGATATAAAAGAGATGTTTTACCCAGAGCGTACTCAAGTATTTCGAGTGCAAAAAATTAATTTTATAGTGCGAAATGCGATATATTAACCTATTCGCACTCCGAATCCGAACTGCATACATTCCCCCTTCCATAATCGTCTTCGTCCTCAGATTCACCTGAATGGGAAGACGTCACACGCAGAACGTCTTCGACAGTCAAGGGTGTTGTTGGTTCTCCTTTGAACCAAAGCGGTCGTAATCGGTCATTATCTGATTCCCAACTATACATTTTTGGATCGTGAAATGCACATGTGTCAAGCGTTGCATTGTTCCACATTAAAGCAACGTGAATAGTTCTTAAGATTTTTCGTCAAAGTGACTTCCAGCAAGGCGGAATGAAACTAGAGTCGAAACATTTGGCTTTCTTCAGAAAGTGCTCGGCATTTTTCTTACTAGAGTACAATTTGTCAAAAATTTCGACCCTTGCAACATTTACACGCTTGCTGTTCTTCACGCTGTACATTATGGAGGTAAACTCTTGCAACGTATCCATGCTTTCCTCATTGCGGAGATCCAAGAAGCTATGGAGTGACGCAAAGTCGTTCTGGAAGGACTCATTTTTTCGCAGAAACTTGAAACCTTGCCCTTACGATGGAAAGATGCTGTATAATTAAAGCCTGTAAAGGCATGGAAAGCAGGCAGGGCTTCACACATATTTGATCCCAAATTTTCAGCGTATTAGCTTTTACCATTACTTTTTGACATGCAGTAGTCGACCTCGCAATCGCATCTGCATGGTAAATGATATGTGTGTCTGTTTTCTCGTGATGGCATTCGTATTCGGGTGCACGACTTTTCATGACACTACCGTTAGTGCATTCGTACACAAAACACTTGTCCTCAACTGTGATAAACACCTTCTTACCTCCGATTATTGGCACCAATGTTGGTGAGTTACTTCCCTCATGTTCCGAGAGGTAAGACACAAGAGCTTCTTTAAACCGACGGATTTTCAAACTTTTTTGAAAATCTGTCGGTCTGGTCTGCTTCGGTCCAGCAATACAGTACTCTGTATCTTGCTTATCGCGGTTTTGGCGTTTATAGTCTTTAATGGTTGAAGGAAAATATCGATCGAAAACTAAATGATTTGCCGCCGCACTGGTTTTCCAGCTTTTCATTAGGATCGATTCCGATATTCTTTCAAATGTTTGAGGGACATGTGCACCTATAAGATGCAACAGGTAAAAGCCATCGATGATGTCTACGTCGACATTAGAAGGTAGGGATGGCTTAACCTGCGCTTTCAATACTTTCGCAAGGGCAGGCTTGTCAGTTTTGTTCATGTCACCAGTATATTGACAGAGGGCTGGTGGTGCAGGCGCAAGTGGATACTGAAAGCGCACTGACATGTCAACTTTTTTTTCCAATCGCGATTCCCAATAAGCGACCGAAAATATCCCGTTCCATTTTTATTAATGCCTGTTTACTCTTGTCCTTTCTTTACTGAGCCCTTCCCATGCATTCGGAAGCAAAATTGAGAAATTTGTTCCGCTTGATGAGCCGCTTGAAGCGAGTCAAGCCTTCAGTGCACTCCTTCAAAGACTGTATTTTTTGACTTTCACCAACTTCGTTCACGGATAAGAGATAATCGGCTACTGCAGAAGAAACGGCCTTGCCTTTCGATACGTGAAATAAATGATTAGGATCGAATTTCGAGTCAAATGGATTGATGTTTTGCCTGAAACACTCAACAATATCTTGCACTGCCTTCCTATCCTTTTGAATTCTTTTTTGAGGCAATTCGTATGAAATGTCGTCCTTTCCCGAGATTCCAATATCTTCCAGCAACTTGGCAACTATCATAGTTCACATACTGTGACTTAGAGACCATCGTTGTCTAGCTGATATGGAACTCGTAAAGTGGCTGACACCTGTTAGAGAATTAGAAGTATTTTCATTGACAGTGGTTACAACAACATAATCGACAGCTGACCGCGCCAAGGTGCCCTTCGTTTGTCTCACACCAAATGCGCCCCTTCGAAACTCACTCAACAAACCGGAATCGTTTTCCTTCAACTTTAATAAGTTGCAAAAATATTTCACGGTCCACCTTGCGTAATTCGGCTGATTGAACACGAAAAATAAATTTGTTATTTCAAACATGGAGTCTACGTACAGTTCAAAATCTCTCGTCCTGATGCTCCTAGATAGGCGGAAGAAGGTGTCAATGAACTGCACGTACAGGAAGTAAAACTAAACAGTTTTTCCGTGGCCACCTTTTGCAGTTACGGAACAGAATTCTTCGTATTGGTCGAAGACGCCCTGGAACAGGGGGGATAAGTTCAAGGGTTCTTGAGGCTCAAGGCGATCTTTTATTGCGGCTTTTAAATCATCCACCAACATATCCTAACAGATTGCATACTCTGCCATGAATCTTTCAAAATGCAAACTCTGTAATGCCACAGAGATTTGTGGGTCAATTCTTTTACATCGATTAAAATTTTTGCTGTCGATGAAAGAATTTACTCAACCTCGACCTAGAACTCCCGATTGAATCAAAATGTCTACTATGCCGCAAGAATAAATAAATTTCCCTATTGCTTTGAAATTTGCGAGGTGCGATTGAAACGCACCTAAATTAATGAAGACATTATCGAATCTGGGAGCTTCAGCCTCTTGAATTTCATTAACCGATTTGGCGATTGCCAAATCGTACGTCACAATGATTTCAGACTGCTTACATGCCTTCGCAATTTCTGAAGCTTGCACTAAAGTTTCATTTACTACGGAATAGGAAGTAGGTGACTGATTGATCTGAGGCAGATACTGTATGGTTTGCATTTCACTAAGGTCAATTGTCACCTGAGAATTAAAGCCAATCCACATGGGTGTGTGGGCTACCTGTGATTGGGAAATTGCCCACAGTTTGTCTTCCTTGGCATTGCTTCCTGAATTCTCACTAAGCGGATGGACGGCAGGTCACGAATTTCCTAGACGTGAATCAATCTTTGGAGGAAATTGATAAATGATTCCCACCGTATCGTTCAACGTGTCTTCCCCATTGGGAGTGTCTACGAAGCAATCGTAGTTGTCGAAACCGAGGTGCGTACTGAGTCCCTCATCAGTCGATATACCGATATACGAGATATCTCCAATTCTTCAGCAAGATTATACTCTATTTTGTGACCAAGCATGAACTGTTTTGATGGTTTCGCCCTACCGCAAGTTATCGTGTAAATAATATCGTGACAAAAAGATTTGATTTTAACGTTATCTTTATCGCAATTTTCTCTCCGCACGTCAGGTCCCTGAATAAGATTGCACATACATTCAAAGAGAATCTCGGGAACGTCACATTCTCCTTCAAGTTTATCTTCTACCTGCAATTCATCAGGAAGCTTTCTTGTTTTCATTGCTTTAACAGCGTTTCTAATTTCATACGCAACTGCTTTGGTACTGTCCAAAACGTTTAAGATAACGTTGTCACTCACCAAGCGGCTCATATCTATATCTATTTTGAAATCAGTATGCTTCTGATGAATTGCTTGGGACCTTTGAATTATTATGACGTCCCCATATGCTTCTAAGATCTTCTCCTGCAGATAGTCGGCCTTGTAATCCTCCCAATCTTTCTTACAAAATATATCGCCGGAAAATTCAAGCAAAAGGGCTTTTTACTGACTATTCAAATCAACGAGGAAGAAAATGTCTTCCTTTTCCAACATTTCACTCTCAATGAATGCGGAAATTGCCTCGAAAGCAGCTTGGTGAACCTCCCTTTTAAGGTGCCACGTTCCCTTCGGTTTTGCTTCATACACTTTGTCGATAGTGCACTCATATTTCTTATAATACGTAGCATAACATTGTCGGTGATAAAAAATGTCTGTCGACGAGTCTAAAATACTACAGACAGCCAAGTTTTGCAATTCCGCGGCGAATTGACGTATTTTTTTCGCGCCTCTGGTGATTTACATAGTATAGTACAAATCCTTTGGTCCATACTCACTCACTTTTGATTTTTTGAACAAAAAATGCAAAGGGAAATACCGGGCGTCAACGCCAAATTTGATGTCGACTCCGAAGTTGATGTCGTCGCCAAAGTTGATATCGACGCCGATGTAGATGTCGACGACGAGATGGATTTCGATGCCGAGGTCGATGTCCACGCCGAGCTGGTTGCAGTAACAGGTCCCGTAGATGCATTTTGTGCAACATTTCTGGGTGTACTTGTTTGCATAGGTACAAAATCTTCTATTTCACGAGTTGGGGTACACATTCTTCGTTTACCCTGTGATAAGTAAATAATGCTTCTATGTAGATCTTGACATTGAATCAAGGTAATTTTATTGTGCAGGGATTTTCAGAAACAGTGACTTTCTTCAACTCTATAGTACCACCTTCGCCGCTGAGAAGTCATCGTTGTCGCTGACATATTATGCACCATAAGAAAATCGATTTCACAACAAAAACGACCCATAGTTCTTTTTACATTTGAAAGAAATAATTTTCAAGACCAAAAAACAAAATTTTCGAAAAAATAGTTACAGCTTCAACTGTAATGATTAAATATTTAGTACGAAAATGCGTTTGCAAAAAAGGGATGAATTTTCAATTAAAATGCTACATCAAAACCTAAAAAATTAATTTTTCGCTAAATAGTCTGATTTTCAAGCAAGAAGTTCCAATTTACATTCAAACAAAATGAATTCTCAAAGACAAATGTAATAGTTAAACCAACTTAATATTTGAACCAAAAATCATGGTGATTCCAAATAAAAAAACAGTGCTACATAACCAAAAAGGACGAAGTCCAAGACCGAAGTCCAAGACCAAAACATTTAAAACGATATCCTAAAATTTAAAAAAATAGTGTAGAATATTTTAAAACAAAATGTTTTAATTTCAAAAATATATTGAGAAAGAATTGCAGACTTTACAAGATTTTACGAAATGTAGCTTTTCAAACATTTGACACAAAAACTTTTGAAGCTTTAAGAGAAGTTTGAAAGATTTCGAAGAGAATAAAGAAATTTTCTGAAAATTTCACGGAAAAAGTGTAAGATTTTAAGGCAATTTTTACAAATTTTTAATGATTTTTAAAAATTATTAAACAACTTTTTATTTGTTTACAAAACTTCTGTTATGTTTTCAAACATAATTGAAAAAATGTTACGTAACAATATGGTTTTATTTATTTCTAGCCAATAATTCCTTTTTAAAAAAATTGTTTATTTATCTGAAAAACGTGTATCATGTTTTTAAACATAATACAAAAAATGCGACGTAACTATGGTGACGGGTGGCGGGAAGAAATGTTGCGGTTTTTGAAATGGAGGGAGGGGGGATTAAAAAAGGTCGAAAGTAACGTTACGTAATTTGCGAACGCTCCCTAAGTCGTTACAGTTACTTAATGAAGTAACTTCAACTTAACTAAAAAGTTACTTTTTTCACTTCTTTAGTTTTGTGGTTTGAAAATCGAAATAACCAGAATCGTAATTCCTAAAAAGTTAATTAAAAACGAAATCGTCATTAGTTTCAGATTTTCAGTCACATTTTTCAACGAAACATTTGTATTTTTACTCGTAAAATGTTGAAATAGTTTTACTTGAAGAAGTGAATTTTCGAGCCGACAGCTTGAATGTCCAACAAAGAAGAAAGTTTGAAACCAAATTTGGACTTTTCACGAAAAAAGTTTCCTTTTTTGGCAAAATACCTGACTTTTCAACCAAATGATTGATTTATCATACTAAAAGTCTTAGTTTTCATCTAAATACTTCATTTTCGACTAAATAATTGAGTTCCCTATCATTTTAAAAACAAAAAGAATAATTTCTAGTAAAACACTTAAATTGTCAACAAGAAACCAAACTTTCAAACAAATAGTTGAATTTTCTACCATTTTTCACACAAAAATGAGAATGAATTTTCAACTCAAATTATCAATGTTTAAAAAAAAACTAATGAATTTTAAAGAAAGTAGATGCGCTTTTGAACAAGTACTTATATTATGAAGGAAAAAAGACGAATTTAGAACAAAATATCCGAACCCTCTATAGAAAGTTTTTTTACCAAAAGAGAGGAAATTCCCAACGAAAATGAATATTTGAAAAAAAAACGACAAGTTATCTCGAAAAGAGGTGCATTCTTACACCGAAAATATGATTTTTTCACAAAAAAGTTACTTTGAAACGCAATTACATAGTTGCATTTTTCACAAAGTGCATGAATTTCCAACCATAACAGATGAATTCTCACCGAAAAAATATAATTTTTGGTTCAAAACAGACACACTTTGTACTTTGTACCAATTCCGATTAATATTCGGGCAAAACAGTTGAATGTTGAACCATATTAAATAAGTTTTTTTCACCAAAAGAGATCAATTTTGAAAAGATAAGCTTGAATTTTGAAACAATAAAGAAAACAATGTACACTCAATTATTGCATTACCAAGGAAACGAGACGAAATTTTTAAAAAAGAGTTGTATTTTCAAGTGGTAAATAGAAATTTTGAGCATCAAAGTTACTTTTCAATAACCCGTGTGGAAAAATTTCGTTGCAGTCTGTAATCACGCTAAAGCCAGTACAGTTTTTCTCAAGCCTATATATTCACGCAATACGAGCCTGGCGCTACACTGGCGCTGTCTAGTTTCGCTACTTGTTTGATTCAAACCTTTCTGCTGTCCAGGCCCAGTCTTGGCGCTATCTAGGAGTTCGTTACGAATTTGAAAATATAAAGATTATCCAGATTTTAGCTAGTTTTTTGATAGAATCACGGTTTGGACTGAAACAAAAATTACGGAGGTGAATTCAGAAGATAATCTCTTTTGAATATAACATTTAGGACATTTCAATACACAATTGCACAAATGCTCAAGCAATAATTAATTGTAAAATATCACATTTAGGATATCAAACAATAATTGTTGAAGGTGATCGAAATCTTAATGCAAGAACTGTATTCTTAAGAATGTTTAAAAATATTTTCTTTCAATCGAATTATATAGTAAAGTTATAATAAATTTATATCGAATTAATAATAATTATAAAATGTATAGTGCTATGCATAATATTGATGATATTCCAGAAAATCTATAGTTATTTGTGATACAAGTGCGTAAAATAGGTGATTGTGTGCGAGTGTGAATTTTGCAGCATAAGCCGGAGGCTCGAAGCATGAGTCGGTGGTTAGGGCACGAGCGAAGCGAGTGCGAAAACGTAGACGAGTGCTTCGAACCGCAGGCGAATGATGCAATCATACGAGTTAACAATCACCTACGCGCACGTGTATCACACGCTATTTTTTGCAACGCCCGTCCGAAAAAGTTGTCAGGAGGTGGTTTTTTTTGAAAAAAAATTATTGAAAAAAAATGTTGGCGTTTATGCTTTTTTG
>CAKNXH010001903.1:42705-79038 GCA_932178445.1 Andricus quercusramuli | reverse complement strand
AAAAACAAAACTTCGATCATTAAAACATTTTTTCAAGTTAAATGTAAACTTATTTCAAGAAGAAGAACTTATTTCATTGACCGTGCGGCCCTGTTCGGTTCTTGACGTGTGCTCCGTCTCGTCTCGTTCTTTAGTTGCCATAACTTATTTATTAGGCAATTTTGTACTGTGTATTGTATCTCAGTGGTTGTATTTATGTTCGGAGTGCAGTGTATATGTTGCATCTGGTGATTTTTGGGCTCTTTGCTGCTTAAAAATCTGTTTTTCAGTTTCGGTGGTCGACAGTTCTCGCGTAATTGATACGTATTACAATGGGTGCCTGTGCAGAGTGTAATAAGACAATATCTAGAGGATCGCAGGGTGCTGTTTCCTGCATAAAGTGTGGTGTATTCAGCCACTTGGCCTGAATTAATGTCGGATTGGCAAAGAAAGATTTTGATGATCTAAGAAAGGGAATAATTGATTTTATTTGCGTGAGCTGCAAATCGCCGAAAACTAGCGGCACCTCATCAGGTTCGGATCAAAGTTCCTTGCTAAGTGGAGGCATCGACCCTGCCAGTAAGGATCAGGTGAATAACCCCTTACCTAAAACAGTGTTTTCCGTCCCTGTCACTGCTATGACCCTACCGCCTGGATGCATCGAGGCTATTCACAGTGCGGTCTTACAAGCGCAAAGGGAAGCAGCCGTGCAGGTGCAGGAACAGATGAGAACTCTCTTTAAGGAATTTGAAACCAAGCAGCTCGAATGGATAACAAAAATGAACACTACGGTTGAGGATATCAAGATCGATATTTTAGAGAATTCTCGCAGAATCAATCTGCTTGAAACTAATGTTGGTAGCAATGCGGATCATGTCACACAGGCAAAGACGGAGGCAAGCTCGCTAAAATTGAAGGTCGTCTCACTTGAAGCTTCGCTCAATTTTCAAGAGCAGGCTGCACTTCAAAGTACCCTTGAAATTCACGGGGTACCTATGAAGCCGAATGAGGATCTTCCATCGGTCCTAGAATCGGTTGCGAAGGCTCTTGATGCTCCCTTCGCTAAAGATAACATTATGAATGTTTATCGAATTCGCAAGTCTCCAACATCAAATCCACTGCTCGCGCCTATCATCGTTGCCAAATTTAGCAGTCAGTTAGTGAGAGATAAAATAATCGAGCAGAGGAGAAAAGTACGAGACTTCTCTACGACCAATCTTGGCTGGCCAGATAATAAGAAAAGTCTCATTTTCATCCGTGAGGCTTTGACGCCTTATAATCTTTTGTCGAAAGGAGGATGGCACACCTAGGATTCAGCTGTCATTGCTGCAACACGTAGAGCGATTCCAATAGCAATTAGGATTTTTACGGTATGGTTACACACACAATGGTGTGATATTGTTATTGTTTGGCTATTCGATGCGCGTTGATAATTGTATACTATTAGGCTTAATTGTGTACTTTGGATACCTTAAATGTTCTAATTTCATCTCAATATTCACAGCTCTCCGGATATTCGGATACCGAATTACGAAATCATGTCCACTTTTGTTGAGAATTGGTCTAAGGTTCTACGAAACTGTTTTCGACATTTTTTATCATTCCGTTAGTATCTTTTCCACTTGTATTCATTGCCGATTTTCAAATTTGAATTGTACTTACTTAGTTTGGGTTGTGTTGATAATGGTTTCTTGTCTCAGTCAATTTTTACGTGTGCTGCGTGAGCTTTCTATTTTTGAATTGGTTTTCTGTAAAATCTTTCTCTTAATATATCCATGGATACCTTAAACATTTGTCATGTGAACGCCCAGTCTCTCTTGGCACATTTTCTAGAATTCAAACATTTTTTCAGTACATGTTCCTACCATATAATAGCTGTTTCTGAGTCCTGGTTAACTCCAAATATATCCTCAAGCCTCGTTGCAATTAACAATTATTCGCTCTATCGAAGAGACAGAGACGAGAGAAGGGGTGGTGGAGTTTGTCTTTTTCTGCATGATAGTCTCAAAGGGACTGTGGTTGGTGTGAGTTCAGTAGCTACTTACCCCACGACCGAATTTCTCTTTGTTGAAGTTAAATCAACTTCTGATAGTATTCTAGTGGGAGTAGTTTATAAACTGATGAACATACATTCCACGAACATCTAATGACGTATGACTGGGAAAAAGTATTACTAGATACAGATATAAATAATAAAATCGACGCTCTGACTAATTACCTAGTCTCTGCATTCAATAAATTTTCTCCGCTTAACGTTCCTAAAAACTTCAATAAAGCTGCCCCCTGGATCACATCCGAAATTAAGAAACTGATGAGGGAACGTGATGGCAAGCGCAGACTTGCAAAAAGAACAAAAAGCAGTATAATACAAGCTCAATTTCGTAAACTGAGGAACCTAGTTCAAACTAAGATTAGAGATGCGTTCAATCAATACAATTATAACGAGATTGCACATAGAGACAAAAAAGAGGACATTTGGCATCTCCTTAGAAGCTTACACATAATCCCGCCCAAGCACGAATCTATTGATAGTAATTTTCCGCCTGATGACCTTTTAAAGACTTTTTTCACATTCCCAGTTCCAGACTTATCATCTTCTATTACCCCTCTTAATTGAACATTTAATGACTCTGACTTCTTTTTCGATGACATCACTCCTGAAATACTTTTGGAAAAAATACTTGAAATCAAATCAAATGCCATTGGAACTGATGGAATATCAATCAAAATGATTAAACTTGCCCTTCCAATTATCTTCCCTATTCTATTGCATATCTATAATGCTTCCCTTCACGTTGGTATCTTTCCAGATATCTGGAAAAAGGCTGTTGTATGCCCTGTTCCGAAAATTTATAAACCTACTTCCCCAAAAGACTTCCGGCCAATTTCTATTTTATGTGCACTGTCTAAACCACTTGAACCGATGCAATCAGGTTTTCGGGCAAAGCATAGCACTCTAACTGCTTCCCTTAAAGTAACGACTGATCTCAAATTAGCAATGGATAATAGGGAGATCACGATTGTTTTTCTGTTCGATTTTACGAAGGCTTTTGATATGGTCAATCACAAGTTACTCCTACAAAAGTTAAAATCCTTTAACTCGTCAAACTCTGTTATCAAGTGGTTCAAATCCTATTTTAATAATCGGTCTCACAGAATTATTAATAGTAGTGGTGAGCTTTCTGATTGGAGGGAAGTCAAAAGTGGGGTTCCTCAGGGCTCTATTCTGGCACCCCTCCTCTTCAATTTGTTCACTTCTGACCTTGGAAGTGAACTTCAACATTGCAAATATCACAAATACGCTGACGATTTCAAAATCTATTTATCGGGGCCAATATCTTCATTAAGTGGGTTACTTATTCTAGTCCAGGAGGATATCAATTGCGTTATCCTCTGGGCCTGGAAAAATGGACTTACTCTTAACCCGGGAAAAACTCAGGCAATAGTCGTTGGACCTACTTCATCTCCATCGCTTGAAACACTGGCATCATTTCCACCTCTTCGTATCGAGATTCTAACTATCCCTTTTTCGGAAGTGGTTAAAGATCTGGGATACTTCCATAACCATACCTTGTCCTGGAAGGAACAGGTACAGAATATCTCAAGGAAAACATACAGAATCCTACAACAACTTTATAGGAATAAGAACTCTTTACCAACCTCCACTCGGATACGTTTGGTTAAAAGTCTAATTTTGCCCCATTTTGACTATGGCTGTTTAGTTTATGATGATTTGACCGACGATTTAAATTTAAAGCTTGAGCGCGCGTTGAATGCCTGTGTCCGTTTTATCTACAATTTGCCTAAATACGAACACATAACTACATACAGACTTAAGGCTGGTCTGCTTAATGTTGCCAAGAGAAGACAATTCTTCATGGGTAATTTTCTCTATACTCTTTTTCAGAACAAAGTTCCCGAGTATCTATTCAACCTATTCCAATTTGTAGACAGAGACCTTCCAGCAGAGTCTAAGCTTCGTAAAAGACATAAAATCCTTAAGATTCCTTTTCACAGAACGTGTCAGCTTCAAAGATCATTTATAGTAAGGGGTGCCCGACTATGGAATAAAATACCATACGATATTAGAAATGCACCTTCCCTGTATCATTTCAAGAATCTCTTTTTCAAATATTTGTACGATACTCCTAACCCAACTCTTGAAATTACTCACTGGTAAATTCTCATAATTAGTTTTTGAACATTCCATCATCGAATTTTCTTTTGTTTTCATTAACTTTTGCAAAGTATTTCTTTCACACACGGTTTTTCTTTCTTTATTTCAACCTTAACATGCACAAGATCTACCATTTAGCCACTTAATGTTAATCACTACGCATTAATCTCAAACCTAATTTAATACGTATTTAGTGGTCGACTCTATTTTTTTTTTTTATACCATTAAGCCGTTTCCCTTTCGGCGAGCCTCTAGGGGTAGGCGTGACACTACCCGATTCGGGTAGTGTTTCTAGGTGGATAGTTTCTTGTGGTAAATAACTACAAGTGTGGGCTCACCACACCCACGACCGCCAACAGCAACGCAGTAGTATTATTCTCGAACAGTCACCCATCCAAGTACTAACCGCGCCCAACACTGCTTAACTTCAGTGATCTAACGGGAACTGGTGTTTCCAGCGTTATAGATTAGATTATAAGATTAATCAAGTATTCTGCCGATCAGTGCTAGCACAAATTTGTAATGACCCTGTATTATCCTGTTCCTTAGAGGGCTATTTAGCCCTAGGGACATTTCTTGAATAAATACAAAAATACAAATACAAGATACCAACAGCAGTGTTTAAAGTTACCTATGCCAGTGTCTAAAGTACCTCATCTCGAATGTGCGCATGCGCAGCTTTTTCACCAGTGTCTAATGTAAGTCATCTTCAAACTGCGCATGCGCGAAAATTTTTTCACGCAGAGTCTGCTCAAATAAGGTACTTTAGGCACCATCTACATGCATGCAAACGTCAACTTTTGAGGTGGGTGTTGCAAAAATATTATTATAAATGATTTATTTAATTTATTTTAATTATTGATTGATTGCGTAAATAATGATTAAGCCTAGTGTATTAATTATTTGAAAGAATAAACAATCATTATTTCGTAGCCTAATCGCCAGGAAAATCATACAAAATATTATAAACATCTATTCTATTTGGGAATAGGGAGGCTGTCTTCTTCGTTTTCAAGTTTGTCCCTATCGGGCCCTCGCCAGATTATCAGCTGGGACACATGGGCCGTCAATGGATACTTTTGATTTCTACGTTTTACAATCGGTTCGATTTCGTACGTTTCACCCGGAGTTTTCCGCGTAATTACAGAAGGTCCGCGATAACGAGGTTGGAGTTTGGTGCTTTCACCAGTCGCAATTGGGTTCACACTCACATAGACTATATCGCCCAGGCTGTACTCCACCCCGACATTTCTATGTTCATCGTACCTTTTCTTATACTCTTTTTGAGCCTTTTCAATTTCTTTCATTATTTCAAGCCGTAACTCTTTCGGATCTTGATAGGTTTCGCAGTGCTTCGTAAGTTGTCTTGTCGCATCTTCCTCAAAACGAGGTAGATAACCATACAGGGTCTCAAACGGTGTTTGGCCGGTGGTTTTATTAACCGAGGAGTTTATGTCTCGCGCAATTCGTTTGAGAGTATTGTCCCATTCGGAATTTATTCCCTCCCAGGCTCCAGCTCGGAAAGGTGCTAGAATCGTTTGGTTAACCCGCTCTACCTGACCGTTTGCCTGGGGGTGCCTGCTCGAGTTGAACGTTAGTTTAATGCCTCGATTTTTGCAAAGATCCCGGAACTTTTCTGATGTGAAACTCGTACCTCTATCACAAATCAGTCGATTTGGCGTACCAAAACGTTCAATGACCCTGTTGAGTCGCTTAATTGTTCCCGCTGTATCCGTGTTTTTCGTAGCTTCAAGTATGACGTATTTAGTTAGGTTGTCTACTATCGTTAGCGTGTACCGATTGCCGCGTTTACTTGTTGGGAAAGGACCCAAATGATCTAAATGGACCATCGCAAATGGCCGGGCACCCGGAGGTATAGGGTGTAATTCCCCTGGTTGGCGACCTCTGGGTTTCTTATTCATGAGGCATGGTAGACACCTTGCTATGTGTTCTTTGACATACCCGCGCATGTTAGGGAAATAGTAATAATTACGCATCTTTGCTAAGACCTTATCAATGCCAAAGTGACTAGCTAGATCGTGGTAACGAATTGCCAGAGCTTTTCGCATGGCTGCTGGTACCACGTATAGCAAAACCTCGCGGTTATTTCGTTTTTCTGATCGGTACCAAAGTCCCCCCTCTAATCGGAAGTTGCTAATTGCACCACGTTCGTCTTTTGACCGTTCGTCAGTCGGTTTTTCGAAGATTTTAATTATTCGATTTAATTTGGGGTCTGTTTTTTGGTATAGGAGAATCTCGTCTTCACTGGTAGTTATCGCAAGCACTTCTGTTACCTCGGATTCAGTCACGTCGTCATGGGGTATGGGAGCTCGAGATAGAGCGTCTACATGTCGCATTTGGTCTCCCTTCCGATGGCGGATTCTGTAATCATAATCGCTTAGGCTATTTGCCTATCGTGCTACTTGCGGGTACTTCGTTCTGGCTGTGTTTAGGAAAACTAGTGCTTGGCAGTCGGTTACTATGGCAAATTGCAACGGAACTAAAAATGGTCGTAGTCGTTCAGTCGCCCATACAATCGCGAGAAGCTCAAGTTTGCTTGAATGGTACTGTGACTCTACCTCGGATGTTCTCCGACTAATCGCGTACACAAGCCCTAGATTTTCTTTGTCGTCTCCTTGTAGGAGCATCGCGCCAAGACCCGCAGAGCTGGCATCCGTATGCAGCTCGGAAATTACGGACGTTGGCGAGTAAACCTTCAATATCGGTTTTGAGGTTAATCGGGTTTTCAGTTCAAGGAATGCGTTCTCATGTTCCTCGGACCAAAGATAAGCTGCATCCTTACGTGTGAACCGGGTAAGTGGTGCTGCAATTTTAGAAAAGTTCGGCACGAAACGACGGAAAAAGCTCGTTAGCCCAAAAAATCGGCGGATAGCGTGTACATCTCGCGGTCTCTCAAATCTCTCTATGGCGCAGACTTTGCCATCGCCAGGTTCTACTCCTTTTGCGCTGATTTGGAATCCCAGAAAATCTACCTTCTCCAGTCCAAAGTGACATTTCGATAGCTTCAGGGTCAGTCCGGCTTTGGCCAGAACTTCAAGAACCTGTCTTACTCTGTCCAAAAGCTCTTCCCAGTTCTCCCCAAAAATAAAGATATCGTCGAGGAAGAAAAGTAAAATTCGATTCCTGAGCTGCCCCAAGGCCAGCTCCATCAGTTTCGAAAAGTAAAAAGGGGCATTCATCAGACCGAATATTGCGCGAGTGAATTCCCTCGTACTATCCGGAGTGATGAAAGCCGTTTTCGGACGCGCTTCTGGTTTTAACGGAAGATGAAGATATCCGTGAGCCAGATCTAGAGTAGCAAAGATCTTGGCCCCTGACATAGCTTCGAGATATTGATCGATACTCGGCAGGGGATACTGAATTCTTTGAGTTTGGTTGTTTAACCGTCGGTAGTCAACGACTAAACGCGCCTCACCATTTTTCTTCCTGATCAGAAGTACTGGACTCGCGTAGGGAGAAGATTTATCGGTAACAATTCCCGCATCCCTCCAATCTTTGACAATTTCGCGGATAGTTTCTCGCTCAGCACGCGTCGCACGGTACGGTTTCGAACATATCGGTACGGATCCAGGTTTCTCCACGATATCCATTTCGAGTAATTTTGTACAACCGAGTTCATTGAGGTTTTTAGCGACACAGTGCCGGAACTCGTTCAGTATCTCTATTAACTCTCCTCGTTGAGTTTCTGTAACGTTTTCTCCCGTGAGTACTTCCTCGGATTTAACCAGTCTACCCTTGGAACTATCTCGGGCGCAGCTTCAATACCTAGAATCGTTTCTCCGATTTTACTACCTTGACGCACCTTTGCGGATTCGTTATTCGCATTAAGAACACCTAGGGTCGTTTCTTTATCATCGGCGATTATTTGTATAAAATTTATTGACGCGGGTTGTAAAATTTCTTCATATTTCGTGGTCGCGTGACTCGGTTTCTCAACTTGGTCAATCTCAATTTCAGAAAAATCAACGCTATCTCCATCGCGGAATATAAGCTGATCATCGACTTTCAGATAAGCAAAGTGAGGTTGTTTCGTATAGGCACATCTTATAATCGCATCCCACAATTGAATGTTATCTGGAACTACGCGCACGGAAATATTTTGGGCTCTACCGCCATCTACCTCAATATCCCCGCGTACTATTCCCACTGACTGGACAACGTTGCCCTCGGAGCCAAAGCCTCTAAGCTCGCTTGGTTTTCGCTCGATTTCGAAATTTCGGTAAGAAAGGTTGTGGCTTTAATCGTGCACACTGCACTACCTGTATCAATCAATGCTTTCAAGGGTTTCCCATTAATTCTAACCATCTTTACATACTTAAGAGAGGCCTCGATATTCGCGTCATTGACGGTATTTACGTTCGCGGTTTCTAAAGTTCGGGGCTTTCCACAATTTTGCGTATCGTGTCCCTTTTGTTTGCAATTTGTGCAATATGGTTCCCGTTTTGGTTCTGGGCATTCGCGTCCGAAGTGCCCAAGTTTTTGACAATTATAACACCTAACTTTGTCCTTTTTCCCGTCTTTATTTTCTTTCTCCTTTGCAACCCCTGGAGTTTTTAATTTCGAGTCCATTGTTTTATTAGAATTAACGGTATTGCCGACACTCTTCCTGTCGACCCGGCTGTTATTCTTGTAAAAATTTTTTACCATTCGATCTAACCTTTCAAGATCCGCGAAGAGCTCGTCTTCGTTTTTGTGAAACGCTGCCGATGCACTTAGCATAATATCGCGAGATTTAAGACCTGAAATTATTTGTTCTTTAGTCTGAGTGAAGTTCAGCGGTAAATTTTTACAGAGCTGTAACTTATTACGGAAATAAGATGACAAAGTCTCATTTTGATTTTGTACTCGGTTTTGCGTTTTTATAAATGCTTCGGCCATGTCCATTTCTCGAAGGAAAGTATTACAAAAAGCCTGTCGCAACAATGGCCAGTTAGTTAATTCGCGTTGTCGACCCAAATACCAAGCCCGCGCAGCCCCTCTTAAATGGCATTTCACTGTTTGTACTAGAAATGAGTCTGGCCAGTTGTTTACGCATGCTGCCGTTTCAACCTGCTCAAGCCACAGTTTAGCCTCATGCGGACCCTTTTCTCCATCAAAAGTTTCAATGGTTTTTGAGAAATCTGGCATAATGTGGAATTCGCGTTGAGCCGCTTGGCCTTGAGCAAGTTGCTGCGTCAGCGCTATATTTTGTTGAATGATTTGATTCATCATACCCATCATTTGTTCATAGCTAGACAAACTATTTGTAGGTTGAGGGTGAACATCAAAGAATTGCTGTCTCTGAAAAGGCGGAATCGGCTCTGGAAATTGCCTGCTCGGGGAAAATTCCGACGGACGCGTCGCGTGTGATCTTGGTACACTCTCATTCGAAAGTACAAAATTGTTAGAAACCCTAACTCGAGGATCAAAGCTTGAATGCGGTACATTTCGGTTTATATTAGGTGACAAATTATTCTGCGCGTTTTGCGAATTACAGTTAGGCGCGTTCGCAAATTAAAGTTATCTGTCGGTATAAGATCGTTAACATCCGTGATCGTCCTATCCTCAGCAATTTCGCTTATATCGCGTTGGCTCCCGGTAAAATCGAATTGAGAATTTTCGAACACATTCAGTTGCGATGCTACCGTTGAACTGTTACGTCCCGAGCAAAGGCGAGGGTAGTTTGGAAAAAGGTTAGGATGAGGGAGGCTACAAGGGCTGATTAAGTCAGGTTGGTAAGGCCTGACTATTTATTTTTATTGTGGGGTTCGTTTTCACTTTATCAATCCAATGGGATTGTGATAATTCAGAATGAGAGTGGTTTGATAAGATAATTATTTATTATAACAGGACAATAGGAATGTAGTACAATGTGATTAAAGAGTAAAACTTACATTACCTTTCAGTCCGAAAGGGCAAGAGAAGATTGATTTATCGATTGTATCCACGATTCGTTGCAGAATATCGATGGAATTCTACCGGGTGCTTGTTTTAATTGACTTTCACGAACAACTTCGAGGTCAATTATTACGACGACCGAAAGCCGAAGGGACTTTATTTTCAAAACTGGACTCCACGTTACTATTTCGCAGTGAGGTAAAAGTACACGACTTAATCAAGGCGGTTCTTCTTTAAGGAATATTTCGCGGTGAGGTAAAAGATTCGTATGAATCAAGGAATGTTCGCATGAGTAATCCTTGATAGTCACGTACTAATTTGCATTTAACAATTATGTTTTATACCTCAATTTTATGTATTGAACTTATCCCGTTTTGAATTATATTGATTTGGGTATTGATTATCGATGATAAGTTCTGTTACTCTTCTCTTGTCCTTTTCCGACCAATTTCTTAATTGTAAATAATAGTTGTTAACACATGCAATATATGTGTTTGCAACTGTTTGGTTACATTGTGTATTTGTATTATTATTCGATTAAAATTAGTTTATATACTGTAATGGTACATAATTAACTTATCTTACTTGGAAGATATAGCATAAGGTTCTACGTTATTTTAATCATCCTAGCAGGTCGGTATGCTCATGGTATTACCTCGCTAATTAGCTCGCGCTTTCCTTGTTATCGACCGTCGCTCATTTATCATTCGTCATGCGTGGGTAATTAGTTGCGGCTGACTGCTTAAGTCATTACCTACAGTGTTACGTTTACCATTTCGGTGTTACTACACAATTAAAAATTTTTTAAATAATTTGGGGATGTAACAGAACTAGTCCGCTGGGATTCGTTGAAATTGGAAAGAGAGGTTGTGTTACCCGGCGTATAAGATGAGCGTCCTTTGTTACGTCTTCTGCGTTGTCCTGTAACGTACAAGTTTTGTTGGAAGCGTTCAAATTCGTCGATTGGCCATCCTGAGCCTCTCAGAGTTGAATTCATCATGGCCGACCTTTCGGCTTAGAGTCTCGAAAATGGCAGACTATCTCGTTGTAGCCCACGCCGCAATTTTTGGATGTGAATTGGTGGCGCTTAGCGTTGTGACGAGTCTTCTTGATGGTCAGTCGCCAAGCGTCTCGTACTAACCCATTAGGATCTCGATTCAGTGTCCACGTGCACAAATAAATCTGTTCACTGTCGTGCCTTGGCCACACTCGGAACTCGGGTCTCGGTCTCAGTGAAAAAGAGAAAAGAATGTGCGGCCCTTTTTCTCGACAGGCCTCTTACCACTCATACTTTTGAATTCGTTTTCTTTGTTCACACGCACTAGGCAACTCGTGAGCACAAGGGTGGGAAAAACTAGAATTCTTCACCCCACACTTAGAATATTATAAACATCTATTCTATTTGGGAATTGGAAGAGGTCCACTCGCACATGGAAAGATTGCGTCTCGCTTTTCTTTGTCCAAACTGAAAGTTTATTCTACACCCATCACATACATCACTCCCAACTTGCCTCGTTCGCCTCCAGAACTCAACTCCTTCCCTCAAACGCTCTGCCGGGTACGGAGCCTTTCTCCCCCTACATATCCCCACTCCCTCTTTCTCGCTCGCGCGTCTCTATTTCGCGGCCTTAAGTTCTACTCTCGTTCTCTCTTCCACATAGTTATATAGTGTTTCCTAACAAAAATTCATTTTTTTCAATGATTTATATACACATAAAGCGCTTTTAATGTTTAAAAATTGTTCATGTTTTATTTAAATAAATATCAGAATGTAATGAATTGAAATTCATATCCGCCAAAAATGAAAAAAAAATTCACTTTTAGATGGCCGAGGTGTTAAAGCGACGGGACAAAGTTACAACAATATAATAGGAAGTTACATCAGAAGTTCGACACCCGGCGTATGTAAAAGAGATTTGCGGAAACTCACTTCTTCATTTTTTTTCTACAAAAACTTTTTTTATGTTTTTAATTAACTGCAAAATCTATATATTAGACTTTCATGGCATACCAAATAATTATATTATTTAGTTATTAATTGTTCATCAAAATAGCCGATCCGTCTACAAAGTAGTCGATCCGAGCGTCACATTCCAGTCTAGCCCATTGTCTAGCCAATGGACATTCAGCCTGTAGCACGCCAGTGTCGACTCAAGGCGGACTAGACAGAAACAGTACAGCGCCACGAAAGAGATTAATTTTCTACCCATAACTGACCCATGAACCTTTCTTGATAGGAGACAATAACAGGAAACAAAAAGTAACTTCAAAGTAAGTACACCAGAGCTTCGTTATATGCTCAATCTCGGGGGTTGCCTGAACATGGCCTTGTGCATATATCGCCAGCAGCGAAACGTAAACAGGCAGGGCCGCCTGAATCGTTTCCATGACATTGCGCAATCTACTTGACTGCGGAGTAATGCAGTGCGTCCCTTCATAGGCGGAGTCGCAAACCGTCTCTCACCCTGCCCCCTGAGAAACTGTGGGGACGGGCAATTCTAGGAATTGCTAATATCGCCTGCAGTCGCGCGAGCATATAACGAAGCTCTGGTGTAAAATTAAGTTCCAAGTTACCACGGTGTGCTTGAAAGGGGTTTTAAACGAAAGTCTGCTAACCTGTGGTTTTCTTGATGGATTTGATTCCTCGGCATCCCGGGAGTATTTTAAGCTCACAACCAAAATCGGCGACCGAGGGCTTTTTGAAAAAAATCATCAATAAACGAAAAAAAACAGTATTTCAAAAATAAATTTAAAATCTTAAAAGTTATTAATTCATGTTAAACACAAAAATGTATTGTATACTATAAAATATGGTTTTTTAACAACGTACTTGAATTTTCAACAAAATAATTTAATTTTTAACATAATAGTTCAATTTTCAACCCAAAAATATAAATTCCCAACAAAAGGTATGTATTAAATAATTTGATGTTGATTGTGTTTTCTCTACTGGTCTAGAATCGATATTTTTTGAATATTGATTTTAATTATTAATTGTGAAAAAATTGCTCTCTAGCTCAGCTGGGAACCGAACCCAGGTCTTCCAGATTGCCGGTCTGGTGCTCGACACACTAAGCTACTAAGAGACGAGAGAAATTTCTTCACAATCCCTACAAGTTGAATTCCGACGTCATTCCTTAACTTGTAAGATTTATTTTTCCAACATTCGAATGTTTTATATTTTTGATGTTATGGTTTTGATCAGATAAATTGTATTAAATAATTTGATGTTGATTGTTTTTTGTCTACTGGTCTAGAATCAATATTTTTTTTTATATTGATTTTAATTCTAAATTGTGACAAAATTGCTCTCTAGCTCAGCTGGGAACCGAACCTAGGTCTTTCAGATTGCAGGTCTGGTGCTCTACCCACAAAAGCAATGAGAGACGAGAGAAATTTCTTCACAATCAACCAGTAGATAAAAAACTATCAACACCAAACTATTTAATACAATTTATCTGGTCAAAACCATAATATCAAAAATATAAAAAGTATGTATATTTATTTTTATATTTAATCCCTCCCTTTTACGGGTTTGAGGGCCTCCACTTCCTGTACATATATTTACATTTCATCCTTAGTCCAACTTGACCGCTGCTTATATTCTAATGCTTCGCCTTACATAATAACAATAATATTAATATCATTCTTCTTAAACTTATAAAAATGAGCGCTCTTCCAGGGCTTCCGTTTTCTCTTACCATCAAATGCATTTTCACCAATTTAAAAATTTCAAATTTTTACTAGCTACTTTCCTATAAACAGGATTACCCGTTGGGCTCTGCCCTGTTCCCTTGCTTTCTCTTATTTCTTCCAGTTTTTTCATCCACGTCACTCCCTGTCCATTACCATCCAAAATCCATCTTACACACTCATCCACACTCAACTGCCCATCTTCCTCTCCTGTACACCTCTCTAACACATGTGCCCATGACTCCACTTCGTATCCACATACTCTCCACAGATTGCCCTCTTCATCCATCCAATATCTACAAGCTCTAACTCCTTCCCCCATTCTAAACCGTATCACCCTATTCCAATTGTGTTCCTTTTTTATCTTTCGCAAATATTCTGCTTCCGTCAACCCTTCGACCATCATATACCATCTATTGTACCTCAAATCCATAATCTTTCTCCATCTCTCTTCTCCTTGTCTTACTAATAGCTTTAATTATATGTTCTGCCAATCCAAACCCCCTTCTTGTATATCACAAACCTCCTTATTTTTATCCTTTCTTCCTCCCATATCGAATTTTCTAAATTTTCTCTCGTCTCCTTGTTCCGAACTTCTTCCAAGCATACTTGTGCTATTCTGCTCTCCTCTCCCCTTTTCAGCTTCTCTTAAAACCTCCAGGCTCTCTTAATTTGTCCCGTTACCATTTTCTCCGTTCCTAGTTCTTCCCTCAACATGTATCCTGAGCAGCTCCAACTAACCCCCATTACCCATCTCAGAAATATCTCATGCATGCTTTCCACTTTCCTACATATGTTCCATGCATCCCCAGACTTCCACCCCATAACACAGTACCACCCATACCAACGCATCAAACAACCAGACCCTCATTCTCCAATCGTCATTGAACCTTCTCTTTCCTATACCCCATACTTGATCCTATTTTGTTCTCCCCCTAGCAGACCCTTAAAATAACCCGTTCATTCATCCATTTCTATTTCTTTGTTCACGCCCTTCCTTCCTCCTCTTTCCCTGTTTATCACATCCTAGACCCTACCTTCTTTGATTGCTTTTTCTACTTCTTCCTTGTATTTATCCTTTCCCTTTTGATTTTTCCCTTTCAGCATCTTCTTATGTTCTCTTTTTCTCCTGTTGTACTCCGCCTTCTCTATTTCTCCTTTCCTCCATTTTCTTACAGACTCTTTCATTCTCTCCTTACTCTCCCTGCATTCCTCGTCCTACCAGCCTCTCTTTCCCTTCTCTTCCTTCTTTCGTACCTATCTCATCCCTTACCTTCTTAATCGACCCTTTCAACCTTTCAATTAACGAGTCTACTCCCTCCTCCTTTTCATATTTAACATTCTCCTTTTCCAATTTTTGTTCAAACGCTTTTAATTTATCGACCCCCCAGTCTCCCCTTTTCGTGTTCCCCCCCCCCCCCCCCCCGTCTTTACTTTCTCCCTCTGCCGCGCTTATGGACGCCACCTTTCAGTGTAGCTATTACTGGAAACTGCTCGGACCCTATCTCATTCCCCACATTCATACTGTCTATCATATTCCTCATTCTTTCGCCCGCCAGGATGTAGTCTATTACTGTTTCTCCCTTAACTATAAATGTAATCTCTCCTTTCTCATCTCCTTTCATGTTGCCATTACATATAAACCATCCGGTTTTTCCTATTACGTCTAGTAACCTCCCGGTCTATCTCCCTATGCTTGGAGCTCCTTATATAGGCCTCCTTTTCTTCATCCCAAGTCCCTCCCCCTTGCTCGCCAGTCCAGGCATTCAAGTCACCTCCTATCAAAACCAACTCTTCCTTTTTTTTCCTCCATCCACCTCCTTATTACTCGCCAGCCTTCCTCTTCCCCTCTTCTTCTATATACACAAACCACCGCTATTGTGACTTTTCCAATTATAATCCTTCTTACCATTGTTCCATCCTTTTCCTCCCTGTCCTTCTCTCTTCTACCTTTTACTGCCAATTCTGTTCTCACCCCTGAGACCATGCTGCCCATCCCTAGGCCTTTAACGTGTTCCTTTCTTGCTTCTTGAATTGTCCACACATACCCTTTAGGTAACATCCTTTTCATCCCATTATAATCCTTCTCATCCACCCAGGTTTCACTCATCATAATCACATCCCACTTTTCTAAATCCCGCCAGAAACCTTCATTCTTGTTCTTCACGCCTGACACATTCCAGAAAACTATTTTCACGTGTTTCTCCCCCCTTCCCTCTCTTATCCTCCTCACTTTTCTTCCGCCTTGCTTTTCTGAAACCCCTCTGTTTGCTCTCTAACCTCTTTTGCACCTCCTTTTCCTCTCTACCCATGCTCTCTGTTCTATTTGCCATCTCCTTTTGCTCTCCCTCCATGTCCAATCCTCTTCAATTCTCTCCCTTATTCCTTTCAATAATTTTTTGTTCTTCATAATTTTCTTCTTCTCCTCCTCACTCCCTAATTTTGCTATAAACATTCCTTCTTTTCGTTCCTTTGTCATTCCTGTTCTCTTAACTCCTTCCACCCTTACCTGAATTCCAATATCTCTCAGCAGATTTTGGATTTACATTTACCCTGTTTCACTCTCTATTTTCAATCTCTTGACTACTATGTTATTTTTCCTCTTCGCCCCCTTTCTTCCCCTTCCAATCTTCTTTCAATCTTACTCAGTCTCTTCTTTAATCTTTCATTCTCATTTTGCACGTTATCACTCCCTTCTACTTTTCCCGCTTTGTTTCCCCCCTATCTCTGTCTGGTGTTTTTCGTTTAATCTTAACTTTTTTGTTATCCTGGTCCATTTCAGAATCATCTTTCCCTTCCTTTCTTTTTCTTTTATCTTCCCCTTCACTGCTAGTCGCGTTCACTTTTTTTTGCCATTCATCCAGACTCCTATTTGAGCCCACGCTACCTAGCCTGTTGAGGCGCTGTACATTTGAAGGTCTCCCGCGTTTCTGGTTCGTGCCTGATCCCCTTCTCACAGCCGTTTCGACCCTGGTCGGTATCTCGAACGTCTCCTCATCGCTACTGTCAATTTCTTCCCTCAACAAAATTTGCACGCTCCAATTTTCCATTCTCAAAACTTACTTTCACCATTTACACACTTGCCTTCACTCACCCTTCTTCTTTTACACCTGATCTCCGCACTTACTGCCCTTTCTGCATCCACACACGCTGCTTCCCTTCACCAAAGCCAAAAAACCCAACACTTGACATAAAAGAGTTCTCTCATAGTTTAGATTGCAATAAAAACACAAAATGTATACAAAAAAAAAGGTTTGGAAACCCAAAAAGACGAATTTTCTATAAATAAAGATTTTTCACTGAAGACAGAAAATTTTACCTACATTGTCGAATATTCAGGCCAAAAGATGAATTTTGTCTACAAAGATAGAATTTGTTACACAACAAAACCACCAATGTTCGAAACAATGGTGGTCTCGGTTTTTTCTGTTGTCCCTCCCTAAGAATGGCAGCTCTCAGTCCTTTTTACTCCCATAGTCTAGTTTAAAAATTGGCGCGCTGCGCTCCCACTCCCTCTGTTAGTATTAAGTTACGCCATGCGCGGCGTGTCGAGCGGACCCCGGGACGAGGTTCAGTCCCGCGGTCAGTTCGTCAGTTGGTCTTCGACCGGTATTCGGCGAGCATCTCGCTCTGCCTACAACCCCTGCCATCGGATGGCATATCCTCCGGTTCGCAGAAGGCACCGCTGCCCGGTGTCTTTTTCCGTGCGTGACTTTAGTTTCAGTTCGGTATAAGTGCGGTTTCTTTTCTGTTCTCGGAACGAACTTCCCGAATGTGTGTAGTCGCCCTTGCTTCTAGATGAATAAAGACAATTCTTGGTTTAGTGGAAAGTTCAGAGTTGTTATTTTGAGTGTACCCCCCCCCCCCCTCTCAACGGATTAACGACAGGTCCCACCCAGACTCCAGGAGGATCCTCGGGAAACCCCCTAACATGTCGTCGCCGCCTCCGAATTTGCTTCCTTCGGAAAGGAAGAATGTAAGTATTTTGTTCTAATCAGTGCCCCTTCGGTTAGTTTCTTTTTTTCGTGTTTAAGAATCTCATTATTTCTAACTTCGTTTCCCTTTCTCTCGATCCTCATAGTAGGATCGGAGAACGGTCAAATTTAATTACGTCTGATCTCTCCTCGCGATCCTCATCGTAGGATCGGAGAACGTTCAGATTTCATTGAATCGTGTCTCTTCTCGCGATCCTCATCGTAGGATCGGAGAATATGGAATTTAACAAAACTCAGCCCCACTCACGATCCTCGCCGTAGGATCGGAGTTCACTCAAGTTACCCCTTTACCGTCGTTACCCTTTCTCACGATCCTCATCGTAGGATCGGAAAACGATTCAATTAAAGTAAACCAAGCCTTCCTGACGATCCTCTCCGTAGGATCGGAGGCCGCTGTGGATACAGTCAACTTGACCCCCTCCCTCGCGATCCTCACCGTAGGATCGGAGGCCCTGCTTTTGACGGCACTCGCCCTTCACCGGTGAAGCTCCTTTCCCCTTTTCTGGGACCGCCTTCAACCGCTCCTCTCGATCCTCTTCGTAGGATCGGAGGTCAAGGCGGCTCCGGCATTTAGGACGTTCCTCGCGATCCTCTCTGTAGGATCGGAGGCCGTCAACCCCGCAGTTCTGACACCGTCTCAGCGACCTCCCCCTTCTTTTGTTGGGTAAACTTAATGAGGTTACCCTTCTCCTCATTATTATTTTTACCTTATCAAATTTACAAACAAAAAATATGACTTCGGCAAAAAATTATTTTTTCACGGGACTGATGCATTTGTACCCTCCAAAAATGAAATTTTAAACCAAGAAAATTATTTTTTTTAACCAAGAAAGGAGAATTTTCAACTAAAAGAGGTCAATCTTAAAAAATGGAAGTGTTACATTTTCCGTTAAAAACTTAATTACACATTTAAATCTTTAACCAAAGGCATAAGCCTTCAATCAAAAAAATAAATTTTTAACAATGTAGTTTCAGTTTTACACAAGTAGTTGAATTTTCAAATCAAAAAGATTAATTTTCAAAACAATATTTCAACTAAAAATATGAATTTTCAACTCAAAATATAACTCTTTAAAAAAATGATTTCTTAATAAAGTGATTCAAACAAATCTTTCAAATAAAACAGTTTAATACTCAAGCAATGAAGCATAATTTTTAACCAAAAAGTTGCATTTTCATAAAAAAAAATAAACTTCTATTAAAGCGGATGAATTTATAAATCAAGAAAATAAAGTAAAACAAATTGAATTTGGTCTTAAAAAAGATTTTAGTTGACTTTTCACGATCAAAATCTGAATTTTTAACAAAATTGTCAAATTCTCTACCCAATAAGGTAAACGTCCCAGTAATCGTGACCATAAGAGATTTCATTGACTTCAAATATTTAGAAAATTGTTTTGAAAGGATTATTTAAAAAATGATTGGTACTGATTGAAGCATTAAACGTCCTAGAATATTATATTATAATTTTAACTATATTTTAACTATATTTTAATGAAATGAATGATGTATTGTTAGTTTTATATTGATTGAGACCTCCGAGATGAAATCCGTCGAAACAACCTCAAAATCGAATCTTCTGATAGTTCGAATACGTCTGATGGAAACTATAATAATTAATCATAATAAAAATTAATTCTCTTGTAAAATGTTAGGTTTTTTTTTCAGTTAAAAATATTGTCGAATAAAATTAATATTTTTCATATTTATAAGAAATAATGTGGTCTCAAAAATAAATCGATATAACTATTTATAAGAATTTCTATCACGATAAGTAATAACTACAATGATGGAATTATTTCATAATACTGAAAATTATAATTAAAAATTATTAACATTTTAAATAACTAGATGTAGCACATTCCCGTTTAGTTATTACACATCAAGTACGTTATGCTTTGGGCTCAACCTTAAACGATTAAACTTACATATGATTAAAGATATCTATGACAAGAATCACATTTGTACTAAGTAAATCTTATTAAAAAATGAACACGTAATTTGTTACCACATAAATTATTATAAATATTGAGAACGATACTGTAATCTTAACATCACAAATTTAATGAAGCATTTTCATCTAACTTTTTCAAGTTTAATTTTTTTAATCTGTTGATTGGCCGCTTCTTTTTCTTCCTTCCTTTTTAGCTTTTCTCGTGGCTTTAATTTTAAAGCCTGTGCTTTTTCTTTACGCTTCTTTTCTCTTTCTTCTTTCTTTATTTCTAGAGTAATTCTTTTTTCCTCAGCCTTTTGTGTTCGCTTTCTCTTTTTTTCTTCTTTTTCTAACTCTAAAGCTTGCCTTTTCTCCTCTTTTCTTGCATGATATTCTTGCCATGCCTCAGAAGCCACAACCGCTCGCAGTTTTTCTTTAGGCTTCCTTTTATTGGTATCTTTGGATTTCAGGTTGGATGTCCCTGGCCAAAATAGTGTTGCCTTAAAGGGAGAAGGTACTCTCTGATTGTTCGTTGCAGCTTGATTGTTCTCTTTATTAATTTCAAGGCCATTATTTTCAATATTCATTTCGCCTCCGGGAAGAAATGATGCGTCCATCGTCCTTTCTGGATTTTTTTTTTGGTAAATCGTCATTATCAGGTACAAAGCTTCCTACAAGTGCGTCTTCTCCGCGGTCTTCTCTATCATCAACGTCAATTTTATCAGCTGAGACTAGTGGTGCATAACGATACGAGATGATCGTCGGTCTCGTTGGATTTTATTCGTATAACGAGCAATTTTATGAACGAGTTTCTCTTATATTCATTTGTCTTTTCTCATTTCATTCCGTCTCGAAAATCGAACCATTTCTCGTTAGGTGTGAAATGACAGGAAAGTGTAAACAGTGTCAAAATGACATCAAACGATTGTGAAATTCGAAAAATGGGAAAAAGACCTGCAGCAGTTGAGAACCTTCATGAGGGCATACATGAACAATCTGCAAAGTATGTTAATTTTAATCTTTCAAATATACATACTGTAATAGTATATTGAGCAACGAGTGCGGGAAGTCACCGATTGCCCATGAGTGCGGGGTTGGGCGCACGAGCGAAGCGAGTGCGCACACCCGCACGAGTGGGCAATTGGTGGCCCCGCACGAGTTACTCATACTATTTTTTGTTATAAGTGCGAAAGAGGGGTCGGGGGGGGCAACGGGGGGTTCGGGGGGCGGAGCCCCCCGACAGAACAAATCATCTACAAAGAATAAACAGAAAGTAATTCAGTCAATAAGATTATGTAGCTATTAAAAATAATAGAAGATTGGGATTCCCCGAGTTTATACTCATTCTTTTTAATACCAATAGGTGGCGGCAGCGCCCATTGCCGTGAAGTAATATATTTTTTGCGTGAAAAAATAATCAAGGACATCTAAGAAACGAAGTTTCGCACACTGCAGTAATGATTTGGTGGGGAATTCAGCATTTCGCGGTTGCTCAACAGACGTCCAAAGTAGCATTTCTTATGCACGTATAACAAAAATATTTTTTTCTCAATAAATGGTAATTTTTGTAGGAAAATTAATCAATATAATGTCTATCACTTCCTTAATCAATAGATTCATTTTTTATTTTAATTATAAACAGTGATAGTGCTCAAAGTTCTCAAAAAGAAGTCACTGCGCCCATCCACTCAAATTCGAAAAGAAGAAAATACAATGGGAATCCTTTAAAAGAATCATTCGATTTTTATGTTGACTCGAATAAAATAAAATGGGGAAAATGAAAACTATGCCTCTTAGATGATTCATCAAATGAAAAATATATAAAAATGACAGGAAACAACACCACCGGTTTAAAACGTCACCTACAAAAGGTTCATCCGAAGGAATTTGAAGAAACATATCCTTCAGGAGATACAATAGTAACTTCCATTCATTTATATTATTATCCTTTTATAAAATTTTCTTATTAGACTTTATTTTCAATTCTTACTCATAATAATTTCTATTAACATAATATTACTCAAAGTGGAACTAAAATGATAATTTTCTTATAATTACAATTAGTTGAAAGGATGTGAGTTTATCATTAAAATGAAATAAAATCTTTAATTTTGAATTCAACCCATATGAAAATATATTGTATACAAATTATTATAAGCATAATGATTTCCCTCTAATTCTTGAGAATAAACAAAACTTATTATAGGTCAAACAATATTACAGAAAACAATCATAGAAATAATTAGGTTTGAAATATTTATGCTTATTCGACTCTTTGTAATAATTCTTTTAATATTTTAATATTCAGTTTTCGTATGTGCACAGTTCACCAGATCGAATTTTCAATTTGAATTTACCTTTTTAGCCATGCTTAGAACATTGAATTTTCTGAAATTCAGTTTGATTCACGAAGAAATTTAAGCCTCTGAGCTCTCTTCGAATGTAGGATTTCTCAAAACTGAAATTATTCAATTGGTTTTGAAAATAGATGCATCTGAAATGAAAGATTATTTAAAGTTAATTTCGAAGAATGCAATCTTCTAAGCGTGCCCAAAAAGGTACCAATTTGGATTGAAAATTCGATCTAGTAGGACTGGATACTATTTGCGACGAAACAGAACAGGCGGATGATGATGAAGGTATTGAAGATCAATTACATGGAGAATACGAGCAGGAACGGCAAGATGATGTGGATGTTGATATTTTATCAGACATTGAAGCAAAGGTCATTCGTTCACCACTTGCAAAACTAAGAAACCTCTTCAAGCTCTTAAAAAACTCGGAACAATGGAGAAATAAACTGCAAAGTAGCTGCGACGTTTGCGGAATCAAAATGTTATTGCCTAACATCGACGTCTCAACCAGATGGTACTCAACTTGCGATATGATGAATTTGGGAACAAAAATGCAAAAACCAATAGTTTTGCTATGCAAAAATGACAAAGCTCTTAATAATCTAAAAATTTCTGACTACGAATGGTTACTTCTACGAGAATTACATAAGTATTTGCGTCACTTTAAAATCCTGTCAACTGCTTTGTGTGGCGAAAAGTATCCTACTTTGAACTTGGTGGTCATTGGGTTTAACATGATCTTAGATAAAGTAGCAACGTCGATCCAAATATTGCAGGAGAAAGTTAGGAGCCCAGTAGAAGAAAGCATGCTAACAGCTTTACAAGCAGGATTGGCTAAAATGGATAAGTACTACAACAAGAGCAATTGGACCTATTGTATCGTGCTAATCCTAGATCCAAGGCATAAAGTAGAAACGTTTGATTTGACTACATGGGTAAGAGAAATGAAAGAGGCATATCTAAACCAATTTAAGTCCATCTTCAGATCACAGTACTATACACCACCTAAACAGAAGGTAGATCTTAACAAGTTATTAGACATATAATAATATATTATTTACAGAGAAATATTTTCAATTTGTAACAATAAAATACTTTTGATCCAATACCTATAATTTAACTTCGCATGATGTATTTATAAATTAATTATCAATATTATAAAATGAAATGATCGATCAAGCTCGTATGATACGAGATGATCGCTCTAACGATGCGAAGTGAGACAAGAATCTGTTTCAAGAAACAAACGAGCTTCTTTCTCGCATATTGGAAATTCTCGTTACTTTGATCGTTGTGCACCTCTAGCTGAGACATCCATGTCGCCAGGCTCTGTTACGTTGACCGGCGAGAAAGAATTTGGAGGGGCTCTAATCTCTAGAATAACTTGAGAGCAGGTTAGGTTCTCACTATTTTCTAATAAATGTAGAACCTCAGGCTCTGGTACGTTGACTGGAGAGAAAGACGTTAGAGGGGCTTCAATCTGAGGAATACCCTAAGAGATTAAGTTCTCACTCTTTTCTAACAAAGTTAAAAGTTCAGTATCATCTATTACAAGGGATACTTCCCTTACTGAGGGTTCGATCAGATTTTCATGAACAGCACCTATATAAAATTAAATAGAGTTGTACATTTTAGTAAAAAAGATCACGTTTCAATAGAGTTTTAAATAGATTAATATGTAAGAAAATTACCTGGAAGATCGCTTTGGCCCAATTCAATATGATTTGCTTTCGTAGAAATGAAATTTTCTGCAGCTTGAACTTTAACATGACTTTCTATTATCTCTTCGCCTGCTTTTTGCTTTGTAGATATCCAGAAGTTAAAAAGAGACTGATCTTGAACATCTCCAGTCCAGATTCTTCCAACTTTTTCAAAGAGATCCAGTTTTTCTTCTCCTAATTCATATTGAAATTGTCTTAAAAAGTTTCGCGAGATTTCTACTAAACCCGAATCTTCGATCGAAGAAGACTTTTTCAAGATCAATTTTGTGTAATCTAGGGTGTCAGGGTTAAAAAGACATAATCCACAAGCACGGAATCCATTTGCAAGAATCTTTTGGGCGTTCATGTTTTCAAGCACTGGTTGTAAAATTGGTGCAAACATTTCTTTCGATAGCCTTCGGCCATTGCTGCTCATCCTCCAGCTTCGAACAGCAATTCTCCACTCACGTTTTAATGTGCGAAACATGGCTACGTCCATTGGCTGAAGTATGTGAGTTGAATTGGGGTACAAAGCCACTAGAATTATACCGTTCTTTGCACAGAACTCGCTAAGATTCTTTGTCAAGTGTGATGAATTTCCATCGGCGAAAAGAATGACAGGTAGTTGTATTCCTTTCTTTAAAAGCCATGAGTGAAAGATATTCACAATATACTCGTAAAAACTCATACCAGTCATCCAGCCATTTTCACTTTTACCAATACCCCAGTGTCTAGGAACAGATGCTACTATATTTTTTGGCAATCTCTCGTATTTAAACATAATCATTGGAGGGTCCAGTTCTCCAGCTGCATTTCCTGCAATTGTAAGATGACGTATTGTCAATAATTATTGCAGCATTGATAATGAGATTATGAGAATAAATAAATATCAAAATAATCATACCGGTAATCAAAGTAGTGAGACACTCTTTTTCATCAGAATTCACAATGCTATAAACACTTTTTTGACCTTTTCGCACTAAAACCTGATCTCCCTTCGGACAGAGAAAAAAAGCCGTTTCATCACAGGGTGCCTTTTCAAAAACCCTTCGTACCAATGTCTACCTGGTCTGTCATTTGTAAAATTATGCTCCCTTTTAGCATCAGAAGATTTTATCAACAATTGGACACTGTCTAAAAGTTGCTCCTTGGTCACAGGAAACCCAGTTTTTGATAATCTGAATATCCATTCGACGAGATCAGATTCCTCTTGTTCCGTAAGAATTGTGTCAGGACCCATTTTTCGTTTTTGAGGGGTTTTTCCAGATAGTTTATCTTCCAGAGTACTACGAGGCACGTCATATTTTTTACTTGCAGCAGTAATATTTAGTGATCCATTTTCAACTGTCTCTATAGCTTCTTCCATTAGCTCTGGCTTATATTTGAATCTCGGAGCCATTACTACAATACAAATTCCAGTAAAATTGTAATGGGTTACACTATAGTAGATTTGAATTGCCTTCCCTATTGAAAAAATCCTCGTGTTATTTTCTGACGAGGAATACACGAGGAAATCCGCGAGGATTTTCGAATTCCTCGAAGAATTCTGTGAGGAATAATTCTCTCACTCGAGGATTTCCTCGAGGAATTTAAAAATCCTAGCGGATTTCCTCGTGTTTTCCTCATCCGAAAATAACACGAGAATTTCCTCGAGGATTTTTTTAATAGGAAAAAAAGGAATTCCTTTTTAAAATAAAGTTTGAAAAATAATATTGAGTTTGATAAAGTCGTGTAAGCTAACTTTGTTCTATAAAATAGCTAAGTAAAACATAATTACACGGAATAAAAAAATTTACACAATAGTGATTTGTATAATTAACTTTTTTGCAACATAAATAATGAACACAATGACGAAATTTGACGAATTGCAGTGACTAAAAAAATCATGTGTACTTGGAGGTTATTTTCTGTTTACGTTGTCAAAATATTAAAACTATCAATAATTATGTATCGATTAAACATTTTTCTCTATAGTATGCAGTATAAATTAATGTTAGCTAATGAAAAACTACTTGTTAAATATTAAATTCACTAAAAAATGATAAGAAACTAAAAAATTCATAATGAAATCTCTAAAGTCAAGCCAAAATTTTACATCAACTTTTTTCAGTTTTAAGCTCTAATTTATATTACGATTACTACTCACCGTAAGAAGTCAGTTCTCTGGTTTCATTTAATGCCTTTTTAAAATCAATTAAATTATTATTTGTGAAGAAATATTGAAATAAAATTTTGACAGAGTCGTCCTAGTCTTTGTGACCTGTCACGATTACTCGAGCAACTATGCTTTTGAAACGTCCCTATAATCGTGACCGATATTTCTTGAACAAGAAGGTACTAAATGAAGATTGTACTCAATTTCATGAAGGAAAAATTATTTTTCATTACAAAAAAATTATTTTCGTCCAGATCAAGTAATTTCTTGACATATTGAAAGCTTAAGCAGAGACGCATTTCCGAACAAAAATGTTAAGCTATTTTCCACGTTTCGCGATTCATCACCACTGGCAATAAAAATGAATTTTTTTCACCCATGTGCACTATTTGTATAAAAAACTAACTTGGTTTCCACAACAAGCACTGTTTAAACTTACTTAAAAATATTTTAGGATTATATTTTTATACGGAAAATACTTACTTCTGGTGTTTACACCTCAAAACTCACGATTACTGGGACTGTCTCGATTACTGGGACATCTACCTTAGTTGCATTTTTATCCGAAAAAGATGAAATTTCTCCAGAAATATATGGATTTTTATTGAAAAAGAAAACCAATTTTTAAACAATAGTTTGTAACAGAACCGTTACGTATCGGGCTACTCGGCGTGACCCTGTAAACAGCGGCTGCCGGGTCGCACACGAGATGTGTCGGAATTCCCCGAAGGGACCCGAAGTCCCGAGCGGCAGCGCGTTTCAGTCTTCAGTCATGATCCAAGAAGCATGGTCTCGCCACGCGCATCTAAAAAAAAGTTAACCAATCAAATGGCCCGTAGGAATTCGTACAGCGGAAGACATTTTTAAAGGGACGTCAAGCGGGAAGTTTAAAGCAGGTTCAACGCTGCAAGTGTTAATTGCAGAAAAAACTCGAAAACAGTCTTATAACTAATCGTATAAAGCTCAAATGAAAATCAGAAAAATATGTCTTATATTGATAACGAGTATGAAATGTGAAAGAGCGTGCTATTTAAAAATTCAAGTGCTTCTTTGCAGCATATTTGGAGAATTATAAGCCCATACTATTTACACTATCGATTCTGAAAAGAACGATGACAGTTGAACAATTTTCTTGTATTGTGATTTTTACTACAGAAATCATTATAAATAATTTGTACTAGTTGCCCTGGCGGACCAGCCGAACGCAAGCATTACGCTACAGCGTAATGCTAAAGTAATGGTAAAGTAATATGGCATTATAATTATTAAAAGAAGCAAAATAAATATGTAAACTTTTGCAATTATAATGATACGTTAAAATTTACGTTAAATGGTCGTGCTGTAATTGCAAAAAGTTTGTTTTTCAGCGTAAAAAAATGCAAAAATAATGTGCTTATCATTGCAGTCTGCTAACGACGGCTTCAAGCGGGTTGCCAACATGCAGGGGACCGCATTAAATGACTGGCACTTTATTTTTTTTTATTTTTTAATGCTGAAAAAGCAAGTTGTTGCAATTACGACATTACCATTTAACGCACCTCCAAATATAAATAGAAAAAAATAGCTCCAAAACCTCTATGACAATCCAACTATCCGATGAAAATACTTGAAAAAGAAAGGAGACAATCTGAAAACAATCTGAAAGTCCATGGTTTCTCAGTGATCCCGAGTGTCCTTTAGGGATAAAATAGTTTCAAATTTACAATTTCTATTACATGTAAAACTATGTATCTTCAAGAATTAAAACAGGTATTAACTACATTCTTATTATCTACATTCAAATATATAAGTTTGAGAAACGCTGTGCTACATCATGACGCGAAAACATTTCTATCGTAGTTAGGAAAGCGTCTCTGCGTTGTCATGGTAACCAAGATGTCTTCCGCTGTACGAGACGCGGCTTGAACGTATTTCGTACCCCCAAGTGGCGAGACCATGCTTCTTGGATCATGGTCTTCAGTCTAGGCTCGATCGCCCTAAGAAACACTGCCTTTCATGAGGCCGGTCGCTAGTTCTGTGAAAGTGGGTTCAACCGTCGCTCTCAGCCTCGCCTCGTTCGGCCTCCACCGTCCACCTTTCTGGCGGTCTGTCTCACCCTGTCCAGCCGTCGTGGCCTCCCTGTCCGGACTCCGCTCTGTTCGACCATCGTCGCCTACCTTCCCGGTAGCATCGCCACCTTATACCGCCGCCAGTACTACGACGCCTCTCCGTCTTTTGGGGAAGCTCCAATTCTGATCACCGTATGTAAGTGGCTTAATAAACCATGTCTTATTCTTAATAACCCTCGTTTTATTGCCTCTACCAGTATCTCGGCGTCCCAACTCCTAATGTCCCTCCTCGGTATCATCTCCGCAATAAGTTGAATTTTCATCCAGAAAAGATTCCAGTTGACTTTTCAGGATCAAAATATGAATTTGTTTACCAAAATAAGTTTATACGAACAAAATTGAATTTTTCATAAAAAAGACGAGTTTTTTCAAACAAAAGGGATGAATTTGTAAAGAAATAGTTGAATTTTCTACAAATAGTTGAATTTTTATCCAAGAAATATGAAATTTGTACTGAAACAGATGAATTTTTAATGAAAAAAGGACAATTTTTTTTTAAAGTTGAACTTTCATCCGGAAAAGCTAGCAGTTAATTTCTTAACACCACAATATGAATTTTAAAGGAAAGGTGAATTTTCTACGAAATAGTTAAATTTTAACAAAACAGTAGAATTTTCAATCAAAGGTATGACTTTTTAACAAAAAAGTTATATTTTCAACCAAAAAGTTGCATTTTTATCCAAGAAAGATGAAATTTCTCTTAAAAGATATGAATGTTTGATTAAAAAAAAAATTTAAGTGTTGAATTTTCATTTAAAAGGATTTCAGTTCACTTATCAGCAACAAAATCTTAATTGTAAAGAAAACGTTAATATTATACAAGAAGAGTTTAATTTGTAACCCAAAGACGAATTTTTGCAAAAAAAAATGATTTCGTTTAAAGAAAGTTGCTAAAAATAATAAAATTTACAACCAAAAAGATAATATGCAGGAGAAAGTTTTTAGGAATTTGCAGAAATAAAGTGCATGTGAGAAGGACCCCCTCCCGCCCACCGTAACGAATTGTAAAAAATGTCTCGACTGCCCCCCCCCCCCCCCCCCCCCCGGGGTGTGGGGGATTTTAATTGGGGTTTCTACTTTACTTTGGGTAGACAATTTATCGCTGAAATTGAAAACTAAAGTTTTTGGTTTCAAAGTCATGTGCTTTGTAAAAATTTGTTCTGTGTGGGATCAAATTAGTCTTTTAGGTTAGAAATAGCTTTTCTTTACTTGCATATTCAGTTACGCGGAATAAAGAAAATATTCGGGATGCGACAGTCGAGTAGACGAATTTGCGAAGCGGATTCATGGTGGCTTTTTTTGTGTACAATAACTTTATTTTTTATTTTTAATTAACTGGAAAATCTGTATATTGGACTTTTATGGCATAAATATAATTATATTATTTAATTTTGAAATTATTTTTTATCAAAATAGCCGTTCTGCCTAGAAACTAGTCGATCTGAGCGTTACATCCCAGTCTAGCCACTAGACAGTCAGCCTGTGGCGCGCCAGTGGCGACTCAAGGCGGACTAGGCAGAAACAGTACAGCACCACAAAATTTTTCCACATGGATTTCCAGCAAAAGACATGCTTTTTGAAATATGCAAGTCATATATACAAGTAAGATTTATCTTTGCAGGAAATAAGCAAAGCAAGGTTTCAAATGTATAAGACCAAAACAAAACATTAATCATTCAATTTCACTGCATCCTGTGTGGAAACATATCGTGGCGCTTTACTGTTTCTATCTAGTCCGCCTTGAATCGAAACTGACGCGCCACAGGCTGACTGTCCATTGGCTAGACTGGGATGTAACGCTCGGATCGACTACTTTCTACAAAAAAAAATGAAGAAGTGAGTTTCCGAAAATCTCTTGTACATGCGCCGGGTGTCGAACTTCTGATGTAACTTCCTATTATACTGTTGTAACTTTGTCCCGTCGCTTTAACACCTCGGCCATCTAAAAGTTAAATTTTTTTTCATTTTTGTCGGATATGAATTTCAATTCATTACATTCTAATATTCATTTGAATAAGACGTGAACAATTTTGAAACATTAAAAGTGCTTGATGTATGAATGCATCATTGAAAAAAATGTCAGAAGTTCGACACCCGGCTTATGTCATTTTTTTGTGTAGAAAAACTTTTTCTATATTTTTAATTGAGTACATACTATATACAGGGTGTTTTTTTAACTTGAGACAACGAAATATCTCAAAAAATACGCATCCTACGGAAAAAATGTCTGGAATAAAAACTTTTTATTTTCGAGGGGGAAAAAGGATTTGTTAAAATTTACCCCACCCCCAACCCCACAGGAGGCAGGGGTGAGGGTAACTTTGTAATTTCAAATGGCAACCCCAATTTTTTATCACAGATTCAGATTCTCCTTTACGAAATACGTAAGTTTTATTCGGAAAATTTGTTTCGATTCGCGATAGATGGCGCTGCAATTGCGAAAAACGAAATTGTTGACACTACTTTTAGCTTTACCCAGGAATAACGACGCGGACGTAGTAGTTGTCTTTTCCCTTCGGGGTGCTTAATTTCGGTGAGTCCCCTTGCCTCTCACCATCCATCGGGGTGCTTGAACTTTTGGCAACGGGACAGTAAAAGTGATAAAACTGTCGAAAACCATTCCCGAATGCAGTTGGTTGACGACAGTCGATTTTGGATGTAGACATTACATACCATCGAGTCTCCACTGTCTACAATCCTCGACGTCATTCCGGCCGAGCGATAACCGCGTCTGTCCGTGCTTAACGTTTATTCATTAGGAAGGTTGATTGTGTTCATTTGATTTGGGTGTATTGGTTGCTTTCGTTTGGGTTATTGTTATTGGTCACGTTCGTTTGAGTTGGTTCGGGTGTCGTTGTATTTCCTCATTACCTTACTTCATTACTTTTACAATGGAAATTCTATCTCAGCAACAGAAGATTGAAATGATTCTCATTTATGGAGAAAGTGGCAGGAACATCAATGATGCTCTCACGCTTTATGCTCAACGCTTTCCAGAAAGTCTTCCTTCACGCGCTTCTTTTTACCGAGTTGTCCGAAACTTCATCACTGACGGAAGTGTGTTACATCCCGAAATTTTACAAAAATTCGATGTAACGCCTAGCTAGACGCAACCCACTTTACGCCTCGGCTGTCAGACTGATTTCGTCAACTACAAGCCATAGAGTTACCGATCTTCTTTGAGTTTGAACCTGGATATGGTAACTGCACTACAGTCGGTAAGAAAGACACCACAAGAATAATTGAAGTATTACCATGAAAGGATAATAACTCAGATAATACCGATAACTTAACCATGCTCGATTACTGAGATTGTAATTGCAGACTTGACCGCTATAAGATAATTATAATTTAATTCTATTACCATACGAATTTATTTATACTCCCAATAGTTAAATCAACAATAATAACAAAGTTAAATCCAAAACATGGAGTATGAATACACTCGTGTGTGTGTAAGTTAAACATTAGTAATACAAATATATGTATCGTAATATCATAAGTGCATGACCCACTCAGTGGAAGAACCTGTATATAGTCAGACAATTCAGTACCCAAAAGTGTCTGACTAAATACATAGAAATAAGGATAAGTAACATACAGAATAACTGTTCACGAGAAGGCAAGAGTAGAAACGAGCGAATCAATGCGAACACCGCAACTCTCAGCAATGCGGAAGCATTAGTCATGTGAGTCACTCACCACGAGTCATCGATGTCATTGTTTACCCGATTCCAGTAAACGTACGTGCCATGTCAGAAATTGGAAGAACGTGACATGTCAGAAATTGTGAATCCTATCTTTAACATAGGGACGCGGAACTATATAAAAAGCAGAGCCACCCCTGTAAATCGTCTTACGTTCTCGGCAGTCATACTGTTCACTTCGATCTACGTTTAACGAATCGCTTTGACAAAGTCGCGGCTTCTAACTCACTGTGACCGAAGAAACACTTTGAATAGGTCAAGTACTTTCAAGTTCAACTCAAAATAGTTAACGTGTTCGAGTCCCGAACTAGGTCCCCTCGGCTGAGACTTTCGGTCGTTGTAGAGAAACTTTCCGAATAAAGTCCGCGGTGTTAACGTTCGTGAAAGGACTCAATATTGAATTACTTTCAAGTACATTCAAAGTCTCATCCGGTAAAACTCCGTCGGTGTTTTACAAACAATAAGGAGATACAACCGACAAAGCAACTCACTCTCTTGCCCTTTCAAGCATCGAAAGGTATACCCTGGCGGACCGGCCGAACGCAAACATTACGCTACAGCGTAACGGTAAAGTAATGGTAAAGTAATATGGCATTATAATTAATAAAGAAAACAAAATTAATATGTAAACTGTTGCAATTATAATAAAACGTTGAAATGGACGTTCAACGGTCATGCCGCAATTGCAACAAGTTGCTTTTGCAGCATTAAAAAATAAAAGAACATAGTGACCGTCATTGCAGTCGGGCCCCTGCATACTGGCAACCCGCTAATGTGGCTTTAAGTGGGTTGCCAGTCTGCAGGGACCCGACTTGCATGACAGCCACTTTGTTTTTTTATTTTTTAACACTGAGAAAGCAACTTGTTGCAATTACGGCATGACCATTTAATGTAAATTTTAACGTTTTATTATAATTGCAACAATTTACATATTAATTTTGTTTCCTTTATTAATTATAATGCCATATTACTTTAGCATTACTTTACCATTACTTTACCGTTACGCTGTAGCGTAATGTTTGCGTTCGGCCGGTCCGCCAGGGTATGTAAGTCTAATCCATGTAACTTTTAACTTTATTCTTATTCTTTACAATGAAACAATTATTGAAGCAACCACCTCTTACTCATTTTAAACACTGTACTCTGACACAGTCCGCGTAGGGCTGATAAGTGACACACAAACCCACAATCAAATAATTGGTCAGGTCTTACCAGCCTGACATAATCAGCACACTGGTCTCTCTCTTTTCCTATTTTCCATACTACCCTCGCCTATTGCTCGGGACGCGACAGCTGATTTGGTGGCAGCGGTGGGATATTCACTTTCGTTTAAATTCAGTGTTTCAATCTAAATTTAAACTCAGTGCCTCTTTAAATCTCAAAATTTACATTTCGGTTTTTTAAAAAAAAAATATTAAAAAAATAATACCAAGTTTCTTCGAAATTATTCGCAACCATATTTCGATCTAAGTGAAAACAGTAACAAAAGGGTACAAATTAATTGTTTCGAAAAATTTAAATCTTCTAGATTTTGAACCCTTTTTACACTCATTACTTCAAAAGTGCACATTAATGCAATTTTAGAGACAACCTGAAACTGTGGTGTAAAAACTAAAGTTCTCAAAAGGCAAATTACAATTCTCTACATCTTTAATTGCCTTTTATTCCAAAATAAGTTTAATCCCTTGTCGGAATCTCTCTTTTACGGATTGATTCCCCGTAAATGGAAATTCTACAATAGATTCACTCATTACAGATTCAGTCAGTTTTAACAACTAAAAGTTGAAATTATAATTTCATTCCTTCAGACAGAAGTTCTAGCTACAACATATTTCCAAATTTTTATTTTAAATCAGTGTTTTAACCAATCACACGTGATTCGGAAATCATAATTCACATAATTGATTTATCCAGCCTATAACAACTCAAGCTGTCGTTGCAGAGCTAGATGCAACCATAGACATCGAATCTATACATTCGAAATGCTTCTCCTCGTTCTTAAACGAAGAGTAAGTGTCTAACCTTTACTGCATTTTCTACTGAACCACGAGAGCGGTCGCTCGCCAGTGATGGGTACGCGTTACGATCAGACCGTTCACTTACACTGCAGCGACACTTCAAGCACTCGCAGTTAATAGAATTTGCAGTATTTGATTAAGGTAATCTATCATGGCCAATCATGTATTGCAAAGAATGGATACACGTTTACGATTAAAAACATTCCTCGAGCACTCGCGACAACAAATTCATTCAAGTTCTTCTATTCGTTCCTTGTCTTAGCGCAACTGTCTAACATTTATCGTTTTTCTACTGAATGCGCGATCATAGTCAGGCAGTTCGCTTGTATTGTAACGAATATCTGAGTGAATGCAATTATAATATCAAACCCCACAACAGAACCAATTCCTAGGATTGCTTCATGAATTAAATATATGCACAGTTATTGAGCTATCTCAACTCATTGACATCACCCGTTTTAAAGTAAATTGTATAATAAGTTTATCACAACTTTTACAAAATGCCTGACGATCCTAATCAAACACAATTTACTGAAGATATTAATCGCACACTCAGTGAGGCCATGATGACATCCATGGCAGAGTGCTTCGCCGTACAACAACGAGTTATAAATATCCCTACTTATGACGGAAAAAACATGTCCGTTAGAGATTTTATTCAAGATATTACCAACGGAGCATCATCAGTGCCATCTAGTTGTGAAACACAGTATCTTAAAGCGGTCTTAGCTCGGTTAAAGGGTTCGGCCAGGGATAGCATTCACGGAAGAAATTTTACGACCCTTAATGCTTTAATTAAACACCTAAAACAGCGATTCGCACCCCGTAAAACGTACTCATAGTATTTACATGAGATTTCAACAATTAGAATAAATCGAGAGGAAAATGTTAGTGAATTTTTCGATAGACTTATTTTCTAAAATCAGGAGCTCGAGCGGCTCTTGAAGACAAATATCCGAATGTTGAACAACTCCTAGCCCCGTTAAGAGATTGTGCCCTCGAAGCTTTCAAACGTCGGTTACCAAATAATATATCAAGCTTAGTAGAAGCACGTAACCCTTTGAGTTTGAACGCAGCTTTAAAAGTCGCACTTGAGTACGAAGCAAGGCAGCAGTTAAATTCTCAATATCGTACAAACCCTTATCATGAATCAAGATATTCTCATCCCAGTTATTTGGATTCACATGACTATAATCCTAGTCATCGCATTCGTTTTTCAACGATTGCACACCCCTATGATGTTTCTTATTCAAAACCAAACACAAATTCTGACACGCAAGAATTTAATAATTATCCGTATAATCAAAATTCTCCACACGAGTATCCATATGCAATCAACCCTTATTTTTCAATTGCCCCTTTGCAAACTACAGGATATCCTGATCCATATTATTCGCAGGATTCACCCCGTTTTTTAAAAAATACAGAACATTTAAACTAATATCCCGCTCGCCGCACAGACGCAGCGACGAGCACGGAGAACTAGAAGCGTCACACAAACATACAATTCATGAGAACAGACGGACCAATTTAGATCCAAGATTCCATTTAGAATCCCCAGCAATAGAACTTTCATCCCCTAGTTTCAATGAAGCGAAAGTTTCCTTTTTAATCGATACAGGAGCCGATATTAATATTATAAAATTAAACTCGTTAGACGGAGAATTATTAGTAAACGAAGATGAATCTATAGACATAACAGAATTAACTCAAGAATGAATTCCCACTATAGGCACAGTAAAGCTATCCATAGGAAAATCCTTGGTAGTCTTTCACGTAGTCTCTCCAGATTTTCCTCTACACACAGATGGAATTCTAGGAAGAGAATACCTTAGACAAGAAAATGTAAAAATATCATTTTGGCATAAACATATAGTTCTTCATTCGAACCCATTAAAACCTATCCCATTCATTGATAAAGAGTCAAAAATTGCGCAGGATCAGATAACCGATTATAAAGGAACGGATTTAAAACAAAAACGCAATATGAAAACGGTAGATGAACTTGAATTGGATAACGAAACGATAGCCGATCAAAGAACAAACTCAATTATAAATCAGACTGAAAACGAACTAAATGAACTCAGAATTCCAGAGGATAAATCCGAGGAATTCCTCGATTCTCAGGTAGAGTCCCATTCAAACATTTCAGAAATTCTTTTAACCCCCAAGCTTGCAGCAGAGCAGGGGAGCGGTGAATCACCAAAAACTCTGAGGACAGTAGTGGATTACAGGCCTCGACATACATCTCCGCTGCAGGTTGAGTATGAATTGGGTGCCAAGCGTAGATGTTTCAACAAGTTACGAGGAGAGAATTTAAGGATAGGCATACGAAACCTAGACGAAAGACGATCCCAGAAAACTTCACGACAAATAGGCTAAAAATATGGCACCATTAACATCCTTACAATTGATTAATACATCTTTCCTTTGTAGAAGAAGCAACAACACCAACGTTTGCCAAAGGAAATGCTTCATTGGTAAAAATGTATCAACTCTCTCTCTCTCTATAACTCTATATACAAAATATTTCACCTAAATTAGAGATCTTTCAGACTAGACAGTTGTTTCCTTGATATTAGAATAACTAAAGGAAGATTGAATGGATGACTCTGA
>CAKNXH010001903.1:0-37705 GCA_932178445.1 Andricus quercusramuli | reverse complement strand
TTTGAAATTTAATCTGAATTTTCGAACTCCATAATATATAAAAGTTACAAATTCTAAATTTTGAATTTTATTTGCATTTCATTTATAATTGTGTGATTGAAAAGTGTTCGAACCTTCTATTTTATACGTGTAAATTATTATAAATTTAAATTTAAAATTTAGAATTTTAAAATTTTAAAGATTTTTCGGGTTTCAGCCCTGAAGAAGTGAACTGCAATGTTCACGAAACGTCGGCAACATTCATAGTTTCGCACACGATTGAAACCCGAAAAATCTTTAAAATTTTAAAATTCTAAATTTTAAATTTAAATTTATTATAATGAATCATCGTGAAAGTATCAAATCTATTGTGTAAATTATTGATAATTTGAATACAAAATGTTTGAAATCAAAAACTTAAACTTCAATTAGAAAGTTCAAAATTCAAGAGTTCCACTTTGAGTGCTCTAATTTGTAGATTCTTTTTATTCCTTCAAATGGAAAAATGTTCAGCTTCAGAGTTCAAATTTTTTAATTTTATTGACCGTGAAAAATGTTTGCAAACCGAGAAAACCCGGGAAATGACCGCAATTTTTTTCTTCCATTAAAATGGCCACCCTGTTATATGTACGTACATACTCATAACAAGGTACTTTGATGAAGTTTGATTTTTCAGCACAAATACAAAGAAAATATTTTTTGGGACAAAACTTTGACAAGAATGGTTCATATTATACAGTCCTGATTGTTTACGGTTTGGAGAGTCCCGATTCACCCTCGAGGCTGGTATAGCGGGACTGCAGTGTATGTTTACTTTCTTGTACTTCTAATTTTTTTTGTACTTCAATGTGCCCCAGATAACAATTGTGCGACGCAGATCACCCGCAGATTGTGATTGTCAGGTTCTGCGTGCAATAACGCACTCATTTCGCCAGCATGGACTGTCGAGCACACATCTGCGAGCGCTATGAGTCACATTTTGCCAACACACTCTGCATCACACAATACCGTGAGAATGTGACGCAGAGTCTGCAATCACTATGAGGGCAGAATTCTTTCTAATAATATTTAATTTTTCTATAGTTATTACTTATAAAATTAATTGTTATTGGAAAGTTATATAAACCATTTTTAAAACAATATTTAAATTTTTTAAATAATTTTTTTTTTAATTTTGTGGATTTTTGGAAATATGGGAAAAATTTTGGGATTTTTTTGAAACTTTTGAAATGTTGGAAAATTGAAGACTTTAAGTATCGTTCTTTTTCCGGAAATGTAAAAAAATATAAAGTATCCAAAAATTTACTTTATTTCGAAAAATTGTCAAAATTTCCAAAATTAGGATTTCCATCTTCATTTTTTTTTTCTGGCAAAATTAATTTTTAAAATATATCCAAATTTTTGTTATTCTTAAAGTTATATCGCGCATTTTCTTTGTCGGTACCGGTATTTATACACAACCTTGTTAAAAAAAATATTTATCTCCTCCATGTTTCCAGGCCATCCTGAATGTATTGAATATTATAAAAATAAATTAATGAAGTTCGTCAAATCAACATCAATATTACAAAAAATTAATTAGTCTACTCAAATGAAGATTTCTTTGAAAATTATAGTTTTTTAAAATTCGCGGGAACCATTTCTCGAGGAATGCGCGCGCATGCCGGCAAATGTCCAGTTTGCGAATTTCATCAAGCTCGCAAGTGAGTCGCGTCGTTTTCGCAATTATTTGCATCATTTTGTGCTGCATGGTTAGATAACACGGATTAAAAGTCAAGGTCACTATTTTCCTTTGTTACATACAGGTCGCACGGCGTGAAAATCCAGCGCAACATACAAACGCGTGACATAGTCCAATTTCTTAATAATGATAAAATTGGGTTATGTTTTGTGCAGTGATTTTTTTGACAACTTTCATTACATCGAAAGATTTCACTATTTTTAAAAAATCTTGGAATTGCGGTTTTTTCCCATGAAATCGTAATTCAAGACGTATGGTTCGCCGGTACATGTGCACGCATGCGTGCAAATGTACCGGCGAACCAACATGATATTCATGATATTCCTTTTTGTTCTCATTTTAACCCGTAGAGTCCACACTACATCTGCGGATACATAAAGTCCACACTAGTGCGAATTGGAATTTCGCATTTTTGAGCATTGACAATTCTCTCAAAATGCAAAAAAATTCAAATTAGAAGTAGTGTTTATATTTTTGTCGTAGATATGCGTCGGACCTGCAAGCGATATGCGTAACAGATCTGCTGGCGATATGCGTAGCAGATTATGCGTCAGATTCTGCTAGACATATGCCAGGCATATGATGACGCATATGTCTCATCAGATGAGAGCACAATCTGCGCGTCGATCCGCAGATCTGCGTGCATATGCGCCATCAGTGTGCTAACAGAATGTTATCTGGGGCTGTTTGATTAATTTCTTGTGATTTAATGTATTTTCTGTGTCTTCTCTGCTGGGAGAAACCAATTGGATTCACAATTGGACGGTTCAATTGGAAATCTGAGTGGAAAAATGGTAAGGAAAACCAATTGGACATGCCAGTTGACAGCGTGCATCTTTTAATAAAAGTTTCTGCTTAAATGACTTGTTTTTTTTTTTCAAGGTACAACTTCGTATAGTATCGTACAATTTCGGAATCTCTTGAATATTTATTTTATAAATATTTATATTTTATTTATTTTTTATTTCATTTATTTTATTTCATTTATTTTATTTAAATTTATATTTATTAAAGCGTCATAGACGTTTTCTCAAATTTAAAAAAATCGTGTGAAGTTTCTGAAATTCTATCACTAATAAACAATTCAAAAGCAAGTTTAGAGAAACATTTTTGCATTAATTGAAACATGAACTTATCAAAGCGATACATCAACTTACTTCAGCTCATCGAATCCGTACAGGTATTTAAACACTCTCTAAATATTCTGTGAAAGCTAGAGAACTGAATGACAACCCTTTGCGAATATATGGAAATCAAAATAGTTGGAGGAAGAAAAAGACAAGTTTTGCTTCGCGGTAGAGACGAACACCATAAAGTCCGAGGAAAAGAGCGACTCCGTTGTCGCTCTTTTCCTCCAACTTCACTCTGTTCGTCTTTACAGGTGAACGAAACTTGTCTTTTTCTTGCTCGAACTGTTTGTTGATCGCACTTTTCCTGGACATTGATCATTTTCCGACTCTTGCTCTAGGTGCCTCATATAATTAATTTTCTAAATCCAGAGTCTAAGGAACATATTTCAGTAAAACATAAGAAAACAAAAATTCTCTTTTATATGCTCGTGATAAGAAAAGGCATAAGTGGGTAATTTACCTAAGCAATTATGCAACGGATCGAGAAAATTCGTTAACGTGAAGCTAAGAAAAGAAATGCATTTCCTATAAAATGTAAACTGCAAGAGAAGTGACCTCAAAACTACTATAATTAATACCAATAACTAATAATTTAATTAAAACACTAATATAATTTCCTATGTTGTTAGATATATACGCCCGCAGAGAGTGAGAAACTAGCCTCAGAAGGGAGACTCGGTCTCCATGACTGGAAGAAACGCCCATTTCACCATAACAACTGAGGCATCAGAATACGCAGTATGCGCTGCGTTAAGCCAAGAGAAGGAAGGTATAGATCTACCTATATCCTACTACTCCCGCGTGCTGAACGGCGCGGAAATCCATTATTCCATCGCAGAAAAAGAGTGTCTTGCTGTACTGTACGCCGTTCAACACAAATGTTCGAAAACCAAAACTTCACATTCATCGAGGACGATGAAAAATTTTTAAGAAGGGAGGAGACACAAGGGCACCTTGTATTTTTGTTTTAATTTTAATCATAAAATCCTCTAAAACTCCACATAACTGAATAAAATACTAGCAAACATAAGCCAACATACGTTAAGCACGGCTGACAAATGCACACCGTAACTACGGAAAGGCCAACTACAGTGTTAGTAGAAAAAAAAAAAAAAAAAAAAAAAAAAAAAAAACGGTAAGCGTCAGGCGTGACGTAGACATTCATTATGGCCACCTGCAATAAGTGAAACACTACCACAACAAATAGACTCGGCCCGTAGTATGAGCGAAGCACCAGCAAAAACACCACGGCATGCCGACAAAATAGCGAGAGCAGTAAGAGAAACATACGAAGCCACAATGTACACAGTCATCACTCGCTATGACCAGCCGCACAAGAAATACAAGCCAACGGAGATAAGGAACCAAGCACCGCCTGGAGAAAGAGGAAACGAAGACACCCATGTATGTGTGCCTACCACCTTAGTACGAGAGAACCAACGTCGACCAGGATCAGTAAATACTAAAAACTAGGTTAAAATAAGCTAAGATTTCAACTAAAAATATTTATTGGATTAAATGATACTATGTGGACATAGATAGCGAAATAAGGACGAAAGTCGTGATGTTTAAGAACGTAACGTGAAGTCTCAATATGCGAATTTTCAACCCGAAACATTAGGAAACACAATCCCATAATACAGGTATTGGAATATTGCCGTAGAAAGAATCAAAAATTATATGAAAAATAAGAAATTCACGCGGCTCCGAAGAATCGAACCCCGGCCGGTGAGCCCTACAGTCAAGTGGGTTACCACTAGACTAACCAGCCTCGGAGTTCCTACTAACTTATAGAAGAACACTCATCCGTCAGACAGACTACAGTATGCATAGTAGAAACCTGCAATGCCTACTGCGAAACAAAATTGATATAAGTGACCCACGCGCATTGAGACTTGACGTTGCGTTTGAAATTAACTTTCTGATGTTAAATTTTGTCGATCTGCCGATGCAGATAATTTCTCATTTCGCCTACAATTTATGTTTAGTTATAAAAGCAGGCGTGTTGATGGAAGCCAAACTAAGCATATATGCATGCATTAACGCACATTATTCCGAACAATCCTCTTTTCTTAGGACGCAATTTTAAAATTCAAAGCAAAAATCATAATTAAAATTTGATTTAACAGTTATTAGGGTATAACGCCAAAACTAAGTTCAATTATATCCAGAAGACAGCCATCTGCAGGTATTGATGCTAAAAGCCGCGCTTATATACAATGGCGGTCTTTACAGAATGAATGATTTGGTTTTTGTTTTATTGAAATTCCCCAGTGCACTATTATTTAATTCGAAGTACAAAGCAAAATGTGCATCATTAACTTGTAAATTATTTGAAAATTTTGCCCATAAAATTTGACACCAAGGAGTTCTAATAAATACCATGAGTTTTTAAATCATCGAGGACGATGATGATTCTAAGGAGGGAGGACTGTTACATCCCGAAGTTTTACAAAAATTCGATGTAACGCCTAGCTAGACGCAACCCACTTTACGCCTCGGCTGTCAGACTGATTTCGTCAACTACAAGCCATAGAGTTACCGATCTTCTTTGAGTTTGAACCTGGATATGGTAACTGCACTACAGTCGGTAAGAAAGACACCACAAGAATAATTGAAGTATTACCATGAAAGGATAAGAACTCAGATAATACCGATAACTTAACCATGCTCGATTACTGAAATTGTAATTGCAGACTTGACCGCTATAAGATAATTATAATTTAATTCTATTACCATACGAATTTATTTATACTCCCAATAGTTTAATCAACAATAATAACAAAGTTAAATCCAAAACATGGAGTATGAATACACTCGTGTGTGTGTAAGTTGAACATTAATAATACAAATATATGTATCGTAATATCATAAGTGCATGACCCACTCAGTGGAAGAACCTGTATATAGTCAGACAATTCAGTACCCAAAAGTGTCTGACTAAATACATAGAAATAAGGATAAGTAACATACAGAATAACTGTTCACGAGAAGGCAAGAGTAGAAACGAGCGAATCAATGCGAACACCGCAACTCTCAGCAATGCGGAAGCATTAGTCATGTGAGTCACTCACCACGAGTCATCGATGTCATTGTTTACCCGATTCCAGTAAACGTACGTGCCATGTCAGAAATTGGAAGAACGTGACATGTCAGAAATTGTGAATCCTATCTTTAACATAGGGACGCGGAACTATATAAACCGCAGAGCCACCCCTGTAAATCGTCTTACGTTCTCGGCAGTCATACTGTTCACTTCGATCTACGTTTAACGAATCGCTTTGACAAAGTCGCGGCTTCTAACTCACTGTGACCGAAGAAACACTTTGAATAGGTCAAGTACTTTCAAGTTCAATTCAAAATAGTTAACGTGTTCGAGTCCCGAACTAAGTCCCCTCGGCTGAGACTTTCGGTCATTGTAGAGAAACTTTCCGAATAAAGTCCGCGGTGTTAACGTTCGTGAAAGGACTCAATATTGATATACTTTTAAGTACATTCAAAGTCTCATCCGGTAAAACTCCGTCGGTGTTTTACAAACAATAAGGAGATACAACCGACAAAGCAACTCACTCTCTTGCCCTTTCAAGCATCGAAAGGTATATGTAAGTCTAATCCATGAAACTTTTAACTCTATTCTTATTCTTTACAATAAAACAATTATTGAAGCAACCATCTCTTACTCATTTTAAACACTGTACTCTGACACAGTCCGCGTAGGGCTGATAAGTAACACACAAACCCACAATCAAATAATTGGTCAGGTCTTACCAGCCTGACATAATCAGCACACTGGTCTCTCTCTTTTCCTATTTTCCATACTACCCTCGCCTATTGCTCGGGACGTGACAAGTGTACAACCGAAAAAAAGGAAGCGTCAAGTAACAGTTACTGAAGTTGATGATGAAATTGCAATTTTAGCTGCAGTCACTCATGACCCTCATGTTAGTACTCGACAACTAAGCCGCGATTCCGGAATATCTCTATCCAGTGTTTGGAAGGTATTAAAACGTAATAATTATCATCCGTATCATATTTCACTGCATCAAGAACTTCATGGAAATGATTTTCAGAACCGAGTGACATTTTGTCAATGGGCGGTTCAGCAGATACAAGGAAACCCGAATTTCTTTTTTCTAGTACTCTTCACAGACGAGTCGTCTTTCACAAACCATGGTAACGTTAATCCGCACAACATGCATTATAGGAGTGTAGAAAATCCACATTGGTTGCGTGAAGTTGAGCATCAGCGTTTATGGTCCGTGAACGTTTGGTGTGGAATAATTGGAGATCAACTTATCGGTCCGTATTTTATTGATGGAAATTTGAACGGTGAAAAATATCGTGACTTTATAGAAAATAAACTTCCAATATTGCTGGAAGACCTAAGCTTGGAAGTGCGACACAACATGTGGTTTCAACATGACGGTTGTCCAGCACATTATGCGGCAATCGCGAGGGAAGTACTCAATCGCGAATTCAATGGACGATGGATCGGTAGAGGAGGTCCAGTAAATTGGCCTGCCAGATCGCCAGATCTTACGGCGCCGGATTTCTATTTGTGGGGTTATCTGAAGAATCGCGTGTATCAAGAAGTGCCCACAACTCGTGATAAGATGATCGAGCGAATCAGGTCTGCTTGTGCACAAATATCACCAGACACAATTCGCAGTTGTGTGGAATCTTTCAAAGCTCGGATTAACAAGTGCATCGAAGTGCGAGGACGCCATTTTGAGCACTTATTGTAAAATAATTAATCGAAATCAAGCATCCCTGTGGTGAGAGGCAAGGGGACTCACCGAAATCAAGCACCCCGATGGATGGTGAGAGGCAAGGGGACTCACCGAAATTAAGCACCCCGAAGGGAATAGACAACTACTACGTCCGCGTCGTTATTCCTGGGTAGAGCTAAAAGTAGTGTCAACAATTTCGTTTTTCGCAATTGCAGCGCCATCTATCGCGAATCGAAACAAATTTTCCGAATAAAACTTACGTATTTCGTAAAGGAGTATCTGAATCTGTGATAAAAAATTGGGGTTGCCACTTGAAAATACAAAGTTACCCCCACCCCTGCCTCCTGTGGGGGTGGGGGTGAGGTAAATTTTAACAAATCTTTTTTCCCCCTCGAAAATAAAAAGTTTTTATTCCAGACATTTTTTCCGTAGGATGCGTATTTTTTTAGATATTTCGTTGTCTCAAGTTAAAAAAAACATCCTGTATATTGGACTTTTAAAATCATGCAAACTTTATTTTTTTCAATGTTGCATTCATACATCAAGCACTTCTAATGTTTAAAAATTATTCATGTCTTAATGAAATGAATATTAGGATGTAATGAATTGAAATTCATATCCGACCAAAATGAACAAAAAATTAACTTTTAGATGGCCGAGGTGTTAAGGGGACGGGACAAAGTTACAACAATATAATAGGAAGTCACGTCAGAAGTTCGACACCCGGCTTATGTTATTTTTTTGTGTAGAAAAACTTTTTCTATATTTTTAATTGAGTACATACTACATATATTGGACTTTTAAAATCATGCAAACTTTATTTTTTTCAATGATGCATTCATACATCAAGCACTTCTAGTGTTTAAAAATTGTTCATGTTTTAAGGAAATGAATATTAGGATGTAATGAATTGAAATTCATATCCGATCAAAATGAACAAAAAATTAACTTTTAGATGGCCGATGTGTTAAGGCGACGGGACAAAGTTACATCAATATAATAGGAAGTCACGTCAGAAGTTCGACATCCGGCGCATGTACAAGAGACTTGTGGAAACTCATTTCTTCATTTTTTTGTGTACAAAAACTTTTTCTATATTTTTAATTGAGTGCATAATCTATATATTGGACTTTTATGGTATAACAAATAATTATATTAATTAATTATTAATTTTTGAAATCAAAATAGCCGATCTGTATAGAAACTAGTCGATACGAGCGTTACAATCCGAAAAAACGGGATATGGCCTAATAAACATTCCTAATTTTCAACTTACGAAGTCAAGTAACATATCGTTGGAATCGCCAAGAAACGTAGATTTCGAATATAATATTTCCAAATTACTAATTGCAAAATTAAAAAATCTTGATGTTTTGTATTTTATTCCTCATGAGTACAAAGGACCCCCCGCTGACATGGGTCGACGGTAGACGCTGGCGCGCACTCGGCACCGTGAGTGGTGAGAGGGGTAGGGTCCCACTGGAAGGGGAAGGTAATCCAGGTAGCTTGCGCTCTTTTGGTCATCGCCCGCACCCACGCAGCAGCCCACACCCCCAACGAAGATGGAGACTTGCCGTTCCTTGCAGCCGAAGCAAATAAATTTGAAGGCCCTGAATGCTTACAAAGAAGGGTTTCGTAGACCATGACGTTAATTTCAGTCTTAACAGAACCTGAAAAGAAAATATGTTCAAATTTTGTGAAAAAATGGTTTCGGAAGAATAATTTAATACAAACAAATTTCATTAACTAAAAAATTGTTTAAAAAAAATTGTGTAAAAAAACTGTTCAGAGAAACAATTTTTACAACAATTTTTTTTTTAATTTTTGACAAAATCAATTTTTTGTAAAACTTTTCGGGAAAAAGATTGTATTGACTTACTTTTTAATTTATCAACATAATTAATGGAAGGATTTCAAATTAATTGAACTAATTAATTTTAATTTTAATTTTAAAGAAATAGCTCATGCTGAAGACAAAAATGTCAAGTTTGTAGGCCCTGAGCGCCTACAAGGAAGGGTTTCGTAGAATATTAAGACGTTAATTTAAGTCTTAACATAACGTGACAACAAAATATGTTCAAATGTTGTAACAAAATTGTTGTGAAAAAAATTGTTGAAACTTTTATTTGTTTACAAAAAATTTTTTTAAACTATTTTTTAATTTATTACAATAATTAATTGAAAGGATGTCTTAACAGAAACTGAAAAAATGTTTAAATAAACACTTTTTTGTTTACCAGAAAAATTTTGAAAAAAATGTTTGAGAAAGAAATTATTTACAAAAAAAAAATTGACTATTGAGACGTTCATTTCAGTCTTAACAGAACCTCAAAACAAAATATGTTCAAATTTTGTAAGAAAATTGTTTTGGAAAAACAATTTCATACGAAGAAAAATGTCATTGCAAAAATTTGTTTGAAAAAAATTATGTAAAAAAATGGTTCAGAGAAAAAAAATTTTGAAAAAAAAAGTTTCGAATATATATTATTATGTATACCATTAAGTCATTTCCCATTCGGGGTATGCGTGACACTACCCGATTCGGGTAGTGTTTCTAGGTGGTTTCTTGTAGTATGGTAAATAACTCCAAGTGTAGGCTCACCACACCCACGACGAGCCAACAGCACGCAGTATTCCCGAACGGTCACCCATCCAAGTACTAACCACGCCAAACACTGCTTAACTTCAGTGATCTAACGAGAACTGGTGTTTTCAGCGTGGTATATATACGTGGTATATATCAAATTTAAATTTAAAATTTAAAGATTTTTCGGGTTTCAATCGTGTGCGAAACTATGAATGTTGCCGACGTTTCGTGAACATTGCAGTTCACTTCTTCAGGGCTGACCTGTTGGAAAAAAAAATTTGAAAACATTTTTGAGAAAAAAAAGGTTTTAAAAATTTTTTGTTTACAAAAAAATGTTGTAACAAAATTTTGAAAAAAAAATGTTTGACAAAATTAATTTGTTGAAAAACTTGTTATGTCCTAAGTAATCAAGCAAGAGATGAATGTTATTTGTAACCCATAATTTAATCAACTAATTCCCTCTATTTTTTCCCTAATTCCTCGTTTGTCAGAATAATTTATTCTAGTGGGATGTGGATGATAATGATAATTCTTTGACGATATTATGTTATACAATTATTTATTGAACAATGTTAAAGTAGAATTAAGTTGGAAGGCACAAGTGAAAACATAAATTATACCAGAGATTTTTGGAGATACAATAGCCTTGTGATTTTTACAAGAATCTTCACTCACTTTCTCGAGTTGATTTGAAGCTGAGAGGAATCCTCTCAGGAATTAGTTCCGTACAAACACAGTAATCCCAAAGTAATAAGCTTGTCACACACTAATCCGATATTTTTTTAAGTTACAGTCTTTCGAAAATAACATAATACAACCTTTGTTTCCAATCGTTGGAATTTACGGAAAGGATGTTTTATTACAAGCGTAGAATGTGACCGTCGTATAGAAGACCGGGGTAAAAACTAACCGAGTTCTGGAGTTTTCTAATGCTTATATATGACTCGTATATAATTTTGGATGCTGCTTTCCCAAATGGGTCCGTCAAAACGTATTTGGTAATTGCTCTTGCCGTCCGCCTTAACCAGAGGATTTGGTAATGAGCGTGAGGGAGCACTGGTTGGAGGAGTGCGTGGAGGTGGAAAGAAGTGAGATAAGCATGGAGGCACTGTTGCATGAAAAGGGGAAAAAAAGGGCAGTAGCATGGGTGAAGGGAGTGTTGGGTGAGATGGAGATGAAGAGAAGGAAGGAGGAAGAGGAATGGAGACGGAAAGATTGTAAATAGGAGAGAAAGTAGATATAAGTAACATGTAAATTTTGTAAATAGTAGATAAGTAGTAGGTATTAGAGCAAAAACAGAGGTTGGCAAGCGAGGCAATACGAAAAAGTAGGGACATGCGTGCGAGGCGAGGCGAAGCGAGGAAGACAAGGCGATAAAAGCGTGCGACTTAGAGATAAGGAATGGATGGATGTTAGTCTTTAAGGGTTAGTTTTAAGAAAATTCTGTAAAAATGGAAGTGTAAGCAAGTCAATTTTTTAAGGCCAGCAGGCTGAAAAATAAACGTTTATCTATCTGGTAATGAGCTTGAGGATTCGTCTAGGATTTATTGGTCGGCTGCCGAGGAGTTGCTTCGTCAAACCGTATTCCGTAATTACCATTGCATTGGTTGCTCACCTTGAGCACAGGATTTGATAACGAGTTCTTCAGCAAGGTTTTCCCACATCGTAAAAGTAATAAAAATAGGCCGGTACGTCTCCTAACAAACTTGTTGGAAAAAAAATTTTGGGACATCATTTTTAATTTATTAAAATAATTAATTGAAAGAATTTGAAACCAATGGAGATAATTAATTTTAATTTTAAAAAAATAGCTCATTCCGAAGACAAAAATGTCAAGTTTCGTTTCGCAATAAAATTTAGGAAAATGCTTCCAGTCCCATTTATTTTTTATTCGACTGCTACTGTGCGCTCACAGCCGCATGTTATTCTTACAAAGGGATCGGAATGGATCCTCTCACAGTTTCAGAAGAGGTCGACGATTCAGTAGTCTGATTTATGCATCGTGCTGTGACATCACACTAACACTTACATCAATAGAACTGGTAGGAATATTCCTTGGAAATTATTAAAATTTAAGATACTTTTTTCTTGATTATTATTAAACCGCATGTCTTAATATGCTCTTAATCGTTAATATTTTTGCAAACTTTTTGAATGCTTCGTTTCGAAAATTTCGTAATTACAGGTGAAGGGTATTGCAGCTGAAGCAAAGAAATGCCCATGCCACCTATTTCAGTACTCTTGAGCCCTGTCAGGACAAGCTTTTCCTCTACAGAGGGCTTACAACTTTCATTTACGTTTTTTTATCGTGCTGGTCGACATATACACTTAGTTAACTTTAATTACCACCTTTAGGCCACTGTGCCGGGGGTTCTTGACAGAATGAGTGGGGGGGGGGGGGGCACAGGTACATTTTCTGAAAGCACTAATTGCCCTCTACAATATGGTGTAGATTTCATTGCGCTGTCTAACGACAGGTGAATATTGAAAAAATTGATCGCTAAGAATCCATTTTTATCGTACCTTTGAACGACTTGGCGCTAACACAGGGGCCATTCCTTGATCGTCTATGTCTAAGGTTTCATCTGCAGTAACTTTTATCATGCTGGCTTAACACCTGACAAAAAACTCAGTGGGGTCTCGGACTAATAAGCGTTTCCGGCTCTGGAGTCGATCCCAAAAGAACAACCTCGACCTCTCAAGGGTCCTTCTCCGGACCATCCCGGCATCCACGGAACATTACACCTCTTATCACTCTACGCCACTACGCACTTACGAGGGTTCGTCAGTGCATTAGGGTTGTAAAGTTTCATGAAACTTTGACTTAATGAAAAGTTTCATGAAATTTTGGAAACGTCTCAAAGTTTCCAAAGTTTCGAACATTAGAGCGGGAAAATTCAAAAATATGAAAAAATACAATTAAGTATTGAATATAAACATTTGATAGTATCCTTTGTGTTTCAAAGCAAATCATTTCAACTAATTTAAATGATTAAATCACGTGTTAATTGTTAATAAAATGCAATTTTTGTAAATATTTTATTTTTAAAATTTGAACATTGATTTCAATAGAATGAAAATAAATTTCGCATTTAATACATATTTAGTTTTTAAAATGTTTCATTTTTAAAACGAATTCATTAAAAATGTAGAAATTTCGAATGGAAATAAATAAAATAACATTCTGCTATTTCATGATACTATTAGGATAATGTTTATAAATTGTTTTCTTTAAAAAACATGTTTTAATTTTTATTAGTGCTATACATCTCAATATTTTGAATGAATATTTGATATAGAAAAACATATTTGCATATGGGAACCCTCACATATTACGTAACGTTATTTTCCACCTTTTTCAACCCCCGATCCTCCATGTAACAGACCGTAAAATTTCCTTCGGCCCCCCCCCCCCCCCCACAACGCCGTTAGGTAACATTTTTTTTATTATGTTTAAAAGCATAATATACGTTTTTTGAATAAAAAAAGTTTTTCTAAGATGAAGTATTGTCTAGAAATAAATAAAATAATATTTTAATACTTTGATGTTTTGATAGAGAATTAAAAGATGTGTGAATATTTCAGATGTATTAAAAAAGAATCTAGAAGATTTTAAAGAAATTTATTTTATTTTATAGGATCTCAAAAAATATTGGAAAAAATTCAAGTCTTTTTGAAAGATACTTAGGACTTTTATAAGTTTGGAAGAAATCAAAAACTATTTGATAAATTTTCGGAAACGTTTATAAGTTTTAAAATATTTTTAATCTATTTTAAACCTCTTAAATTCTTCGAAATATTTTTAAGTGATTCGAATTTTTCTTATCATTTTGAAAAATCATTAAAAATGTAAATTAATTGCCTTGAAATCTTCGAAATTTTCCGAGAAATTTTAAGAAAATTTGTTTATTCTCTTGGAACCTTTCAAAATTCTTTTGAAGCTTCTGAAGTTTTTATTTGAAATCTTTAAAAATCTACATTTTGTAAAATCTTTAGAAGTTTAAGATTCTTTTTGAACGTCGTCAAATCTTATAAATATTGTTTGAATTGACTCGATTTTTTTTTATTATTTAATCTTACCAAATTGAAACATTTTACTTTAAAATATTCTACACTAAACAATCTAAAAAACATTTTGAGGAATGTTTGTGATATGCAGGAAGGGGTTCTGGATTGGCAGAACATAGAATTAGAGCTATTAGTAAGACAAGGAGAAGAGAGATGGAGAAAAATTATGGATTCGAAGTACAATAGATGGTATATGATGGTCAAAGGGTTGACGGAACCAAAATATTTGCAAAAGATGAAAAAGGAAGACAAATGGAATAGGGTGGTACGGTTTAGAATGGGGGAAGGAGTGAGATCTTGTAGATATTGGATGGATGAAGAGGATAATTTGTGCAGAGTATGTGGATACGAGGTGGAGTCATGGGCACATGTGTTAGAGAGGTGTACAGGAGAGGAAGATGGACAGTTGAGTGTGGATGAGTGTGTGAGATGGATCTTGGATGGTAATGGACAGGGAGTGATGTGGATGAAAAAGCTGGAAGAAATAAGAGAAAGTAAGGGAACAGGGCAGAGCCAAACGGGTAATCCTCTGTGAAGGAAAGTCACTAGAAAAATGGTAAATTTTAAATCGTTGAAAATGCATTTGATGGTAAGAGAAAACGGAAGCCCTGGAAGGTCGCTCATGCTTAGATTTGTAGAAAGTTAAGAATAATAGTATTAATATGACTGTTATCATGTAAGGCGAAGAATTAGAATATAAGCAGCGAATAAGTTAGACTAAGGATGAAATGTAAATATATGTACAGGGAGCGGAGGCCCTCAAACCCGTAAAAGGGAGAGATTAAATATACATACATACATACATTCATACACTATTTTTCGAAATTTTAGGATATTCTTTAAAGTGTTTTGAAATCTTTTTCAATCTTTTTTAAAGTTTTTTTTTCGAAATAAAAAATCATTTAAAATTTTCCCAAGAATCTTGAGAAGATTCGTTTTTTTTAATCTTTTCTGAATTTATAAACCTTCTAATCTTTTAAAGTTATTCAATTTTCTTCTGACTTTCTTTTAAATTTTGCAAAATTAAAAAAAATTTCTAAAAATCTTTCAGATTGAAACAGTGCGTTGGAGTTTACCCTTTCAAACCCGACACTCCGCTAGGGATTGGCGATCCTCTCGAAAAGATCGATTGAATCAGAAGAATCGATCTTTTAAGATCGATGTAAAAATGTCCCAAATAGTTTATATTTACCCATAAATCATTACATTTATTCATTTTCGAATAAAATGATAAAAAATCGACAATTAGACACTGTTTATTCCCTTTTTCACAAAAAACTTCTTAAACCAGGAAAAATGCTTGAATGTTTGTTCATTTATATTGAAAATAATTTATTAATGAAAAGTAATTACGATGCATATTTTAAATTGCAGTTGGAAAAATATTTATGGGTAAAATAGAAATGGAGAAAAATGTATCGTTCATTTGTACGTTCGGAACTTCAGGTACATGAAAAACATGAGCTATGATAAAACAAGAGTGTGATGTGTAAATTTTGCGTAGTTTTATTGCAGTAATATAAGTAAACATTAGGGTGACGAGAGAAAAACACTTTTGGTTTTCTTAGGAGTGAAGGGCAATAATAATGGTAGTTTATGCAATTGCAGAAGCCAGATTTCTTTTTCTTCAATTTTAAACAATATTTAGAGGTGGCCCATCGTCTTTGAAAGTTGTCATTACAAAAGCTGACAATTTCGGTAAGTGAAGAGTCGAACGTAAAAGTGCAACCCCACCTCTTTTCATCGATGTGACTTTATAACAGGATTAGTTAGCGTCCCCTGAATTATTATTATCCACTTTTCTGAAAAAGGAAATCATGACTAAAAAAAACTTGGTGAGAAGGGGTCTGCTTTCTGAGTTTATGGTGTCAAGACCCACTGCAGAAATCATGTGATCGACCTTTATGGCTGAGCTGATGAGCGCTACCCCGAAAATTAAACAGCTTAAGTCCATCCCTACACTCCGCAGTTCGCTTTCGCTGAAAACAGCGGTTGATTCAGCATCGTCCTGCACGTGAAGGCTGTTTTGGCGCTTGGTTAGGTTTTTACGAGTTCCGAAAATGTTACGATCGTTAGAGCAGTGATACGCAATCAAATTTTGCGTTAAACTCGGCAAGACTTTAGTGAGACCCAGGACCTTCTTAAGCTAGCTTATGGAGATGAAGTTTTGTCCAGAGCACGGATTCACTTTTAGCACAAGGCGCCAAAAGCACAAGGCGCCCCAAGAAGGCACGCATGTCGAAATCAAAAGAAAAAGCAATGCCGATTGTGTTTATTGACCGTCAAGGCATTGTGCACAAAGAATTTGTAACACCTGGGACGACTGTGAACTCGGCTTTTTACAAAGAAGTGCTGGTTCAGCTCCGGAATCGCGACGCTCGGTGTCGGCCGCAGCTTGTTGGCGAGTGGGCGCTTCATCATGACAACGCACCTGCGCACACAGCGTTCATCTGCACCTCTTACCTGGCTAAAAATGGCATCGCAGTGCTCCCCCACCCCCCTACAGCCGAGACGTGTCTCCCCCGGACTTCTGTTTGTTTCCGCTCATCAAAAAAAAGCTAAAGGGAAGACGATTCCAGTCGATTGAGGACATTCAAAAAAGTGTAACCGACGAGCTGAAAGCCGTACCGGAAGACGCGTTTAATAAGTGCTATGAGCAGTGGAAGGACCGCTATCGCCGGTGGATCGAAGCAATATTAAGTGTATTTGCAAGAAGATTCAATAAGATTTTTGTTGCAACAAAAGTCTCGATACTTTTCAATCGCACCCTGTAAAGAAGAAAAAGAGTTATCCTTCTGCTGTTATGTCTTATATTCCATTGTGAAAGGGAAAAATTAATTCCGTTAGAAATCTTATATGAAATCCATCAGCAGAACACCAATTTTGATTGTCACAATCACCATAAAAGTGTTAATAGATAATATACATTTTTCAATTATATTTTTTATATAATTTAAAACAAAATTGTTGGTTTTAAATTAATCCAAATTTCTAGATTCAAAATTCGTCGGATTAAATGGAAATTATTTAAAAAATGCAGAAAAGTTTATTGAAATTTCTTTATTTTTTCATTTAGTGCAATTTTAAAGTTACACTTCAACTTTACTTTATAATCTAACTGAATTTTTGTTAATTTTTTATTTATACTTGTCTCTAAAGAGCAGATTACAACGTTGTTTGGAAACATATTTTGAGGCCTTTCAATGCAATTCTTTTTGTATATATTGAACTTTTTGAATATGTTTTTTCAAAACAACAGATTTTTGGATTCATAATGTTTCTGAGCCTTTTTGTTCAAAAATAGAATTTTTGCACAGATTGACTTGTTAATATTGTGTTTCTAATTTTCTTCTTAAAAAATTTAACAAACAGAGACATTAAGCCATAGATCTTGATATTTGTTTCTTTTGAGTTCGGATATAATAGCCGTTCTCAGAGAATCGTTTTCTTGGTCAACTCTCAAACTTTGTAATGTCTTTTAATTCGTTCTTAGAATTAATTGAAAAAATCATTTGCAATTTTCCTATGAATCTTAAGAACATTTTTTTCATTCTCTTGACACCCTGCCAAATTCAGTTTACCTAAAAATTGCTTAAATACTGAAAAATAAAAATGGTCTTGAAGTCTTCCATATTCTTTTTCCACGCATTTTGAAATATTCCAAACTTAAAATTATTCTTTTAGAATAAAACCGAAATCATTTGAATTTTCCCAGAAATCTTTAAAAAAATAATCTCAAATCTTTCAAAATTATTAAAAAGCTTCTACATTTTTTTTCGAATTCTTCGATTTAAGTTTTTGCTCATAATTTCATTTTTCTTATTTCTTTGAAAATGTAAAAAAGTTTACAAGTTATAGTGTGGTAGCAAAATGTTAAGAACAGAATTATTCCCCAATACTAAACAATTATTTAAAACTAAAATAATCTCGTTTTCTTCCACAATGTCTTCGATATTTTCGAGATATTTAGTAACATCGCTTTTTTTAAATAGGAAATGCAATTAGAATTGTTACTTTATCGGGTCCAAAATATCCCCTCCCCCCACACGTAACATACCGTAACGAAACACGAACCCACTCCCCCCTTTTTAATGTTACGTAATATGTGAACGATCCGTAAGAATGTTTAAATCTACTTTGAACGTTTGGTTCCGTTAAATGTGTTAAGTGACTTAACCTCAACCTGAAATGAGTGCGCAAGCGCATTCGTGTTTGTGAAACTTTCAAACGTTTCATTGTTTCATGAAATTTGCAATGTTTCAATGGAACGTTTCATAGACTCACAACCCTACAGTGCCTTGCCATGACCTGGCCACCTTCACCACAGCTGTAAGTGGCAATAAGGTGTTTTTATTCTTTTATTAAAGGTCTCTCATTGTGTTAAGTTTCCTCGGCTTTCCACTTAAAATCCCACACTTTTCCTTTCAAACAACCATCAAACCTACCGAGAAAAGGGGCACAATTTAAAAAGTCAAATCGAAACTCCAAAACCTCACGACTCTACCCTTGACCCTTACTTTTGAACTCTTTGAAATTTTTGCATGCTGTTGAGTTCATTTGCCATGCCTTTGCCTGATTTGCCATTATGTCTGATTTCTTGATATATATGCATGCATATTTTTATACCAATGATTTATTTGTGCCTATGATTTGATAATGAAAATGAGATATATGTGTCAATAAACTGATATACAGGGAACACAAATTTGAAACCATAAACGGCAATTGAAAAGCAATTTCTCCTTAGGTTAATAAAAAGCAAAATTGATTCTAGATTGAAAAGAATGAAACTAAGATCGAAATAAAGAACGAAAAGAAGAATTTGGAAAATAAGGTACTGTATTCTTTGGAAAATTAGAAATTTGTTATTTGAAAAATAAAACCAAAAACTGCGGAAATTATCAATCGCCCGATTTGGCGAAACGTTCAAGCGCGGTAACGAGTACATACGCGCAAACCCGTACCCTTATGACTTTCGGCAAGGTCACGCGACGACCGCGAAGTATGTTTAAAATAATGAGTCGAAGAGCAAAAATAAACATTTTCGAATTCTCTAACCACTAAATGATCAACTAAACTTTTAATTAAAATTTCTCGAACAAAATTATGATTTTAAATTAGAAATCCACATCGGAAAAATGCACAGGGTGTCCTTTATGTACAAATACTAACTCAATTTTAAAATAAATGAAATTGAGATCAGGGAAAATTAGAATTACAATGCCGAAACCTACAATCCTGGAAAGCGATCATGATAGTCTAGATTTGGAAGGTACCGCTGCACTTCCAACTCGGGACATTATTACGAATAACGTTACTATGAGACCAATAGTTAGTAAACAGGTCTCAATGATAGCCCAATATACTGAACCAACTCAAACTCAAAATAATCAATTCTCACTCCATGACCTAACTCAAATTCCAAACTGAAGGTTTGACCCCATTAATAATACATATTATTGGGATAATGAAAACTTACCCACATTAGGCGCGTCTGCAGAAAGGAATAACCTAAGAAAAGGAAGATACGAAACGGTTCACCTAGAAAATGGAAATAGGTCAAAAAATCGTCCCCAAACCAACAACAAAACTTTTGATTACGATTTGCTTTTGGAAAACAATACTCAGATCATTTTAGAAACAGATGAACTTTTAGAAAGCGTAGAGTTCAATGAATTTATGAACCAAAAAAAAAAGGAAAGATTTTTTTAGAGAATGAGAAGAAAGGGCAAATAATTAAAAACTTAAATTAGTCCCATCAGCCCATAGCTCTTTCAACTTTAAAAGACAACTAACCGAACCTAATAATACAAAAAATAGAAGCGAATTACGTAACAGAAATTCAGTACAATTCAATTTAAAGGAAAACTCACAAGAGCCTAGTCGTTTGTCTCATAATAATAATGAAACTAGGGACAGAAAAAGGGAAAGCAATTTAAGATTACAAGATACAGACGACATCGAACCATTAGAGGACAGAACCGATTCAAACGAAAACAGACGACGTAGATTCTCGGGACCAAGCAATAGATCAAACAGACACTCACGAATACACGTAAACAATACAGATATAGACCGGGTTGCCGGTAGCACACGAGACAAGACAGAATCCCCCGAGGGGCCCCGAACTCCTGGGCGACGGCACAAGCCGTCGTCAGTCTCTGCTCGTTCGTTCGGTCGTAAACCGTTTGCAGCTAGTGCCAGTGTGTGATCTCTCTTTCCCGCCCTGGAGTCGACCCCGAAGGAAGACCCTCGACCTCTGAACGGTCCTTTTTCGGACCATCTCCGTATCCACGCAACTTCACACTTCTTATCACTCTACGCCTCTACGCTCTTACGAGGGTGACCCGATCGCAAGTGCCTTGTCACAACCTGGCCACCTTCACCGCAGCTGTGAGTGACAATAAAGTGTTTTTGTTCTTGTATGAAAGGTCTTTCATTGTGTCAACCTTCCTCGGCATTGCACTTTCCATTTTCCCTCCTTGGCATTACCCCCATAATATGATCCTTACAACTGCAAACGCCTGCATCCAAAGTAAGCTGCAAATCTTCGAGATGTCCCCGATTCGTGGGTGTTAAAACACCAATTCTCTGCCGATTAGGGTTCAACTCCAAAGTAATACTACCAAGATCTCGGTATATATGTTTCTTGAGTTGAACCCTCGAGGGGTTCAACCAACATGAATTTTCTCAGGGAGTTGAGACGCCTGTTAATTCTACAGGGACCCAACAGATATATGAAAGCTAGGATTAACACAGCATAGCGCGACGCATCTTCATAAACATGGTCTAGAATTCACAATGCTACCGCGACGGATAATCATGTCAGTCTGAATTTGGAAACGAGACCTACGCTATTAAATTTTCCTAAACGTGACATCCAGCCTGTAGTTTAAGTGAAACCAACTAAAAAAAAAACTAGTTCGCAGTATCCAAATTATTGCCGTGGAGTTACCAATTGAATTTGAAATAATTCGCAATTACCAATTGACGAAAATACCAGTTCGCAGTAACCAAATTATTATTGTCCAGTTGCCAATTGAAATTGAAATAGCTTGGGAGTTCCAAAAGGGCCCTGCAAAAAATGGCGGATTTAAAAGTGAGAAATTTCGCGTTTAACATGTGTTAATTCGAGAGTGTTAATATGTTTCAATGATATAGAATTCGATTTAATTTAAAACAGAATTTGCCTCAATGCTATTGAATGCGATTGAATGCGATGCGAAGAATATGTGGTTGCTAATTATTAAATCGCATTCACGAGATGTTCTCTGGAAATCTGCTTTTCAAAAACATCGCATTCAAAGTTCAATACTTTCAAATGCGTTTCAGTACGACGCTTTTTGTAGGAGATTTCGTAGAAGTTTTTCTGCTCAACGGACAAAGATCTCCAATTCAATAATCAACCACAAGACCTTAGCCCTCTCAACTCATCAAATAACTATTAGTACCGGTAAGTCCCGAAAATCTTTTTACTACCTTTTTCTTTCTTTCTTGTACATTCAGATTCACAAAAGAGTATTTTCTTTCAAAGAGTAGTTCAATTGGTCTATACCTAAAAGGAAAACGATGCACAGCATCAAACATATTTCATTTTAATTCATTCAGCTTGCCCTCATCCCAAGTAGCTAGGAATAGTAAGTAAATGGAGGAACAGTAATAGGGAAATAGGCTTTGTTATCAAATTAGGAATTTAGCTGATTAGGTCGTTAGGACGTAACACTACACCTTTTGTTGAATTATTTTAGCAATGAACGAATATATTATATTTTCCGTGAACATCCGATGTTTATTTTTGAAATGTTACATTTATATTATTTTTAATAACAAATTACGACAGAGTAATTAAAAATCAGACTAAGGGGCAAACATGATATCTGTTTTTTCTATTTCTTTTTCATAATGAAATACGGAAATCTGTCAGTATTTCCAAGTTAGTTGAAGAGGTATATGAACCTTATTACTGGAAAATATGTAAGTAGATAATGATAATTTATAAATAACATTTTGATATATATATATAATTTAAAAACATAGTTAAACAACCTCCGCAGGCTCCCACTAAGAGCAACCGCCATCTAACAAATGTCAATAGCCCCCAGTAGAACCGCGGTAAATCACACCTATGGCCACATCTCACAACCGTGAGATGGGTGGTCACAGGGCACGACGAAATCAGAACGATATATATATATATATATATTTACACAGGAAAATAATTTTCTCCAACACCCGCGATGGAAATGCGACTTCGGAGGCTCGTCTCGCGACGACGAAGATGTCGATTCTTCGAATGATGACGTCACAGTGGTCGAAGCGAGAATACTTTTTCCAGTAGTGGGAAAAGTGCTCACTTCGACCACTGTGACGTCATCAGTTGAGGAATCGACAACTTCATCGTCTCTCAACGGCCCCCTCAGTCGCATTTTCATCCCGAGTGTTGGAGAAAGTTTCATGTGCGCCTTATGGGAGACGACGATTCGACTAGTGTGATTGCCGAGCTCGCTACGCTCGTCTGGAATCACCTGCTTCTCCCTATCGAGGCACAATATACTATTTAAATCCATTTGGACATTATACAATTTAAAATAGGTAAGTATTTTAATATCACATAACCTTTATTCCAAATTCAATTTTTAAATTTTATTTTCATGGATACTCTTATAGATGACAAAAAATTGAAAGCAAATATATGTTTTAAGAATCAGTAGATGTTTGATTTATACTTACGAAAGGTAGATTTTATTGGGATTTTTTAACGCACCACACTAACCCGCAATGTCGGGAAATCTTAAATCGTCGACACCGACAAACTACAAAAGAAAACAAAAAATATTTCTTCGAGCATATTTTCGTTTAATTGAAGATGGGGACAATTAAAAGTTGAAAGTCCAAAGAAAATTTTGGTAACATTTGAAACAAGTAGCTTTTCAAATATTTGAAATATCATTAGTCAAACTACAACTTTGCAATTTCGTATCACACTTACCCCTATCGACCCTACAAAATCTTCTCGAAATATATATGAATATATAATAGCTATATGAATAAATAAACCGTAAAACCCTTGAAACCAAAATATAACTTTTTTAGGTTTTGGAAACACGTACTTTGGAACATTCTTCCAGTAGGCCCCTCTTATTTCTATTGTTATATATTTGTCAGTAATTAGCCGGAAAGGAGGTACTTGAAAACCTAATTTTGATTTGTGTGCTTTTTTGTTTTCTGATTTCGTTCTCCTTCTAAAAAAATGTGTAATAAATAATATGATCCACATAATCGGAAAAAACTGTTTCTAAATAAGTTCCAATCATAAAATATAACTTGTAATATAAAAAAATGTACTTTTCTTTATGATTGTACATGAGAATTCAAGAAATAAACAATTTAACAGATGAAAACTAAATTTGAAAGTAAAGGGTAATAGTATCTAGAAAAAATGATGAACAAAATAATAATCTTTTTATTAAAAACAAGTTATTACTTTTCAGATCTCACGCATGCAAAATATAATAGAGAAATTATCTACTATATTCACGCTCAAATCTTTTCCCAAATCCTTATCTCAGAGGAAGTGAAGTAAGGAAAAGTACCCAGTAAAAAGAAACTAATATGGTCGAATTGAGAAGAATTTGCTAGCAGCCCCCGCGAATTTTGCTTTACGATAATCTCGAAGTGGACTAGGTTGTCGATTCGTATGAATTTGTGAGAAGTAATTTAATCTTCAAATGTCCTGTTCGCGAGAATTCAGTGAATAATTTTTAGGAGCCTAATTCATTTGAATGCGTCAGCACAAATTAATTTAAGTGCCAGCCAATTAATTTTAATTCGCGAGATTTTAAGTGAAGCTCCGATTCGCCTGAAACGGACTGGCCTATTTAATGAGCCTCGTAGCTCAGTGGTCGCCCTCTGGACTCATGCACTTGTGATCGCTCGTTCCCCTACTGAAAAGAGCTACATAGTAAACTACATGGGCACCTATGTGGGAACCTGCATGGGAAGTCATATAGGATCCTTTAAGAATTTATCTATATCGGTTTTTATTGTGGATTCTTATTAAAGTTCCTACATGGATGGGTTATTCGCAATTGATATTTAAGGAGTGCGCAGTAGTTTTCTATAAAAGTTACGGCTGGGCAGTATTTTTTGAGATTTTTGGATTGCCAAGTAATCATCTAACACTTCTAAACATATTTCATTAAAAAAAAGGTTATACTCCCTTGTAGGATTTCATCTAGAAGAAATTCATAGGTTTCCATAACGTTATTCATATAGGAACCTAAGTGAAAACCCAAAAATATTTCCCATCCTATCTCAGATCGTAATTTGAGACAGGAACTCAAAAAAGGATCCGCATTGGTTAACACATTGGCTCCCATGTAATTTACTATGTAGGCTTTTTTAGTTCGAATCTCGAGGCAAGCAGAATTCAGGCATATTCAAACATCTTAATTCGACACAAGGCGACCCAATTAGTTCCTTTTTACTGGGTCGTGGACGTTTTAGCTTCTAAAATGGTGAATTTGTGACAATTGTGTGATTATCAAGGAAATCAGTGGTATAAATCATATTTTTTCGCCGAAATTTATCAATTAGATACTTAATAATACAAATTATTTAAATGTATTAAGAAACCGAATTTGGCCACTGAGGCTTGATCATTATTTTCTATTATAAGCGAGCAACCGAACCTGCCTCTAAGAAAGCTTCCCTTCTAATTACACTGCCACACAAAAAAAACCTTTTTCCGAGCCTGGAGGTCAGACCAGGTTTTACTACGTTTTTGGGGTCGCTGAATCTGAATCCGAGGTCCAAAAAACCCCAGCACGTCAGGGTTCTGACATAACCTCAAATGACCTCATAAATTATTTTTTTCGAGTCCGGGGGTCAGACCATGTTTATTATATGTTTAGGGGGCCCCTGAATCCCAATCCGAGGTCCAAAAAATCCCAGCAAATCAGGGTTTTGACATAACCTCAAAAAACCTCATAAAACTTTGTTTTCCAAGTCCGGGGGTTAGGCCGTGTTTACTATTTAAATATACTTTCAAAAAAAATAAATTCCTTATACTTTTACAGTGCTATTTTCAATCCAATTTTACTGTGTAATTACTTCACCATCTTCGATTTCGCAAATTCAATTAATTATGCAAATTAAGTTGTACTCTGCCAAGTTTTTGAAATTTTCACATGAAAATTTAGTCAGTTACAAGATTTTTTTAGTAGGTATGTAATTCACTGAAAATCAATATTCTTGTTAACACTGTAAAAATACTATTACTTCAGAGCTAATTCCAGGCATTGAAATACGACTAAAAAACCTGTATCCAGTCATACTAAAATGAAACCACTCGTGGGATTCCAGAGTCGTTTTTCTACATTGGAAATAATAACACCATGAAGTTATCATATTTCAAAAAAGGACTCGAAAAATACGATACAGAAAAAAAGATCTCTGGTTTTACAGAGAATGTTTGATAATATTTTGAACATTTTCCAATAATAACTATGAGTATCTATCCTCAAAATTTTGTGATAATATATCACTAACAGCATAATACTTTCATGGAATATAGTGGTCAATAGTGGTCATTATTTTGTTTTAGAATTACTCGAAATTGCGTACACTTTAATTAAAATGGAGAATATTTTTTCGTAAAATTGACAGCTTTTAAAGTAACTAAAGTAACTAAATTAACTTCAGAATTGGGGATTTTAGCCTTCTTTTTGGAAAAAATCGGGGTTCTTTGCAGACATACAACTCTGCGCCTATTATTGAAAGAAGTTTTTTCTTTTTTCTTAACTTTTCCATCATTTTCTTAAGTTTACGAAAGTAGTCTACGAAAACACGGTTTTTGGAAAATTGTTTAAAAATATTTTCGGGAAGCGTCATCGACATGTTTGGAAAATTTGAAATTCCCATACCATTAAAATTCTCAGTGAAACTCTATAGAAAACAAACGCGTTGAATAATTATTAGATGCCTGGACTAATATGACGAGAGTTTTTTAGACGGAAAGTCATTGTTTTTAGTGGTAATGTTGATACACTGCAATTGGCCTTTCTATATGTAGGGTGCTTCAAACCTTCCTTGCCACTCTGCAATAGTAAATTTTGGATTACAAAATAAACGGGAGGGTTGTTAATAAAATTTCCTTTCATATAAATCTCTGTAAGAATTTCAGAACTTTGCAGGTATGAAAATGGAATGTGCGTTATTTTCAATACTTTTCACGTGTAAATTATATGGAAACAATCAAGATATGATAAAATTATGTCAAAAACATAATATTAGTTAGATTAGTAATGGTGTTAAAGCGATGTTGTTTGAGTAATATAAGTTTATAAAAATAATATATGTATATGGTAAAAAATTGACATACTTCAGACCAAAAGTAGATTTAGATGTTAAAAATCCTTTATTTCTGCCAACGTTTCGAAAACATGAATCGTTTTCCTCTTCAGGACGTAGACTAAATTTCAAAGTTCGTCAATTCACCTTAGTATTATTATAAAATCCTCTTTCTCATCTTATCACTTGTGGAGCTTCATTTTTTTCATGAATTTTTGTTTAATTCTTTTAAAAACTTAAATTTGTTTAAGACTCTTCAAATAAGTCAAATAAATTATTAAAATTTTAAAAAGTATAAATTTATACGTTTTTTAAACAAATTTAAGTTTTTAAAAGAATTAAACAAAAATTCGTGGAAAAAAATCAAGCTCCACAAGTGATAAGATGAGGAAGAGGATTTTATAATAATACTAAGATCAATTTGACGAACTTTAAAATTTAATCTACGTCCTGAAGAGGAAAACGACTCATGTTTTTGAAACGTTGGCAGAAATAAAGGATTTTCAACATCTAAATCTACTTTTGGTCTGGAGTATGTCAATTTTTTACCATCTACATATATTATTTTTGGAAACAATCAAATATTTATAAAGCAGATCGTTATATTTTGTAGTCTTAAGAAATAAGAATATTCTCTCCTTTTTCAGTTCTGAACTTTTTTTAAATAAAAGATTTGGACAAAGCAACCATTTTTTACATAACAATTGAAACTTTTGTTACCCTATTGTTAAAAGTATAGGAAATATGATTTTTTTTTGTTTTGGTAAAAATATATATTATTCTACTCAGGAGCCGTGTATGAGTTACGTGCAGAAATTAATTACTTCACAATAATTATTAATCGGAAAATTCCCGTAATGGGGCATTATATGTCTAATTTTTCCCCTTACATTAACAATGTTAGAATTGCAAGAGCCCGCACTGTTGGAGAATATTCTTCTTTCCACGTGTAGGTTAATAAATATCAATTTTGTCGAATAAATACGTACAAATTATACAAATAATTTTAAAAGTTGAAATCCTCAAGTATATTGTATATCATATTTTACTGGAGAAGTAAGAGAAGAAATGTATTTCTTGTTTATTAGTTCGTTATTTAATATTATAGGATTTTGTTATTGTTATACTTTTAATGTTTTTGAATGTTGTGCAAGAATCGCAATTTTAATTTTTGTAAAGTGTTTGAATGAAACAATTTCTGCACTTGAGCTCTCGAATTCAAACTCGCCGAACGCTCGAAAACGCTGAAAGCGTCACCCCGGGTATCAAGGAATGGGAATTTTCAAATTCACAAAATTAATTTTTTAGATATATGCTTCTATATTTTGACAAGGCATATTTAGAATTCTTATGTCCTAAAATTAGTTTTAAGAATAAAAATTAAAGACTAAAGAGAAATTTTTTTTCATAATATTCAATAAGTGATTACAACATAAATCATCACAACTCGTACAAATTTTATTGAAACTGTTTTAAATTGAGTACACATACAAAGTATACTCAGCGAATGCCTGCAAAATAATAAAAAGTTGAAAATGACCTTTTGTTTAATAATATCCAATTGAAAATTAAGGCCGGTCGGTAACCACATTTTCCTACTTTCGGAGACAAAAAGTATCGAGGCCACTTCAGAATAAAAACAACCTCCAGCAAGAAAGTTTTTCTATATAGTTCAAAGAAAATACCTGGAATATTTTAGATAAATTCATCAAAAATTGACTGAAATATGTACTTTGAAAATAGTACGAGAGTCGGGTGAGTTATTGGATTCGAGACCTCAACTGTATCTACGATAATGATAAAATGTTTTTTTATTTATAAGTTTAAAAAAAAAGTTTTACCTACATCATTCTGATTTTTTCCACGAGTGCAGAAAGATAAGTATGAGAAAAGAGAATGTATAAGTACAAAATCAAATAATGTAAAAAATGCCCATACATTTTATTATAATTCTAAGAAAATAATTATTGTATGCGAAGGATATTACTTGTACATTTTTATTTGTGTATTTATTAATAAGTTCATGCGTTTGTTATGATTACAATTTAAAAGCAAATAATGTTCAATAAATGCTCACATATTGTAATAATAATGACTATTGTAATTAATCATTCTAAAAAAAGAATTATTCGTCTGGGCGAATCAAACAATTTTAAATGGGTTCGTTTTAAAAAAAAGTTCTTTTTTTCAATTTTAACTTGAAATATCAAAATACAAAGTTTCAAATGAAAAACGTATCGTTGGATATTTCCATTCACGAAAATAGTAGAAGAAAGTTAATAACCAAAATATATATCGGGAAGACCAGTCCAGGTATAAGGGTTCTAAATTTTTTGCAGTTTGACTCATCTACACGGCACACTCTCTTCACTTACCCCACTCACACACGTTAAGCGTAAAAGCACTGGTCCGTGGCACTAGCGCCTCCACGTTGCTGGTTCCCTAACTAAGCCTTCCCCTCCATCTCGCTCCCCTTAGCGTGCTTCAAGCTGCCCATTGCATTGTCGCCTCTATACCTATCTTCCCTCTACGCTGCTCCTAGCGATCACATAAAGCTCGATCCACACATTCGCAATTCGGCGAATGCCTAGCAGTTCGCCGAGACTAGAGTCTGTAGCGCGCGGAGAGATCCGTTTTTCCTCTATCCGCCAAGCGTATGGCGCATGTGCCAGTTCTACTCTCAGGCCTCTCAGAGTATTTTCGGCTGTTCGTTTGAATGAATTTTGACGTAATAAGCGTTATTTGCACATTACTTGACTATTTTTTAAATATATCATGAAATAACATATCTTAAGAAAATAACCCTAGCGGACCGAATGAACGGAACGGATACGCTACAGCGTATCCTTACAGTATCCACATCGTATCATCTCCGTATCATGCAAGAAAAACTCATTAAAAAAGAAATATGAACATTTCACTTGTTGAAATTCGAATTCTGCGTGAAATTTTGCGTTAGAAGGCCACGCAGTGATTGCAATTCTTTTTCTTGCAACATTAAAAACTTTCAAGACATATAATACTTATCGATAACGTGGGCTGAAGGCGACTTCAAGCGCATCCATAATAGTCCTCACCTGTTGTCTTGTTTCTTTTTAGCCTCCCTATCGCTCTATTCAATTCCTACCTACTTATCCCGTTGTTGCTATCATCTTCCCCTTCTATTACCTTCCTCTTTTCACCTAACACCTTATTTTCCACGCCTCCCAATAGTCGCTTGAAGTACGGGGTCCACTCATCCATTTCGATTTCCTCATTGATGCCCTTCCGTCCTCCTTTTACCTATTGATCACCTCCCATTCCTTCCCTTCCCTGATTGATTTTTCCACCTCTTCCATATACCTACTTTTCTCTAACTGCCTTTTATCACTTAAAAATCTTTCATGTTCTCTCTTTCTCCTATTATATTCCTGTTTCCCTATCTCCCCTTTTCTCCACTTTTTTACATTTTCCTTTATTCTATCTTTACTCTCCTTACATTCTGCGTCCCACCAACCCCTATTCATGCCCTCCTCTTCTCTTGGCCTTACCTCTTCTTTTATCCTCTCTGTTAGTTCTTTTAGCTTTTCAAGGCGCGCGTCGACGTCTTCCCCTTCCAGTCCTCTAAACTCCTCGTTCACCATTCCTTCTTTAAATTCTCTCAATTTATCCTCCGCCCATCTTCCCATTTTTACTTTCCTATCGCCAGTTCTTTCTCTTTTTTCGCTATGCCACTTCCATCCTGAACATTTCAATGTCGCTATTAGCGGGAAGTGTTCTGAGCCTATTTCATTACCTACTTCCATTTTATCCATTCTCTTCCTTATTCTTTCTTCTGCTAGAATGTAATCTATCACTGTTTCCTCTTTACCTATAATTACTTTACCTATAATTACCTCTCCTAATAGGTTCAAAAGAGTTTTACCTTCCTGAGCTATCCCCCCTAACTCTCATGTCCACGCGTTTAGGTCTCCCCCTATCAAGACCAACTCTTCATTCCTTTCCTCCATCCATTCCCTTAATACTATCCATCCTTCCTCTTCTCCTCTCCTTATCTACACACAAACGATCGCCACCCTCTCTTTTCCTACTTTTATTATTCTCACCATCGCGCCCTTCTGCTTTTCGTCACGCTCTTCCACTCTTTCATTTCCCATCAGCTCCTTTTTAAACCCTGACACCATTCCTCCCATCGCTCTTCCCTTTTTATGTTCTTTCCTCGCTTCTTGCATTGTCCACACATATCCCTTCGGCAGCTTTTATTTCAAGCCCTTCCAATTCTTCTCGTCTACCCATGTTTCACTCAGCATTACCACGTCCCATTTTCCAATAGCCTCCCAGAACCCCTCGTTCTTGCTTTTTTAGCCCTGACACATTCCAGAAAGCCACACTCACTCCTCGCTTTTCATCCTTCCCCCTCCTCCTTCCCTTGCTCAGTTTTTCTTCTCTAGTGGCCTTTTGTCGTTTTAAACCCCCCCGTGATACTTGCATTTCCCTTTCCTCTCTCTTGCCCCCTTCATTCACTATCCATTTTCTACCCTCCCTCAGATCTTCTACTTTATCGTCCCAAATCCATATATCTGCGTTTACCCATATGCTATCCCTCCCAATCCTTACCCTGTTACCTTTACTCCTCTCAGTACATGCCTTTCTCTCGATTATCCACTTTGTTCTCCTTTCCCGCCACGTCAGATCTTCTTCGATTCTTTCATTTCTTCCTTTCAATAACTTCTTATCCATTACTTCATATTTATCCTCTTCACTCCCTAATGTCACCAAAAACATACATTCTTTTCCCTCGTCCTTCCCTCCTAATCTTCTTATCCCTCCCACTCTAACTTGTGCGCCTATGTCTCTCATCAGCTTCCCAATCTCTTCCTTTTCACTGTCCACTTTCAAACCCTTCACTATTATATTCTTTTTCCTCTTCGCTCTCTCTTCCCCTTCCATTCTTCTTTCAACCTCAATCAGTTTTAAGCGCCACCTTTCATTCTGCTCATGCATAACTCCCTCACACTCTCTCGCTTCTTTCAAACTCCCTTTCTCTGCCGCCTTGTGCTCATTCCTTAGTTCGAGCTTGCTCACTCTCTCTTCTAGCTATTTCATATCCCTTTTTCTATCCTCTTCATTCTCTCTCTGCCTATTCTCTATGCTCTCCAATTTGTTCCATACCTTCCCTTTCTCTTCTTTCCATAATTCATCCCAACCTTGTCACTTTTGTCTGACTTTTCTTACTTCGTCTTTTACCTCCTCCCCTTGCCTCTGCATATCATTCAGTCTTTCGCATGTCTTATCCAATCTTCCGCACATCTCCTCTCTAAATCCCTTTATAAGAGCTTCTAATTTTCCCAACATATTCCCTTCATCCCTATTCGGTGTTCTTTTTTTTGTTTTAACTTTTTTAATTTCATTGCCTCTCTCCGCATCTTCGACCACCCCTTCTCTTTTCCTTTCATCGTCCCCCGTTTTCTCCTCTTCACTATTCATGCTCTCGCTGCTAATCACTCTCGACGACTGTTGCCACCTGTGTAGAAAATCCCTCGACCCCGTACTCCTCGATCTAAGTCTTTCTAAATTAATTGGGCCTCAAGCGCCTATGACCCCTACCTCGACTCGACTCTGCCATTGCTACGGGGTTCAAAGGTGTAGCAAACGTATCATCTGCGCTCCCCTCACTGCTTGCCTCGTCTACGATACTACCCTCTCTCTCTTTACTATCGCAATCTCTATTCGAATTCTATCTCTATTCTCTATTCTATATATAATTGTTGAATTCTCACCAGATTCGCTCTGTCTCCTGGAAACGCGCTGTGGACTGTGCGTAACCGGCATGCTGCTGTGCCGTGTTAACCGACGGTTAGCCTCAACTCCCCCTCAGGCTCGGTCAACTCTGTGGGAAATAAATGGTGAAATTCCGCGCCATCTGTGATGAGCCAGAGAACTACAGACGCGTGCATGTGTTGGTTTTTATATATGTATATGCCCCTTCCTTGCATGTTTTGAATACTAGAATAATTCAACAAAAATGAATAATAAAGACAAAATGAAGCAAATAAGAAACGAAAAATAGGAAATTAAAGATATTTATCATTTTATTTCCATAAAACAATACTTCACACCCGAGCTGAAGTGTTTCTGAATTGAGACCAAAAAAGTATGATTAAAAAAAATTACCTACAAATTATCCGAGAAATAGAAAGTTGAAGTTTACAATTTCAAAGTGACAGGAACCTGAAATTGAAACAGGCTCGGTTACGGACAAGAATAAGAAGTGCAATTTTGTGTTCAAACAACAAATAAAACTTACTCCCGAGATATTGAGTAGATGAATTGGAAGAAAGTGAGTTAAATTAGAAAAATTTAACCAATTCCGCGTATATTTTTCGATTCACGTGTACTTTGACAGCCACAACCACAACAAACAATTTGCCGCGCACGCGCTTTTTACATCGCCCCACCCCTTGGTGTTGAAAGTCTGCGCCATCTGGGATGGGGCAAAGAACTAATATGGCACCCCTTTAATGACTCTCAGTCCCCGCGCCCAAGTCCTAAAAATTCGCCATTTCCCTGTACCCCCAAACTTTAAAAAACTTATCCAAAACTCACCCTCTTATCCTGATTTCGTTTGGCAATGTTCGGCCACCTCTACTTCTTCTCCCTTCACACCCTTCGAACTCCTACTCTCTTCCAAAAACCCAAAAAACCCAGAGTCCTGCCGAAGCGAACCTAACCTCAAAATCAACTCGTCAGATTTTTTTCTTTTTTGTTTTGATTAAATTCGCACTTTCTATCGCACCCTTCATCCACACATGCACTTTCACATCAGTACCCTTATTCACCACACCCTCACTGTACTCACTCAACTTTTCTCGTCTCCCCAACCAAAAAATGATCTCACTCGAAAAATACCGTGTAACCTCTAGCGGTACTGGAAATGGAAACCGTTTGGAGTAGTGATTTTTTGAAAAAACATTATGTAATTATTTAAACAATTACTCATTGTTTATTCTCAAAATTTCTAAAAATTAAATTAAATACATATAATTATTTTTCTGACTGTATAGTGTATAGAAAGAATATATTAATGATGTTTCAATTGTTTAAACAAATACAATTTGTTTAAACAATTAATTTTCCAAAAATATTTTTCAAATCGTATTTTCTGAATTAAAACATAATATTGAATGATTTCAAGAAGTAATAAATTCTGCTAAAAACTTTACGTTATTTTTTATACAATTAATTATTACAAAATCTGAAATATTTTTTTTTTAAATGATATAATTCTCAGTCAAATGAAGATAAAAGTTTTTATATATAGTGATTTTTGAAGCTCAAGTGTCACACTTTCAGGTGATATAGGTGACATAATGATCAGTTTCAAAAAGCATAATTATTTCATCATGTGAAAATTGCGAAAAATTGCAAAACGTATAAAAATATTACCTGACACAAAATCATGCAGTATGTATATAATGGGGTGAAATTTAAAAAAATCAAGGGAATGCATTAAAAAACGGTTAATTAATTGGATTTTTCGTCATACAATTGTTATTTTTTTGTGCGCATTATTGGCACAGTGTTGTCGTATGTTCATGGCACATGGCTCTATTACAACGCAGACCTTTGTACCATGCTTTTTGATATGTTCGCAGCACTTCGAGTGCAAGAACGGGTCTGCATTTCCGTTTCTGAAAAATAAGAAAAATATTTCTCACATGAAAATATTGGCAAAATCAAATAATCATTTTTTCAAGAATATGAGAAAAATATTGATATTTTTTATTTAAATTTCTATAAAGCAGAAAAATATTAACTCCTAAATTTGAAAATTCAGTTGCAAAATCATATTATTATAATTTTGTCCACAAATATATAATTCTTTTTACCTGTGATACACGAAAGGCCTTGCTTCACAACCAATCTCTGTCGATGGATTTTTCCGGGGAGAAATTTCTATAAAATCAAGAAAACACAACATTTCAATATAAGTTTACTCTTGCGTCACACAAAAATTACTTTCATTTTATTATTGGACGCAAAACAAAAATTTAAATAAAGAATTTACTTACGTTTTGTATTTGTCTTCAGATCACTTTTTGTAACGTCGTTACCCAAGGGGGGTCTAAAAGGCACAAATCAAACTTTCACACTGTCGCTTTCGGCGTAACCAACCGAACTGAGTCCGATAATGGGTTCAGCATGGATTAGGACCTCTAAACTTTTTTCCCCCTCGGGTCCTGGCCCGCTCCCTTAGCCTATACAGAAATGGCACCGCTTTCAAAAAAACCTCTGGGTCATTTTGACCCCCGTGGGGTAACTGAGGGTTAAAATATATTTAAGAAAATAATTACATGTTTAATATTTTATATTATTTCTCCACATTTTTCAATAGAAAACTGCTTGAACTAATAAAAGTGGTTTAAACAATAATACGACCTTTTTAACAGAATTTACTACACCTCGGAATCATTGAATACTATGTTTAATTCAGAAAATACGATTTGAAAAATAATTGTTTAAACGAATTATATTTCTTTGAACAATTAAAAAATGGTAAATATATTCTATCTATATACTATACAGTCAGAAAAATAATTATATGTATTTTATGTTATTTCTTTAAAGTTATCGAAAAAAACTGCTTAAGCAAATCAAAATTGTTTTAACAAATAGAAATTTATTAAACATTAAAAGATAAGTCTAAAAATTATATAATTATTTAACAAAAAGTAGCATAGGATACCAATTTGAAAAAAAACTGGACATCTCTAGGTCAATTTTTAGAAATTTTGAGAATAAACAATAAGTGATTGTTTAAATAATTACATCATGTTCTTTAAAAAAATCACTACTCCAAACAATGACAAACTATTACTGTTTACAATATCAGCAATAAATATTTGACTGATGAGGGCGGAATGACGAATTTTTTATTAATTTTGACCTATCATTGGAGACTATATTTTGACACATATTCTACAAGGTCGTGACTTTATTATCAACAAAGACTAACTATTACATTTCAGTCAGAAAATACGATTATTTTTTTTACGTTTTTTGGGAATAAATAATTGTTTAAATAAGTTACATTTCTTCAAACCATTTAAAATTGTTTAAAAAGTCATGGGAAATATTTAAAATGTCCATTGGTAATTATTTGTATGGAAAAGACGAGGGAAATTGCCGAAAAGTAACAATAATAAGTAAAAATGTAGTTTTTTAAATTTTGGGTCATATTTGGGGCGCTGTGAAGGGGGGGGGGGTAAGGGTGGGTTAAAAATGAAAGCTATTAGTATGCTTTCATTTCATAGGTACTCCTCTTCAATCCCTAAAAAGTTTGGCACGTTTCCCCATGTTAACTAAATGAGATTTTGAAGTGCCCTGTGGCACGTGTTAATATTCGAATTTCGAAAAAAAAATTGGGGATTTTTTTTCTCTGGAAATGGGAACTTTGCCCCCCCCCCCCCCACACCCGACTTGCCCTGTAGCTCGAAAAGCGTTTTTTGGACCACCCTAATATATATATATATATATATATATATATATATAATTTTAACGCTTGGGAATGTTTTTACCGTTAAACAGAACTTGTTCTTACGGTTATTACTTTTAACATTCCAAGTATTATGTACTTACCGAATGTAGTTATTTCAAATTAAAATATTTAAAGCAATATCGTGAGCTTTACTTCATATACATTTGTATTAAATTTAATACAGATTTTTCTAACAGTGAAAACAGATTTAGTTGAATAAAGTTTAAAATGTGTGTCCATTCGCAATACAGTCGTATAATTTTCAAATTCCAATATTTTCAAAAAGTCCCCTACATTTTATACTCATAGGAAAATGAACAGATCAGATACTGTAAGTAATTGATAAATTCAAGTGAATCGTTGTTAATTATTTTATTTGAAATAACTTCGGTTTTCAAAATATAACCTATGAATCTGCATCTTTTTTATTTTTTGTAAGATATGTTATTTCATGATATATTAAAAAAACTAGTCAAGTAATGTGCGAATAACGCTTGATACGTCAACATTCTTTCAAACGAACCGCCAAGAATTCTATGAGAGGTCTAAGAGTAGAACTGGCACATGCGCAATACGCTTGGCGGATAGAGGAAAAACGGATCTCTCGGCGCGCTATAGACTTTAGTTTCGCCGAGTAGTTCGCCAAGTAGCTAGCATACCCGGGCGCAGGTATCCAGACATGCGTACACTGCCAAGTGCCGAGTAGGTTTGGAAACGGCGGATATTCGCTCTTCATTCGTCGTCTGTAGTAGTCGAAGGTAGAAAGCAATATGGAAGACAATTCAGATGTCGTAGTTAATGCAGCTGCATTTTTAGTTCTGAGCAATGGCTAATTCCCAACGAAAAATGTAATAGTTTATATTTCAATCCATAAATATTTTTATTTGAAATAAAAAGCTGCTAAATTCATCTAAAAAAGACAAATTTTCTACAACACAGTTGAATTTTCAGACAAAAAAGATGAATCCTCAACGAAAAACGTAATAGTTCATATTTTCATTTTAAATAAAAAAACTGCTAAATTAATCTAACAAAGAAAAATTTTCTACAAAATACCCAGCTAACACAGTTACTAGTCCGAATAGTCACATAATTGTAACAAGATTCAGAAAACCAGTCACTGGTGACTTCCCTGCTGGTCACCCAGTGACAATATATTTCCCACTCAAAGTAGTAAAAAATTACAAGCGAAGCAGGTAACATTATCCCGCCATTGTAATCACATGCTTGTAACAAATTGATGTTTGGAAACGCAACGTGCAATGGCAGCTTAACCTCAAAATATATATCGTTTCGGAATTATAATTATGAATACGTTTGAAAAAATGTTGGAAAGGGACATAATTAAACGATAGATAAGTTCCAGAAAAGTGAAATAATATGTGAAGATATCTTTTATAAAGAAACAGATATTTATCAGCTGAACCCTTACGAAAAAGAAATTACATTAGAGGTTAGAAACAAAATGTATATGTATAAATGAAAATTAAATAACTAAGTAAAATATTGATATTGTAATAAATTCATTGTATACAAAATAAGTATAATTATTATTATGTTTAAATTATTCAAAAATATAAACAAAATATTCCAAAATCAAGG
>CAKNXH010001902.1:488691-552921 GCA_932178445.1 Andricus quercusramuli | reverse complement strand
GGCTCATTTCCTCCAGGACCTCCGAGCTCTTATTTTCTGTATCCACTTTACTTGTAAATCCAATCTTCTGAATGCTATCGACTTTTTCTTCTTCACATATTAAAGCTTCATCGATTGACAGTTCGCCAGAGTGACATTCATCCATGTGCCGCTTTAAATTAGCAATTCTTAGAAAACTCTGCCGGCAAATTTGACAGGAGTGCTCAGCTATGGATTTTGAATGAATGATCATGTGCCTTGCTAAATATCCTTTAGTGGTGAATTTTCTCTTACAAAAATCGCAGTCGATAACCCTTTCCCCATTATGATTACGCATATGTGCATCTCTACAAGATTTGTCAAGAAATTTTTGTCCACAGATTGTACACACGTACTGCTTATTTTTCTTGAATTTTTTCTTTTTCTCACTCCTTAACTCACTCAAAGGTAGCAAACTCTTTTCATGCACGAGCATGTGTGTCGATAAATCGCCATTTTTTGAAAATCTTTCCTTGCAAAGTTGACATTCGAAGGGTTTAAATTCCGGGTGGATTCGCATATGTTCCTTCAAATCGCTGAATCGTAGAAAATCTCTTGGACAAACGGGACACTTGAAGGGTAGACCATTCTTCGTATAAGACATCATGTGCGATTTCATACTATAATGCTCACTGAATTTGTCCGTACGAATATTGCACTCGGCAGGCTAATAGAGCTTTCTATCCAAGTATATCGTGTTATGCTTTTTCGGACTAGATACCTTCACCTTTGGTATTAAATTCTTTTCTTTCTTCATACAGTCTTTTGCAAAACTCACATGCAAAGGGTTTCACGTTCATTCCTGCAACATTAATCAAGATTCAAATAAGACGCAATGTTTGAGGATAAAATGAACTGAAGCGCATACGGAAAAAACGTCATTGTTTGGTATTCAAAACGCTATCAATTCGACTAATAATATTTACCAGGTCAGTGATGAGTCACAGGTACCTCCTAGCATTCTACAATATCTGGGAGCTGATAATTTGAAACCGGTATTTGAAGAGTAAGATTGAGTTTAATTTCATATATGCTTTGACAGGTATCTAATTTACTTCTTTAATATTTTCATTCTATATGTAAAAATGTCGGAATGTGGCAATGTGCATTATATGACTTTGCATGTCGTGATAATGTCTCCTCTTCAAGGAAAAAGACGCGCGTTTGCGCTTATCTGCAGTTATAGTTGGTTGCAACAAAATATGCAGCAAGCAGTAAAAGAAAAATATATAAAAAAAAGATAAGATTGTGGCATTTGTAGGAAATATTTCACCGACTGAATTTAAAATCTTGCGCACCTGTCGCTTCTTATCGTATTAGACTTCTGCTTTTTGTAGATGTTTGTTTTTTTATACATTTTCTTAAAATAAATAAAATGTTAATTTTTTACAAGCCTAGGTATATGTATTAAATAAGTAATCTATAGTAGTAGTTGAAAGAATATATTTTCTGTCTCGTAAACTGACTCATTATACATGATCATGTCCTGTCGTATTATAATACACTTACAAATAATTTGTTGCAATGTGTATGGCTCATCTTTAATTACACTATTTTTTTTAATTTACAGTGTTCAAGAATAATGGACAATTGAAACTGAAATTAAATACCTTGAAAAAGGTCAACACTTACGACCGGAAAGTTGCTAATTGAATACAGATAATACTGGTTTTTTTTATCAAATAAGGACCCTTCATACCCATATTAGTCATTGGCGAAGAATCAATCACTCTGATCGGAATTTAATTATTTCACTTACTACGCTTTTACCTTACCTACTGGAAACGTTACTTCGGAATTTGAACTTATCACGAATTGAAACTCATAAGGTCTTTCATCTAGGTTTATCATTATTAACGTTTATCAGATAAATTTTCGAAGAAATTGTAACTCATTCTTTTCTCCTTTCATGTTGACTTCGTAAAAAAAATCTCAAATTTAAGAGTCTCGCATTTGAAGAACACGATATTCAATAAGTTCTTTATCTTTTGAGAAAATCTAAAAGAAAAGTTTAATGTTTGCTTCAGTCCTTTACCATTTCTAAAGGTTATTAAGTATTTATACAAATGAAAACCGCTATTTTAATTTAAAGACATTTTATCTAAATCTCAAATAAACAATTAAACATTGGTAAATTATCCTGTTTTAAATGTATTTGGAACATTAGTTAGGAAACCGTAAATGAGATTTCAAGGGATTTCAAAAGATTTAAAGGCATTACAAGAGTTTTAGTGTATTTTAAACGATTCCAAAGGATTACGCGAGGTTTTACAGATTTTAAATGATTTTAAAAGATTTCAAGAGTTTGAAGAAATTACCGAGTGCAATTTCAGAGAGAATCTCTTCGAGGGACTTCCAGGAGTTTGAGCAGATTTTCAGAGATTTTACTGGATTTCAAGAGATACCGAAGGATTTTGAGGGACTATCACGTGAAACCGCAGTATTTTCACGAATTTTGAAAGATATCACGGAATTTTAATGGTATTTCAAAGGATTATAAAAGATTTGCAAATACATCAAAGGATTTCAAGCAATTTGAAGGACTTTCGATGATGTCACAGGATTTTATGAGAATTCCAAAGAACATCCACGGATTTTAGAGGATTGCCCAATATGTCAAAAGAATTAACGAACTTTCAAAGGATTTCAGAACAATATACAGGATTTTGAGGGATTTCTAGAATCTGTAATGGCTTCTAAAAGATTTTAATGTATACTGTAAGGGCTAAGGAATTCCAAGAGATGTATAAAGCATTTCAAGGATTTTAATCAACTTTTAGAGATTTTAAGGGATTTCTGCGAATTTTAAAGGATTATAAGAGATTTTAAAGGATTTTCGCAGTTTTTAAAGGGTTTGAAGCGATTTAAAGTGATTTCAACAGATTTTAAGGGATTAGGAGGCATTTTATAGGCTTTACATTTTTTTATTATATTGTAAAGAATTTCAAAAGATTTGGACAGATTCTCACGGTTTTTGAAGTTTCCCATGAATTTTAAAGGTACATATTTCAAATACATCAATGGATGATCCCGTAAGACTTTGAAATTATTCATGGGATTTCGAAGATTTGAACAATTTTTAGAGATTTCAGGGGACTTTAATAGATATTTATGGATTTTTTATGGGATTTTTGCAATTTTATAGGGTTTGAAGGGATTCACAGAAATTTAAAAAGATTTTCAAAGATTTGGAGATTTTATTATTTCGAATTTAAACTTGCTTCCATGATTCATGGGATGATATCAAGGATTTTAAGAGATTTAGAGAAATATTAATGGCGTTTGAAAAATTTGAATGGATTTTAACCGTTTTTAGAAATTTTAAGGATTTTTCCCGTTTTTCAAGGATATAAGGGATTTCTATGGGATTTTGAAGATTTCAAGGATTTTCACAGTTTTTAAAGGGGTTGTAAGGAGCTCAATCATTTTAAAGGAATTTCAGTTGAGAGATTATGTAGGATATACATGGAATTTTAAAGAATTTCAAAGAATTTTTCACCTTATTTCAAAAATGTGAAGAGGGATTCATAAATTTTTTTTAAGAATTCGCGGCCAAACAGGTGTTAACCCTTCCGCTGTAAACGGGGGTCTGTGAGACCCAGACGACATTTACGACGCCAGTTTTATAACTAGTTTATATGCAATAATTTGTTTCAAAAAAATTCGCTCCTGTTACTGTTCGACTGATCTATAAAGTATAAGGTCTAATGATATTGTATAAATTTTGCCACATTTTTCCTATCACTTTAACATATAAAGAAAACCCTTGGGTTTCACAGATGCCCGTTTACAGCGACAAGATGCCAAAAAAACGTTTACAGCGTAAGGGTTAATTAGGATATTAAAAAAATTAGAAAGAGGACACTTAAGTAAGGAATGCTTTGGATTCCCCCACCCCCTCACAGCAATAGAATATCCTATTGTATGCCACTTATGTCTCGGGTTATCCTATAGAGATAACCCGTCAGGATACCCTGTAAGGTGGAAATTTTGATATCCCCAGGATATCTGGGATGTTTCTGGGATATTCAAATGTTCCACATAGATATATAAAAAATTTTATATTTTGATTGAGCATTTGGATCTCTCACAAACGTCTCATAGACATCCTAGATATCCCTAAGTTAATCTGAATTTCCTTTTTGCAGGATATCCCGACTGATTATCCGTGGCAAATAATAAATGATCCATTGTGAAATAATAAAACATGGTAAAAATAGATTTTTCCTTCATAGAAAAAAACATTCAAAATTACTTAATAATAATTACACTTAAGACAGAATTTTGCACAGTAGATTTTTTTACAAAATTTTCTAAGAGTTTTGCGATTTTACTAAATAATGATGATGATAATTTGAATAAATGACAGCTAATTTTATCCAGATAAATTCACTAAAGCATTAATTACTTATCAATATAAAAACTATATGTTAAAAATGCATGTCTTTTTTCTAATCAAAAATATTATAAAACTCATGATGATAACATGACATTTAAATCTGCCCAAAGATAATTTTCTGTTAGTTGATTGATGATCGTCTAATCTCTAAATTAACTGAATTTTACATAAATGTGACACATCTTAGAGAACAATAGAAAAAAAATCATATATGTAATCTAAAAAAGCAAATAAATATACTAAAGAAAACTAACCTTCACTTTTTATTATTTGCCATGTCCGTTTTCCAGCTTCTAAATATTTCATTGTTGGCAAAGCAAGCTTCTATATTTGTTCTTTCTCTTATTTCAGTTGATGTCAGCTTTTAAGTCAACACAATCTGACAGTCCTTTTTTTTATTACGCACAAAGTTTTGGTATCAAATTCTAATTCGTGGCATAAATATAACGCAAAATTTAGTTCCTTCAGATAATCTAAACTAGAATTCTTAATTTCGGACATGTTTTGAAAATGCCTGTCCTCCTAAACCTTTAAATTCATTATTGCTATCCACTTTATTTTCCTGTCACTCGTGAGTCCATTTCCCAAAATAGCGTTTCACGTTTTCCACGGATTAAATTTGGAACCACTTGTCTGAACAATTTTGTGCACTATCTGAATACGCTCGTACACTCAACTCCCGATATAAGACCGCCCGGCAATTCCTAGAACTGATGACTTCCAAAGTTTCGTGATCAGAGGAGCCGCGGGGCTGAAAGAGAGAATGTGCTCAGTCAAGCGTGACAAGCAGCTCGAGGACCGCACTCTCAGCGCGTTAGTTGCATCAGTTTGCATAATGCGTCGAAATCCAATAGAAATGGTTTATGCAGCCATGCCTGCTTACATTTGAATTCCCTCGATTTAGGATCAAGGCCAATGCAAGCCATTGCCGAAACCGGTCTTATATCGGGAGTTGAATGTACACTGGTATTTTAATTTCTTTGTATAAAAATTGCACTCAAATGAGTTATCTACACTTTAACTATGCCGTATGTGTCTTACTCTTTTCATATCTTTTTAAGTGAGATATCCTCGAAAATCTTTTCGAGCAAACGGCACGAACTGGACATTTGAAGTCTACATTTTAGTCTTTGGATAACTGAAAAAAAGTTTTTTTTGAAAGAGATTTATGAAAAATACTTTAGCGAGGAGTTACCCGCTGTTTTAATCTGGTGTAGACTCTGCTATGTAATTCAATGTAATCTTTTGTAATCAATGTAATCTATACAATCGCTTGTAATCCCTATAGTCTTGTGTAATCCAATGTAAGCTCGTGTAATCTCATTTAATTTTGTGTAATCCTTTGTAATATTTTAGAGTTATTGATAGATAACATTTTTTAAACTTTTTAAATGCATATTGAATACGAGATAAAGTGTTTTTTGACACCATATTCGGACTTAACAAAAACCAACTAAAATAAAAGTTCTCATAACAAAAATATAAATTAGTTGATTATGATACCTTATATGCTTTACATCCCTTCTGTTTCGTTGAATTATTATTGCATTCGTTCGTTTTAACTCTCTTCTACCTTTGTTCGATGAATATTTTTCTTTTATCCGCCTTCACTGTGTAATTATCAAATGAATGTAGTAAATAAACTTTAGATAATATATTTTTTAAATACTGCATGCAATTCTAAAAATATTCTTCATTGGTGAGAAAAAAATACTTTAAAAAGGTAAGGAAAACCTTGTTCAAACAACTTTGCCTCCTTGACACATCACACTCGGTTTTCAAGCCTATCAGCAATGCTTTGATCATTTTCCTTATTATTTAAAAAACTTTCCTAAAGTAATGGCATTCAGTTTTATGATATTCATATTTACAAGGAAAAAGAATATTTTAAAAGATGCAATTAGTAATGTTTACTTTCCTAAAAATAAAAAATAAATCAAATTTAAATGTAATTGTTTGTTCAATTGAATAAGTACAGAAACTTAAGGTAGTTGCGCCAAAAAACAGATCTCTGAAAAAAATAATATCTCTATTATATTAAGAATCAAACTAATATTATTAATTATGCCATTTCAAATAAAATACATTATTTAAAATGAAAAATTATTAAGACTTTGAAGTAACATTTATTTTAGCAACGTTTTTTTACAATTGAATTTTTCTTACTATTATTTTCTTTGAAGAAAATATCATTTACAACTCTGTTTCCAGTTTTGAAAGTGCATTTTTCTAGGATGAAATCGTTAAAATGTTTTTTTTTTTTTAAGAAAGCATTTTTTTAAACAAATAATTATATTTGAAGATTATTGACTGATTTGTAAAAACTTGAAACAGTAGCAATATTTTTTTTTTTAATTGGTAAGAAGTAACGGTAATAAAAAATTCAATTACGAAAAATATTGTTACAATAATTATTTTTCGTAAGTCTTAAATTTTTGTATACAAAATGTTTTTTTCTTTCATAAAACATGACTGATATCATTTAAATTCTTCAAATCATAGACAATTTTTATCCGCATACCTAATTTTTTGACACGACAACGAACTGAAGGAAAAAATTAAATATCAATTATATTTCTGCATTAATTCCGAGATAAAAAATGTGTTTATTTCAAATTTTTGTAAATATACGACACAGACCCTTGTATTATTAGTGATTTTAATATCTCTTACTTGAGTTGCGTTTTTCAGTTATAATCACATTTAATCTTGTGTAATCTTATATAATCATGTGACTAAAGAACTAACTTGTGACTAAAAATTATCAAAGGGAAAAGAAAAAAGAATTTTTAAAAATTCGATTTTCACACGTCTCGGGAATTTACTTAAAAAATGACATTTTGGATTCAAGAATACTTTTGAAGCGCTCCAAATTAAAAATTTATAATGGCGATATTTTTCTAATTATTTTTTGTTTACATTTTTTTGACAGACTTGATTTTTCCATTTTAAGAGGTAAAAATTCGATTTTCACAGTTTTATGCACAAAAAAAATTAAAACCAATGTAAAGCTCGATTTAAATAACCGTAGTATTTTGTTCTTAAAAAATCCTAATGTTTATATCGATGACTAAAAAAAGGCTTTCAGTCACTTCAACCAAACCGTGAGTGCACTTTTTTTGGTAATATTTTTAGTTAGTCTTTATAAATTTAAATAAAATTACGTCTAGAAAAAACGATGACATTAGCTGCGCGGTGAATCACGACTCGGGAAGATTCGCGAATGTTATGCCATTTCGAGCGCGAATAGCACTCGGATCGGTGACCGTCTGCGATGCACGACAAATTGTGTAAGCTCGTTGATCTAGAATCTAGAGATTCTAGACCATCGAATGCCTAGTTTCAAACTCGACAGCCGGAAAAACGGCTCAACTTGGGAAGATGGTTTTCCGCAGTTTTCATCTCCCCTGGCCAAATGTCCAGGCAAATGTACTGGATGTGATTTAATTCATAGAGTGATTCTCAGCCCATATCAGTTAAGTAAACTTTTCACAGAATCTTAAAAAAATAAAGGTATAGTACAATAGGTTATACCACAGTTCTACGGGACTTGAATGCACCAGCCTAGTTTCAATAATAATGCGTCTAGATAATGGTACGACCGTAAGGTAATTACTTGGTTTACAATCTTTGTAACCATAAATTATATGTATTCAATAAATATATTCTTGAGTAAAAGTAAAAAATATATTTTGTCTTATGCATGTATTACAATTATTTTTTAAAGGTATTAAATACACTAATACATAGTTACATTTAATTAAAATGAAAAATACAAAATAAAGCACTTACAGTATAAACTGTAATTAATTATTATTAAACAACCATTCAGTTTGAGAGCAGATATTTTTTCTTATTCAATAATACGCCTGTATTATTAATCAATTCGCCTGTTTTTAACTGTACATATTTTGCGCATAAGGCATATCAGCAAATCTTTACTTTAAAACCCTTCTCTTTCTCGTATCTTCTACCAATGAATACAAAATATCAAGAAACAATAACTTAATTTACCTCCTCTTTAATTTCCGTTTTGATTTCATCAATTTGTATTTCGTAACTGAAATTACTTATATCTAATGGATCATGAATTTCATTTTTCACCGCATTAAAGTAATTATTTTCACGAGGACACATGTTACTCTTAGCAAACTCCGAAGCCTGAGTATGAGCAATTTTGTGTACTATTAAAGTACGTTCATACCTGAATATTTTTTTGCAAATATTGCATTCAAAATAGGGCCGCTTTTCGGATGGGGCTTTTCTGAATTTTTTGTGTTGGGGCTCTTTGTGAGACTGCTCGTGGATCATTAAAGAACCTTGCATTATATATCCTTTCTTGCAAACTTGACATTCAAAGGGTTTAACTCCTGGATGGACTTGCATATGGTCCTTTAATTCTTTTAATCTCCGGAACTCTTCTGAACAAATGCGACATTTAAAAGGTCGTTCATCGCACCTATGAGCAATTATGTGCCATTTCATATCATCACGATCGATGAATTTTTCCTTACAGATATCGCACTCAAAAAGTTCCCGTACCATATGCTCGCCCAAATGATCATTAAGCTCATATATTGTACACACTCTGTGTCCACAGATTTCACACTTGTAGAGTTTTCGGTGAGAGAGCATATGGGTTTTTAAATAACTCCCCACTGAATATCCTTTGTGACAAACTGGACATTCGAAGGGTTTAGCTCCTTCGTGAATTTCCATATGATCCCTTAACTCTCGCAATTTCAGAAAATTTTTTGAACAAACTCGACACTTGTAAGGTACATCATCATTCTTACGAGCCATTGTGTGGAATCTCATATCAGGATTGCCATATTTCTCCATGAAAATATACGACTTGAAAGGGTGCTGTCCAGTATAATCACACATCTGAATATAAATATGTAGAGCTTTTTATCCAAATATAGCCCCAAAAAATCTTCGGAACAAACGCAGTTTTATCCTTCCGTGACTGAATGTGGAATTTCAAATCCCACTTTCTAGAAAATTTGTTGTTGGTTTGCGAACTTCACATTCGAAGTGTTTAACTCTGGCCTTCTTCGTTACTTTTTGATAGAAACTGAAAAAAGTTGAATTATTGAAAGATGGGTTGAAAGATGTAAATAATATTAATATGACTAATAAGAATTATAATATAGATTAGGGTGCCCAATAAAAATCTGAGTTTTAAAATTTTACAGACGGTACCCCTTCAATTTCTTCCTTTTTGTGAAAAATACTATCATAATTTTTTGTTTGTTTTTAAACCAATTTTTAAAGGTTCCCCTAAACCGTGTTAGGTCTGAAAATTAATGTTCTTAGTACTGAATTTTTGAAAAATAACAATTAAAGACTACAAAATTCTTTTACTCCTAGAAACTTATACCGGGTGACAGAGAAAAAAATCTTGAATTTCGAAATACACCAAAAAATAAACATTTTTATGGTTTCAAGATTCCTCTAGTACTTCAAGATGTATTATGGGAATAAAATTGACTGAAAGTAACTGATGTTCATTAAGAATGTAACTAATGTTCTTTTCAACCCAAAAGAATTCAAAGAAGTTTATCAGAATTCCAGGTGAATTAATTGAAGTGAAACGAATTTAGAGTGAAGAAAAATCATTTCAAGTAAAATTCAAAAGAATTGAAATGAATTGGAAAAAATCCTGAAATAAATTAAAAAGACTTGGTTGAAATTCAAAAGAATTTTAGTGAATTAATCGAAATTTAAAAGATCAAAGAAATTCCCTTGAATTGTATAACGTGGGAGTGGACAAAATTCAGGGCATATTCAAAAAAATTTATGACAATTGAAAAAAAAATTATTTAAATAAAATTCGAGGAAATTTATAAAAATATAAGGGAAATGAGAATAATTCGATGAAAGTTATAAATATCCACAGTGAATTGAAAAAATTGAAATGAATTTAAAATAACTGAAAATTATTAACAAAATTCATTGAATTAATTGAGTTTGTAATAAAATTAAAAGAATTTAAAAGAATGCCATAAAATGCCTGAGGATTCAAGAGGAGTTAAAAAAACTTCCGGGTAAAATAAAGAAAAAAGAATCAACTGAATTAAGTAGAATTCGGCGGATTTAGAAGAATTTAAGTGAATTCCAAAGTATGCAAAAGAATATAAAACACTGCAGGACCAATTAATAAGAATTCAGGATGAATTCCAAATAAACTAAAATGAATTGCAAAAAATCCAAAATATGTAATTGATTTCAGCAAAACTGGAGTGAATTCAAAGTGATTGTAATCAAAATTTTAACATCCAAGAAATTCAATTCAATTCAGATGAATGTGAGTGAATAGAAATCTGATAAAATTCACAAGAATTCAAAGTTAACTTAAAATTCTTCAGGATGAATAAAAAATTGAAACTCTCAAAAAAATCCATGGTGAATTCAAAAGAATTCAAATGAATTTAATAGAATGTAAAGATAAATAAAGTGATATTTTCGTTTAAAAAATGACTATAGTGACTTTATCTTAAAAAAGTGATACAATTAGTGATGCAAGCTTACATACTTTTCCAGTAAATTATATAGCTAAAAATACATTTTTTGAAGTTTAAGAAATGTGTATTCTCGAAATCAACAATCTTGTTGTCATTCGGTATAAATATTTTGAATTTATTCATTATGGAGAATATTTTTATATATTTTAGAAGACATCCTGTGCGTATTATTTCAGGAAAAAATGTTTAGTGACCATTTTAGACAATTAATTGTAATGAAATTACAAGTATTCGCATTCCAAGTGCGATAATATCTTCAAATTTTGTTTCATAAAATTGAAGTATTATTCCTCAATAAATAACAAATCATTTCTAGGGGTGAATGAAATTTTTATTTATAAATTTGTATATTTTTTTAATCGAATCCGTGAATTTTGACAGAATAAAAAATATATATTTAGGGAGACCATTTTTGCAAATATTTACTCATTTTTTATCGTTATTGCGTGATTTTTTTACATTGGAATACAACTATTGTTATATTTTTAGTGAAATACATCACCCAGATTTTTGACATAATTAAAAAAAATGTAGCGGTCTCGGAAACATATTTTTGCAAAAAATGCTTATTTTATTTTAATTATTTTTTACTTTGGCATTCATGCATTTCATTGTTTTGTCAAAGTATAATTATTAATCCATTAGCAGCGGCAAATAAAATAAAACAAACCATTTTTTGCTAAGCTGGGATTAGGACCCTAAATATATATTTTTAAATTCTGTCAAAGTGGAGATGGATTTCACTAAAAATAAAAAAATGGTTGGATTCCAAAGTAAAATAGTCCATGAAGAACAATATGAACATAAAATGAGCAAACACTTGCGAAAAAGGGCTTGAGAGACCCCTGAATATATTTGTTCAATTCTTTTAAAATTTAGGGGATATTTTATCACCGAAAGGATCAATTTGCAGAGGAACTGTTTGAGAAAAAATAAAACCTTTTTGAACAACCTTGATGAGCATAGAGAAATTACTAATTTTGCATATTGGAATCTTCAAGTCTTGGATTAGGCCTCTTTTATATAAACGTTAAATTTTAATTACTAGCCTATAAACCCATTACAGATTTTTTTCAAAAATCAAAAAATCTGCGATAAAAATAACAGTAGTCACATTAAGTAGCGAATTATTATTTTTATAGAATTTTTATAGAATTTTTTTATAGAATTTTTATAGATTTTTTGTATAGAATTTCTCTGCTCTCATCCCCCAGTGTTGTTCGAATGACAAACATTTTTTTTTACAAATTTTAGCAAAAGCGGTTAATATTCAGGGGTTGCGCAAAGTCCATGAAATTTCCATTGATTTAATATGCGAAAAAGACAGCTTTTTGTAAATCTAATATTTAAACGCTATAATATGTTGATAATAATTCCGTCTTTCAGTAGGCTGACTGACTTTAAGCAATCTTTGCTTTAAGCCACTCTCGTGGGTCCCCAAAGAAAGCCCCATAAGTGACAAATTTGATGTACTTAATATTGCAGTTTATGAACGCTTTTTGAACGTTTTTTTCATAAATTATTATTAATTGGTAATGTAAGGTTACCCAGTCATTTTTGAAATAATTTTTAATTCTTTAAACAATTTATACTTTTTTAAACATTCGTTTTTTTCAGGACAGTCGCGAAATGAACATATTTTCTACATGTTAGGAGTGTTTAATCAATGATAACAATAAAATAAATTGTTTAAATAATTTTGCAATTATTTAAATAATATGTGTTTGTTCAAGTATGTAGTTTACCTAATAAAAGCAAGAGAAATATTTTATCTCACCAAATTTTCGACAGATTTTAATGTTTAAGTACTATTTTTTGGAAGAATACTTCTAAATGTTTCCACAAATTTAAATGATTTAAACAATATTCTTTCGTTTACATATAATTGGAATATAATTGTGAAATTATTTAAACAAATTATGTCATTGTCATACTTGATTATAGAATTCATAACATCTGTAAAATAGGTCAATTTCGCGATTTACAAGAAAAAACGAATGTTTAAACAATTGAAAATTAGTTAACAATTCACTGGGTATTTTTCAATGATCAATTAATAATTATTTATGAAAAAAACTTTCAAACAGTGTTAATAAAATACAATATTAAGTAAAATTCGAATTTGTCACTTATGGAGTTTTCTTTGGGGACCCATTAGAGTGGCTTAATGTCATTCACCTTCAAAATTTATGATTGATTCTTATTTTCCGACGAATTCTGCACAATATACTGAAATGCGTAATTATTTATAGCATATCGCGTTTAAATATTAGGTTTAAAAAAAACTGGCTTTTTCCTATGTTAACTCAATGGAAAACTTCATGCTCTTTGCACGATCCGTAAATATTAACTGGCTTCACTCAAAAACATTTTTTTTTGGGCATTCGACCAAAACTGGGGAGGGGGGGGGGGAGCAAGGGAATTCAAAAAGTGAAAAATTTGTATATAAAACATATGCCGGCGAATCAGAATTTTGAGGTTAACCCAGAGCAGAAAGATAACATTGCTTTACTTTTATGATTTCTTAATTATTTACATTAAAATTATCCAAAATTCAATCTTTAAACTACCATAAACTTGATATTTTTTATTTTTCTTCATTTTATACTCCAAAACTTCTTTTTGTGAAAAAATAAAAATTGCTCTCTGGGTAAATCATAAATTCTTAAAATGGATGAAAATACAACAATTATAAACCAGTTAATAAAAGTGCTTCTTGTGACTTGTAAATAAATTGCATTCTATATATCTATAATTTACACAAAAGTAAACATCACCGCCCATAACAACAGCGATAAGAAAACCGCATCATACGCCGCAAACCGCATTTGGAGGTTATGTACGAATAAAAATTATCCGTTGACTTCAAAAAAGCCGGTTAAAAGAAATAAGTATACTTTAGGTAAATGTAATTCAATTCAGACAGTTAATTGTACGAATTAATTGTAAAAATGAAATAAACAACCATTATCAAAGAAAACTAACCTCAGTTTTGGATTCTTTTCAAGTTTTCAATGTCATACGTCGGTTTTCAATAACTTTTTGATATGAAATTACTTTTCTGGTAAATTCCGTTTTCAGCAGCAGAATAAGGGTAATGCCATGGTTATGTAAATAAAATATCCTTCTAAACAAATACCGTGAAGAACAAATAAACACGTGTGTAAACAGGCTAAGATACGGCGAATTTAGTGTTGCGGCGTCATGTCGTCGATAACTTAGGAATTTGATGTTTTTTGGAGTTTGCTCCAAAAATAGTTATAATTACAATCAAAGGATTTTAAATCTCGTGTTATATGTTTTGTTCATATAAGGTGTTTTGAAACAATATTCAGCCGGTTCTTTATTATTACGCTTCGAAAATTCCTAACTAATTGGAAATTTTCGAAAATGAACTTAAAATCAAATAATTCAACGTGGAAAAATTCTAAATTTTGAAGAATATACATTAGAAATCCGACAATTTGAAATTTATATGTATAAGAGTCGAATGAGTTTAATTTCGAGGCGCTCAATTAAAAATAGTGAAATAGCAACTATATAATAAACAAATGAGCATTTTTCACTTACAAGGTATCTTTTTTTTGAGTGACCAAAAGTTGAAAGAGTTATCGAGCTTGAAATAAGCATTCGAACGATTCAAACCTGCGCATTACTAAAGTTATAACGTTACGTTCGTAACGTACTGAATAGCATAAAATGTTAATTTCAAAATATAGAGGAAATTAAGAAATAAAAACATAAAATAAATTCAAGTTTTAAGGTCATAATATAATAATTTATTTATAAAAGAATGAACGCTTGGGTCAAAGTTCAACACGTGTAAAAATTACATACATAATTACGCTCTATCTTTCGGCATTCCATAAAGTTTAAGCGTGCGGTCCATACTGGTTGAAGCAATATACTGGGCATGTTTTCCGAAGCGAACTCCAGTGGCTGTTGCTGTGTGATCATTGAAGACTTTAAGTTCTTGCCATTGCTTACACAAGAAGATTCTGCAAATGAATAAACAAAATGTAAGAATAGAAACGAAAATTCGATACACTACTGTAAAATTAAATATAATATAAAACCAAATAAAGAAAATATCAAAGGGGGTCTACTCAAATTCTGGAGAAAAAAATCCCAGACAATTCCAGGTCTTTTTCAGGTATCTCATGTTTATTTCCACGTATAATTTTTCATAGTACGGGTCCATTCAAACATTTCGCAAGTTTATTATAAATAATGTTTTTCTTTCAGTCTCGAGGGGTTTACTTAATATGTTTAATTTAGGAAGCTTCGATCAATCATATAACAAGATATTCTTAAGGCCGATTCTAAACGTACGGAAAGTCCGTACGTTTATGTACGTTTATAATACAGTCGAGTCTAAACATACTGACCTAACAAAATTCTTAAATATATTAGCGCCATAAAATAATTAAACAATTGAAAAATACTAAAAACACAACTGATTAATTCTTAAATTTTAAATAAAAATGACGAATTTTTAAATGAAAAATGATGAAACGTCTACCGGAATAGTTGAATTTTACATAAAAATATGAATTTTTAACTAGAATAATGAATCTTTAGCCGGAATAGATGAATTTTCAACCAAGAAGATCAAAATTTGTCTTTTTGGTAGAAATTAATCCTCTTGTTGAAAATAAGATTTTTGGTTGAAAAATCAACTCTTCCAGTTAAAGATTCATAATTTTAGTTGAAAATTGATCTTTTTGGTTTAAAATTCAACTATTCAAGTTGAAGATTTATAATTTTAGTTGAAGATTCATCTTTTTGGTTGAAAATAAAACTACCTTGTTGAAATTTAAACTCTCGTTAAAACTACATCTTTTTTTTATTTAAAATTCATCTACTCCATTTGAAGATTCTTCATTTTAGTTGAAAATTCATCACTTCAGTTGATTGTTTTTAGAAAATTAATTTTTAAAAATTTCAATTCAACTATTCCATTTTTGATTAAAAGCTAATCTTTTTTAGTTCGAAATAAATTTTCAACCAAAGTGATAAATTTTCAACTTTTAACAAAAAGATGAACATTAAAATTTTTGACAAAAAAAAAGATTTTTTAACAAAAGACGTGTATTTTCAAAGAAATAGTTGAATTATCAACTAAACAAGACAAATTTTCAACCAAAAAGTTAAATTTTGAAGTGAAAATGATGAATTTTCAACCAAAAATGGACTTGTTAAATTTCCAGTTAAAAAATGAATTTTAAGACAAACTAATGATTTTTCAACCAAAAAGATTAATTTTTAACTGAAGAAATGGAATATTCAATTGGGGTTATTACATTTTCAATTTAAGAAAAAAAAATTTTCAACAAAAAACAACAACTACTTTCCAAATAAATAGTTGAATTTTCAAACAAGGTGACGAATTTTCAACTAAAATGTTGCTTCTACTGGAGTATTTGAATTTTAAACCAAAAATATGAATATTCAACAAAAATGATGAACTTTTAACTAGAATAATTGAATTTTGAACCAAAAAGATAATTCATTAACCCAAAATTGAATTGTTACTTTTTTTACATGAAGAAATTAATGTTCAACCAAAGAGATGCATTTTCAAACAAAATGATGGAATATTTAACTGGTATAGTTACACTTTCAGTTTCAAAAAGATTAATTTACAAAAAAAAAAAAAAAAAAAATCAACAAAATAGTTGAAGTTTCAACAAGAACAGTTAAATTTTCAGTAAAAAAAAATTAATTTTCAACCAAAGAAAAAAAATAATTTTCAGCCAAAGAAACAAAAAAATTTTTCAACAAAATGACTTAATTTTCAATAAAAATGAGACAATATCAACAAAAAATTAACGTTTAACAAAAGAGTTAAACTCACAATCAAGTGATTCAATTTTCATTCCAAAAAAGATTAATTCTGAACGAAAAATGCAGTAGTTGATTTTTCAACCAAAAAAAGATTTTAACTTTTAATCAAAAACATTTGAATTCAACCGGAAAGGACGACTCTTCAACATGAGTAGAATTTTCAATTAAGAAAGATTTTTAAAAAATATAAATTTTCAACCAAAAATAGAATAGTTAAATTTTCATTTTAAAAAATTACTTTCAAACCAAAAAAACCCGAATTTTCAAGAAAATAGTTCAATCCAGGTAAGCTAGACACCCTGTACATCCTATATAATATACCTGACATCGGATCCAGCCACTGCAAGATATGTTCCACTCTGATCGAAACAGATATCTTTCACTTCATACGAATCTTCGAGTTGCAAAGACTTGAAATTCTTCAACTTCCGCAAATCCCAAAGTTTCACGGACGAATCCTCCGCTGCAGTAGCCAAATAGTATCCGTTTTCTGAAAAGCTGATTGCAGTGATAGGTCCATTGTGACCAGGGAAATTGGCCACGTTCGATTGTTCTTTCAGATCCCAAATTTTGACTTGAGAATCAGCTGTACCCGTTCCGAAGATTAAACCGTCAGGGTGAAACTGGGCAGTGGTTAGAGGTTGATTTCCCTGACCTGCCACCTGATTAAAGAAATTAAAAGAAATTATATTCGGATCCTTCAGAATAATTTTTTACAGCTTCTAAACATTCCAGACATTATTGTATGAATTATCTGGATTAGTAAATTTTTATGAATTCCTGAAAATCTCGGAATTTCTTGAATTCGTGGAGTTCCCTAAATTCGGGGATTTGCAAAGGCTTCAAAATAATGCAGGGATGTAAGGGAATTCATAGAATTCAGGGAATTTAGCGAATTCATAAAATTCAAGAATTTCAGTAAATGTAAGAAATTTAGATAATTCAAAGAATTCGGAAGATTTCAAGGAAGTTAAACAAATTTTAAAAAACCTGAAAGAGTTTAAAGACATTCCAAACAATTCAAAAGAATTCAAACCAGAGAGTATTAATTTCTAAACCTGCCTGCTACTCGTCGCAGAGGTGGTACAAAAAATGGCTTTTCTTGAAAAATGGAAAAGCTTTTCAATTTTTTCAAAATATATGACCCATAGAAGAACTCCATCATCGTTAAATGAATGTTTTATTCGCAGCAACAAAGAAATAAAAAAATATTGGGGCCATCATGTAGGATATCTATTAGGCTTGTATGAAAAAGATTTAAACATTCTTTATTTTCAATTTGACGTCTATAGGAAATTGAGAGAAAATTAGCCTAAAAAATACATTATTTTATATTTTTACGAAAAAACTTATCTTGATGGTCGCATTTTTTTATTTTCTAAACTGTGTATTTCAGTTTTAAGGCATGTTCAATAAGCTTTCTAAAAGTTTTATATTAATGTAACCGTTCTCTAATATCGTCATTACAAAATTTTAAAAAGTTTTTTTTTTCTAGCGCAAAAAGCCGTTTTTCTTTAAACAAGCTTATCGTATCTAAAAAGGTGTGAAGTAAAAACTATTTTTCAGGTTTATATCTACAACTTTTGCTGGCATCTCGTTGTCATAAAGTGAATATCTATGTCAGTATTCAAGGAAAATGATTGAAAACCATAGTCATATAATTTTTTTGTTCACGATAATTTACTTAATTATGTGATGTATTAGATAATTTTCGCAAATATTTTTTATTTATATATTTTTCGCACTGTTTTTACCACAATGTGTAGAAGTAATCGCGAGATATTAAAAAAAACAATAGAGCAAAATTGTTCCATAAAAAAATTGTTACAAAAATGCCCCCTTACTATTTTTAATATCACTTTTTTAAAAGTTTATTTGTCGATTCTGAGAGGTGAATAATGTTCTTTTCACAAATTTTCACGAGAGAAAATATTAGAACAGGTAAAGTTTGATTTGAGTAATCCTAGAATAGTTTTGTATTCTTAAAAAATCGTATTATTTGTCTATGAATAAAAAAAGGTTTTCAGCGAAACATACAATAACTTCTGATTTTATAAAAATCTGTAATCATACAATTAATCATTAACTGATCGTATAATAATATGATTAAAATTTTTTGAAATTAGAAATAATTATACATTTCGCTAAAAAACTTTTTTTATTCACAGACATAAATAAATAAGATTTTTCACGAAGAAAAATGTATCCTCAGATTATTAAAAACAAACTTTATTTGTTCTAATTTTCTTAACGTATGAGACTGTGAAAACTCCATTTTTACTTCTAATTATGAAAAAATCAATTTAAAAAAAAAAACAAGAAAAAATAGGGCTTATGATATAGCAAAAAGGTAATTTAGCAACATTTTCTCCAAAGAATTTTCGATTTAAAAAAAAAAAATTAATTTTTTCAAAAACGGCCTAAGCAAAGTTTTTGTTGGAAAATTCAACCAAACCGCGACCTTGGTTAAATTGTAAGATTATTAATAATAATTAAAAATTAAATCTTTACGCGATTTTTATACAAGAGTGCGGTAAATACACATTTGTTTTCTCCGTTATAGTTCCAAAAGTATTTAGTGCTATAAAAATAATTTCAAACATTTAACAAATTTCATACTTGAGAAATTACGTAAATTATTTTGAACGCAAAAATCATGACTCTGTTCTTCAATCATTTTCTTTGTTAATTGTTATAGTTATTCACTTTACGATAACGAGATGCCAACAAAAGTTGTATGTATAATCATGAAAAATAGTTTTTACTTCACAAAATTCTAAATACGATAAACTTGTTGCTACGAATAAAAATATTCATTTAGAGATAAATATCATTTTCCCACTTTTTTGCTGTTTTAAAAACATTATTGAGGCAGTACTTCGAATGATCCCATTGAGTTCTTCTAGAGGTGAAACTTCAATACTTGTGTTTCGTAAAAATCGAAAAGCATTAACACTTTTCAAGAAAAGCCTTTTTTGGACCACCCTAGTGGGTATGCATACTAAAACGAGTGGCAAAATCAAAAAGTAGAGTGAGTTGGTCGTTTTAAACGTACAATCCGAGAGAGGTCCTTTTAATATGGATGTGTAGAGATGTTGTAAGAACAGAAAAATTACCTTTGTCAATAACCGTCCAGTTCGAATATCTGAAAACGCCCAGTAGTGATCTAACGAAGAACTAAGTAAATAATCCCCAGTAGGATGTAACGAAAGGCCTGTAACTGGAGCATCGTGACATCTTAACAATAGTGTTGTCTGACTGGTTGCAACGTTCCACACACGAATTGTTGAATCTGGCGACGCCGTCATTACCACATCCTCTTCGGGATGATAGATTACTCGTGTCACCTGTGAAAAATTAATTATTACTATTGCGACTGCAACTCGAAAGCTCGCAGTTATACCACCAAATTATTGCAATCTGCGGTTTTCAATTGTGTTTATGAGTTTATACCTTTTTCGTGTGTCCTTTGAGAATAGCTATGATTTGTTCATTTTCTTTATTGAACACTGTTGCATTCTTATCAGCGCCTCCAGTCAATATCATTCTTGTGTCTGCATTGTGAATGTCGATAGCGAGAATACCAGGAACACTTGCAGAATGGAGACTCTTAAAAAGAAAATTAAAGCAAACTTCAGTATAATATCGAACTTTTATCAATAAATTTAGGACGGTCAGATTGAAAATGATTTTATTACAAATGCTATTAATTTAAAATTGTTTATTTTCTTAAGTTTTAATTTTCATTTATTCACTTTGAGACTTTGAACTATGAATGTTTTTTAAAATTGTACAATTTTGACCGATGCCAGTGTGTAAAATTGGCGATCAACCCTCTCTAAAATCAAAAAACAAAATTTCAGTAAAAAAAAGTATAGTGTTAAACAACACCTGCCTCATTATCAATAGATTCGATCATTGTAACATTTTGATCTTTAAGGTTTGTAAATTTCCAAAATATAATATAGATCTCTGAAAATGTTTGAAGATTTCAAAGGTTCATGACTTAAAACAGGGAATTTAGGAATAGAATTATAATTCTGAGTTGGAACGTCAGATATTTTTTGGTCATAAGAATTATAATCCCAATTTGGAACAAAGAATTATGTATAATAATTATAATTCTGAATTTGAACCGCGATTTTTTAAAATTTTCTTCTTCTAAATAAGAATTAAAATTATTTTCAAAAATCTCCGTTCCAAAGTGAAAATTATATTTGTTTAAGGAAATTCCCTGTTCCAAATCACAATGAAATTTAAGAATTCAAATTCTTTTCAAAAATTCCCGTTCCACGTTAAAAATTACCTGTTCCAGGTCAAATTATAATTCTATACAGAAACTCCCTGCCCTATAGTAAAAATTATAATTCTTAACGATATTTTCTTTTCTAAAGTGAACCTAAAATGAAAATTATAATTCTTACTGAAGTTCCCTGTCCCAATTGTCAAAATTATATTGACTTACTAAAATTCCCTGTTCCAAACTCAAAATCATACTACTTAAATGAAATTTTGTGTGACAATCTAGAATTATGAGTCTTTATATTTCTATTATTTATCCCCTGTCCCAAGTCAGAATCATAAATCTTTTAGAAAATGCACTGTTCCGTGTTAGAATTATAATTCTTTTGGGGAATTCCCTATTTCAAGTGAGAATAATGATTTTTTCACAAATTCCCTGTTCCAACTCATAATAATAATAAAATAAAAGAAACCACTTTTAATTTGCATGTTAGTACATTCGAGAGAAAAATCCCGGTCATTTTCCGATTCTCTCGATTTTCCGGCCAGGTAGACACCCTGAAAATTTCAAAAACAGAGGAAAATAGCAAAAATACTAGTCAAAGAAACTTACAGGATGACTGGAGAGAGTTTGGAAATTGCGAATGTTGTCGGCTGTGAAAAGATCTTCTGGAACGGAACGTCCTCGCCGTTTTCGCTCCTGTGTAAGAACTGTAGCTCTATCTTGTAGTTGCTGGATAACTTCGTCTGTGATACCAGCTTGTTCGGTTGGTTGAGCCGCTGAGCCACCAGCTTCTGCTGCAACAGCCTAAAAAATGAGAAATTTTAAATAAGGATTCAAAACTAATTAAATGGAAATAACAATATAGATGAACAGAAACGTACTGGTTGTGGTATAGCTGTGGGTTGTGTGATTCCAGCTTGTGGTTTGAGAGTAGCCAAAGCTTCTCGAGCAGCAGTAACTTCTTTCGTCAACCTGGCAATGACTCGACATGCGGCATCGTGTTGGTAGAGAGCATGTGAAAGCTCTTGTCTTGCGGTTTGAAGCTGTTGTCTAAGTGTAAATGACTGAAGCATTACGGCATCCCATTCGTCTTGTAAAATTTTTAAAATTGCTGGAATTGATGTGGCACTAGCTGGCTTCGGTCTAACTATGGATGTAGCTGTAATTCACAAGTTACTTCAGTTAGAAGAATTAATTACTTACATATCTACTCTACTGCGTGTCTAATCAAATCCTGAACGAAAAATGCTCTGATAATTCCAGGTTTTTCCAAATATCCCTAGATTTTTCCAGGTAAAGACATTGGCCTACACCTCTTCAAAGCATTACATAATATTTGAATAACCCAAAATTAGCCACTTTTAATTTATTAAATTGCAATCACTTAAAATTGAAAAATCGGAATATGTATACTATTATGCGAGTTTGTTGTAAATAAGGTTTTTTCTCAGTCCTTCTAAATAACATTTAAGAGTGTAGCCGTTTTAGTAGAGGAAACAAATTTCCGTTCATTTCTCGGTCAATTCCTGGTCATCACACATTTTACCCGGTCATTATATAAAGAGTTTAGGAAGAACGGTAGTTAATAGAATGGCTTTCCTTATTCCCTTAATTGTTTGATCAACAATTTTTTGAACTGAAATAGATCAATATTTGCAGGATCCTTTCCAAACCAGACAGGTTCTACAACTCAAGACGCAGAATTTTTCGGCTAAGAAATATGTTGTGTTTTGAAGAAATTACAGGCGAAACGCTTTTTCCCGATTTCAGAAAAAAAATATATTTACGAAGTTTAGAGTATTACAATTTTGATATGTAATTGTTTCCAAAAAAATACCACTTTTTTTCTGTAAACTTTGATAGTTTTTAACATAATTCAGTTATTCCGAATTTTCTTTCCAGAATCTAGTAAGGTTCAGTTTCTTCTTTCTAGGATGGTCGCAAAACTTTTTTTTTAATTCCTTGACGTTTTCCTTCCAATATCCTTTTAATTTTTTATTTCGTCTGATCATTCAAATTTTAAGACTAGAATTCTAATCTTGTAACATTTAAAATCATTATAAATGGAATAAAACAATGTTAAACTAAACTTTATAAATTAATTACTCTTGAAAGTTATTTGAAGTGCCTCTTATTATCAAATTATAATGATTTTGGTTTGGAAATACCAATTTTCGGTATGAAACGCCAATGTAACCTAAAGTTGTTAAAAAATTATGAATTTTCTTTAAAATCTAAAAATTTTGTAATACAAATTTCAATTTCCCACAAAAAAAAACACTAACACAATCCCAAATTATTCAAGCTTGTAAATTTTATTATTATAAACAAAAATAATTGGATTTATCTGATGATTTTTTTAAGTACCAATTTCAGGTCAAACACACCAACATAACATAAAGTTATTGACAAACTGTAAATATTCTTTGAAATCTAATAATTTCAATTAAAAATACCAGTAGTTCAAAACCTAATGCTTTTTGTTTAAAATAACCGATTTTCTGTGAACAAAATTAATTTAACCAACATAACCAGAAACTGTTTAAAAATGGCAACTCTTGTTCGAACTATAATGAAATTATTTTTGTTTTGAAATGTCAATTTTCGATAAAAAAAACAGTAACAAAACGAAAAACGTAAATTATTGTACAATTTTTACTTTTGGAAATCTAGTTATTTTTTATTCAAAATATCAATTTCCAGTGTTAAACGGCAACGTAACCTAAAATTGTTAAAATTGGGAATCTTGATGATTTTCGTTGAAAATGTTAATATCTGCTGAGAAAAGTAGCACAAACTAAATTTTTTAGAATTTTTATGTCTTCTTCGAAACTTTATGATTTTATATCAAAATTATTATTTTTTCAATACTTGTTTTCAGCGAAAAATACTAACATTAAACATGTACAATATTTTAAGTAATTTATTATATAATTTGAAAGTTTTAATTTAACCGCACAAGAAGATTAAAAAACACAAATGTTTCTCAATTCGCCATTTTATTATTGTAGGATTATTTGTAGACTTAATTTTTAAATTTTCAAATTCAAGATATAAAATAAGTTCAAGAAACGAAAAGCCAATCAGGTTTTCAACAACAATGATTAAATCAGTAAAAATTCAGTACGATGAAGTTACTTTTATGAATACAAAAACATTGTTATGTAATTTTATATTAAAATTTAAAAAAATTCCTGACACCCTGATATTATGTATTTGCTTACTGAAAACATCTGACTACCTTCGTTATATTCATGTTAACTAACCCCGTAAACAATATTAACTTCACTTCTGTTTTAATAATAAATGTAATAAGCTCTAAAAAGTTGACAAATTTATTAGTGCTTTTTCGCCCCTCTGAAAATACTCTTTTTTGTAGTAACTTACTTTTGACCTCTATCAGTTGTTCTATGGTAAGATCTTTACGTGAGATGGGATCAATTCCATTGTCAGCAATATATTTTTCGATCAGCCTCTTTTCAAATATGGATCCCGAAACTGGAGATATTACGGGATGCTCTGGCACCTCATTTGAAACTGAAACAAACAATATTTTAAGATTACTTTATCTTTATCCTGTAGACATAATCAAAACTCAAAGCTCGGAGGTTATGCGTTACCGGTCTTGGCAATGCTGGCAATTGAGCATTGTTTGTATAACCCAAAAAGTATAAATTTCTCTTTTTGATTAAAAACTATAATCATAAAAAATGTCACAATATCGCGAAAAACTTACTTGCACAAAATAATGACATGTTGAACAGCTTAAGGCATTAAAAACTGAAAAAAACGTTAAGGTAGCCAGCAATCAAGCAAGACGCAAACGCGGCTTTAATGCTCTGAAAAGATTCACGGGATTTTATGTTACTTATAGAAATTTAAGTTGGCGTAAATTGAAATTAAACTCGTGGAGAAACTAATAAATTAATATTAATTAATAAGTTCTTTCAAAAAGCCCTCTATTTGGGGAATTTGGAGCCGAATAATATTTCGAGGTTAGGTTCTATTTGCCAGGAAACTGGCTGTTTTTTGGTGCAAAATACCAAATCATAAGTTTGAAATGAAATCTTTAATGCTTTTAAGTATTATAACAAATTGGGGGAATACTCACGTGCACAAAACAGTGACATTTCGGTTTTATTTAAATATCGGCTCTGTCAACACGGAAACTCGTAAACGCACGCAGTTTTTATGCATTGGGAAATGCTAAAATGAGAAGCAGGAATCTGCCTTATTTACCTACTAAATTAGGATTTTAGTTCCTAGCTTACCGACAGATGTAAACAGTGTCCCCTCTTATCAACACTGACGCCACCGCCACCAAAGATCTTTGCGACCACCCCCCAACAACCCACCCCCAATAATCAAAACAATACCTACAATAACAAAAGAATACCGATGTTTTTTAATATGTTGTGATAATATTTCGGGTTTTGGAAACTAAAATGGTAAGTGGATCTTCTCAGGCTACAATCTAATACATAGTTGCTTTTGTGTTAACTCTGAGTTCGAGTGTCATGCAATAAAATCTGTGAAATATCTGAAAAATTATGTTTTGCGGAATTTAACCTATAAAATATTCATATTGCTATCAGTTGCATTTAATTTTTTTGTGTGAATATTTATTCACATTGGACGAGGAATTTATTTTAATGTATACTTTTTATATTAAACTTGATATAGAGGAAGATTAATTTTTATTCCTAGAATAGCTACTGTTTTTTTAAGATGTTTTACCGTGCAATTATCATTTTGGGGCGAGCAACTGTATAAATTTAATATCAGCAATTCCCTAATAATTGGAAATGATGATTTAGAGTTGATAATGCAACACTAAATAGATTTTATTCCCAACATTTTTTTATACTATTTGTTATTTTAATAATAATTTCAATTGATTTAATAAATTTACATTTAAAAGTGTCTAATAATCTTTTTCTTTACCATTAACATTCAAATATCATTAACATTCATACACAAATTAAAATTTTTCAAATTTATTTTGAACAACAAAGTGACTTTTCTACGATAAAAGATGACTTCTTAAGAAAAGACTTAAATTTTCTACAAAATAATTAAATTCTCTAGAAAATTATTAAATTTTATAACTAAATAGTTGAATTTTCAACCTTAAAAGAAAAATTCACAGCAAAAAAGTGTAATAGTTCATGTTTAAACCAAGAAAGATGAAATTTCATTTGAAAAAATAAATTTTTAAATCAAAAAGACAAATTTTCAACAAATAAAGATTTTTCAGTAATGAAAAAAAAAAAAAGTTCACCTAAATTTTTGAACCTCAAAGCCAAAAGACGAATTTTCTGTACAAAAATTGAATTATCAACCAAAGAGATAAAGCTTCATTAAAAAAAAAATTCAATGGAATAGTTCAACTTTTACCCACGCAGTTAAATTTTTAATTAAAAAGATCAGTTTTCAACTAAATAGTAAACTTGTACCAAAGAGATGAATTTTCAACAAAAAATATGAATATTCAATAAACAAAAAAAGATTTCTTAACAAAGTGGTTCAACGAAAATTTTCAAACAAAATAGTTTAAATAAGAAGTAAATTTGCTACGAAGCTACTTAAATTTTCAACTCAAAAAGACAAATTTTCAGTAATAACAGTTGAATTTTCATACAAAAAGGAAGACTTTTTGAAAAAATTATTAAATTTTCAATCAGTCGCATTTTCATCCAAGAAAGATTAATTTTCTACTAAAACAGATGATTTTATAAATCCGAAAGACAAAAATTAAAAAATATAGTTGAATTTTCATCCAAAAAATATTTAAATTGATTTTTCAACACAAAATGTGAATTTTTCTCAAAAGGTAAATTTTCTACGGAATAGTTGAATTTTCAACAAAAAAGTAGATTTTTGGACCAAAAAGGATGACTTTTTAACAAATTTATTGAATTCTTAACCAAACTGTTGCATTCTTATCAAAGAAAGATGAATTTTCTACTCAAAAAGATGAATTTTTTAATAAAAAAATTAATTTAAAAAATATAGTCAAATTTTCATCGAAAAAATATTTCAGTTGATTTTTCAACACAAAGTTTAAATTTTTCTCAAAAGGTACATTTTCTATGAAATAGTTGAATTTTCACCAAAACAGTAGATTTTTTGACAAAGAGGATGACTTTTTAACAAATTTATTGAATTCTCAGCCAACCAGTTGCATTCTCATTCAAGAAATATGACATTTCTACTAAATCAGATGAATCTTTAAAGCAAAAAGACAAATTTGAAAAAAAAAATAGTTGGATTTTTACCCAAAAAACATTTCAATTGATTTTTCAACACCAAAATATGAATTTTTCTCAAAGGTAAATTTTCTACGAAATAGTGGAATTTTCAAGCGAAAAGATTGACTTTTCAAACAAATAATAAAATTTACAACTTAAAAGATCATTTTCAGGAGGAAGCAACTGCAAAAAAATATATAAATACGAAGAAAATAAATTACTAACAAGAATGTTATATCAGGGTTACCACAAATCTTAATTTTAAAAATTCTCTAATTTTTCCCTGACCAATTTTTCATTTTCCCTGACCATCAATATTCAAAGACCAAAGTATTACATTGGTAACATTTTTAATCTAGAATCTTTATAAGCGGAATAAAACAATTTCAATAAAAATTGAAAATTTTGAAATTTATTCTGGGCGACAGTTATTTAAAGTTATATAAATTCCCTGACTTTTACCAGATTTTTTTCTAAATCCCTGACTTTTCCCTGACTTTAAAAAACATTGTTGTTGGCTAGGTTCGTTTTTTCACACACCAATTTTCTTTGGCGCGTAAAGTTAAATTCATATTAAATTTCTGTACAATTTCTGCGAGTTACTTGTTTCATTTGTGAATTTCCCAAAATTACGTACATGAATGAAGGCCCCACCCCCCACCGTAACAAATCGTAACAAAATCTCTTGACTACTACCTCCCCATTTTTTTTATTTCCACATGCAATTTTACGATCTGCTTCTAATAAATTAGGAGGAGTAATGGCTTTATTAATATCAGTAATAATTATTTTAAGTTTACCTTCATATAATATAAATAAGTTTCAAAGATCAATATATTATCCATTTAATCAAATTACATGTTGAATATTTGTTAATATAAACAGTAACGTTAACGCGTTACAATTTTTGTGTGCGAAATTTTTTAATGTATTTGTACTACATTATATGAATTATATTTCATAATAACCAATCAGGAGACTAAAAAACAAATCTTGTTCTAAAAAGTTCTGATGATAAAAGAACGTTCTTTTGACAAGAAGAAATCACCTGAAAATATGTCTCAATCTAATTTCTTTTTCACTTTTCTTATTAAAATTTAGAAAGTATGTTTAGGAAGCTTAAGTATTTGCAAATCCAAAAAAGGTACAAATAAAAAACAGCTTCTCAAACATAACAAGATTTTTTATCGTTTCATCAATCTTCACTAGGGTGATTCAAATTTACAGCTGTGAAAATTTAAATTTCGATTTTTGGTGATCGATTCAAATCTTTCAACATTAACCCGCAGCCTCAGGCTTTTGAAATTAACATGGGGTCTTAAATAAGAAAAGCTTGATTTTCGAAAGAATGGAAAAAATAAATACTTGTTATTAAATAACTTTTAATTCAATAGTTGTTAATTTCGACCCCTCCCTTCACTCCCCTTATATTGTGAACGAAAATGCCCCCAAAAATGCAAAATAACCGTTTTCGGTAAAATGTATTCTAAAGACGGTATTTTTGACATTTTCTCGGAATAACGGATACAGTTTATGAATTTGAAGAATACTACATTTTTTTAAGATATTTGGTAATTATTTGAACAATTTTCATTTGTTTAAATAATTTTTTCTCTGTTAATCGTAAAAAGTTATTATTTTTTGGAATTAATGACATAATTAATAAATGTTAAGAGTAGTAATTTTTAACGATATTTGGGAATTATTTGAACAATTTTTCCCCCTGTAAATCTTAACAAGTTACTACTTTCTGAAATCAGTAACGCAGTTAATGAATGCTAAGATTGATTTTTTGGGTGAAAGACGGCTTGCAATCATTTAAAAAATTAATAATTATTGACTTGCGCCTTTTCATAGGAAAGCTGGAGAGAATTCTAGCTTTTTTTTAAACCTTGTACACTATGCCGCTTATTATTCAGTACTTTCTTAATGCGGAACTTATACCCTAATTTTGTTTACAATGATCATTTTTTTACCATTATTGAAAATTCTTTTAAAACAAATGAAAATTATTTAAACAATTATTATTTATCCTAAACAACAAAATATTACTTTTAACTTCCGTTAATTTTGTCATTAATTCCAGAAAATACTCACTTTTAACGATATGCATGGGAAAAATTTATACAAATAAAAATTGTTCAAACTAATGGAAAATTTATTTGAAAAAAATAGTGTTTTTGGGAATTATCAACTGTATCATGTATACCGCAGAAAACTTTTCACGATTGATTAGAAAAAAATTGTTTAAACAAATAATAATTGTTTAAACAATTGAAAATTAGCTAAGAAATATTTGTGAACTTGTCACTTATCGAACAACAATAATTTATGTTGAAAAAATTCAAAAAATACACTCTTTAGCCTGAATTTTACATAAAACTGCTATTTTGCATTTTTTGAGGCATTTTCCGAGCGCAATACAATTTCCGGGTTGAGGGGTCGAAATACAAAGTTGTGGCAAGTTATGGGGTGAAAATTATTCCTTGAACTTTATTTAAGAGGTGAGCAAACTTTACAAGAAATTAATAAAAAAAGACTTATTTTTTCCATTTTTTCGAAAACCGACGTTTTCCCATATGAAACCCCATGTCTATTTCAAAATACCGAGGCATGGGTTAATGTTGAAAGATTTGGAAAAATAGAAATGATAAATAAATCATTTTTTCCCTAGAAAACGAACAAATTGGGGGGGATCGATCACCAAAAATCTAAAGTCGAATTTTTGGACAACAGTAGTGCCCACTTCAGAAATAAGTGAACAGACAATTTTTTGTTGTAGATAAATTAACAGATACGCAAAGGAAAACAAATGGTTAGTTTCAGTCATCGTCATAAAATGATAATTTTAATAAGACTTTTTTTCGTTTTTTTTTTCTGCTCAATCGCAGTAAAAAAATGCACAAAAATATTCCTGATCATTTTTTTCCTCATACAACAAATTTTAAAAAATCCCATAATTGAGAATTTTATATGAATTGAATCCATGTCAAATAAGTTATAATCTCTCGGCGATGAAATATGTTGTTTTTTATAGGAAATTAGCCGACATATATATTTCCGGGTTGAACAAAATTTTCGGATAATAAAGGAAAATTTGACGGATAATGTCCGCAACTGCATGGAAAATATTATTGTCAAATATTACATGAATTTTAACGTCTATTTTTCAAAAATCACAAATTTTGTCTTTAAAATTTCATAGTTTTTTTACTTTCCTTTTCTGCAGTTCATCGAGAAATTGTAAAAATCTTCAAAATTAGCAAAGTGGTTATGATTTACACATATAAAAAGTCGATTTTCACAAAAAACCTACACTTATATTTTTTAAGTTTCATGCGGCCTAAGTCATTTTTGTGGTCACAAAAATATTTTTCATAAAATAAAATTATCGCATTTTTCTCGGTAAAAACGAAAGATACACACACAAAAAATTAACAAAATCGTTTGCACATCCAAAAAAGATCCACAAAAATTGCATCTTGATCTTTTGTGATATCTTGCATCGTTTTCGAGAAGAATTATATTTTCAGAAAAAAATTATCCGTCCTTGAAAAAATGATTTAACCGCATAAAGCTAAAAGGATGCCTCCCTTAAGAAGAATCTTTTAAAAAATATTACAAACAGTAAAAAAGGTGGCCTTCAAAAAAATCTTGTAATATTTTCAAAATTCGAAGAGAAAAAATACAGGAGATTTCCTGAAAAATCCCATCTTTTTTATTTTTTTTTGCGATATTTCGAAAAAATTCTGAATTAGGTCAAAAAAATGAAGGGTTTTAAAGCAAAAATTTGTGATTTTTTGAAATTGTTAAAATATTTTGTTCGAGTGATGATCTTTTTGAAGAACTATTTTTTTTTAAAAAGAAAAAGAAATTCTATGCAATTTTTGTGATTAAAAAGTAATGCTAGTGTAAAATTAAAACAGCTTGCAGATTTTAAAATAAAATTAAAGTAAAATTCTTTATTAAATTACATAAATTGAAATACAATTTTTTAGTTTGAAAACACTTTCAAATAAAAAACTATGGCAAGCTTTTCGGAATTTAAAATTACGTATTAAAAATTTTATTTAAAAAAGTAACGCCGAGGTAACGCGCCAAGGAATCTCGCTTTAACGCTACGAATTTTTCATATTGACAACAAAAAATGCCTGAAAACTCAAATCTTTTGGTAGAAAATTTAAATTATTGAAAATTATTATTATTAATAAAAATTTAATTATTTTGTTGAAAATCAACTGTTTTGTTAAATAGTAATCTTTTTTGATCGAGAATTCAACTGTTTTCTTGAAAATTCATATTTTTTGGTAAAAAAAGTCATCTTTATCGGTTGGTGAAAATTTTCACCAACTTGCTGAAAATTCAACTCTGTTCTAAGAAATTTGTCTTTTTGGTTTAAAAATTCAACTATTTAGATGAAATTTTAACTATTTTATTGAAAACTCGTCTCTTTTGCTTGAAAGTGAAACTGTTTCGTTGAAAAAGCATCTTTTCGGGTTCAAAGGCAACGGTTTTCTAAAACACGACTTTTTAACTTGAAAACTCATCTCTTTTGATGGAAAATCTTTCTTGGTTTAAAATTCAACTATATTTTCGAGAATTAGTTTTTATTTGAATTTAACCTGTTTTTGTTCTACAATTAAAATATTTTTTGGTTGAAATATGAACTATTACATTTTTTGTTGAGAATTCATCTTTTTCGGTTGAAAATTCAACTACTTGGCTGGAAGTCGAACTACTTTGTTAAAAGTTAATTTTGTTGTTGGAGGTTCACCTCTTTTGATAGAAATTCGATCTTTTTTGGTTAAAAATTCAACTTTTTGGCTGAAAATTTGACTATTTTGGTAGAAAATTCAACTATTTTGTTAAAAATTAACTTTCTTGTTGAAAATTCATATTTTTGGATAGAAAATTCAACTGCTTGGTTAAAAATTAAACTGTTTTTGCGATGATTCAATTATTTTGTTTAGAACTCTTGTTTCTTCGTTGAATAAACTGTGTTTTATTTACCTATTCACATATTTTGCGCACTTTTATCACAAATAACTATTTTTTGTTTGAAGTTTAATCTGTTTTGTTTGAAAATCCCACCATTTGGTTGAAAATTCATTTTTATAAATTAAAAATGTAACTATTTGGTTAAAAATTGAGCTATTTTGTTGGCAGTTTGTCCCGTCTGATTGAAAGTTGGATTGTTTGATTCGAAATAAATTTTTTTATTGACCATTCAACCATTTAGTTACAAATTTATCTTTTTTCTGATATTTCTTTTGTCAGAAAATCTTCTTTAGTTAAAATTGAATTTTTCTATACAGAAAGGTGAATTTACTGACGATTGGAAAATTATAATCGTCTTTAGAATTACAATTCTTACATTCTAAATGTGTAATTTTATAGACCCCTCAGTATAAGTACGTAGCTCAGAAGTAAAGACATGCATTTTTTGTGTCTAAAAACGTCATTGTCAGAGCATGTAACGTGGCAAAATAGAGCAGTAAAATTATTTTAAAAATTTACAGTATATGTTTCTTTTTGAGAGGTACAATCACGAGCTCAATTTAGTATACAACCTTTGTTTTGCCCGTTACTCAAAGTTTGCTTTTTATCCTTAAATTTTGAGTACACATTTTTCAAAAACAATGGGCTTCACCTGTAAATTTATTTAAAAATAATACTGAGAACTGTCAAAATTGTGATCAGAAAATATTTTCATTTTATAAGCATATTATCTTAAGTTTCTCATATTTTGTAGGCTGAAAATGCGCCTGTGAAGGAAGGTATTGGAGAATGTTTCACATCTCTGAAAGTAGAGGAAATAGAATCTGATAATCTGAAACGCAAGGAAAGTGACTGGAACAAAACAGATGAATCTCCGAGTGGAAAATATTTAAAAAGGAGTGAGGCCGATACCCCAGGTTCTAAAGTCGAAGATGCAGTTGAAGAAGAAACTAAATTGGCTGAAACAATCACATATCCAAAGAGAACTATCAAGAGAATAACTCGACCGTCACATCGGGTTCCGTGGAAACAATTCGCGGTCATGACCTACAATAAGCCAATATTTGATTTTCTAAAATCAGCAAGAAGCAGGAAAAATAAGGATAATAAAAGGAAAAAAGAGAATAGAGCCGTATGTAACAGGTACAATATAACAAATAACGTCTTTAATTACTACCTGTAAATAAAAGAAATACCTCTTCAGTAAAATTTATCAGGATGTCTACTCAATTGGAAAACCTGGAATATTGTCAGGGAATCTTTATATACCTGAAAAAACCTGGAAATGTCAGGGTTTTTTCAAGACCAGGGAGTTTCTCTAGAGTTTGCTCAATTTTTTAGTTTTAATATAAAATCAAATAATCTTTTTTTATTTGTTAAAGCAGCTTTATATCACTGGATTCAACTAATCTGTTTAAAGATTTATTTTGTTTTGATGCAAATTCATTTTTTTAACTGGAAATTTAATTTTGGTTGGAAATTTGTTTTTTTTTTTGTTGATTTCAAGGGTTTTTGATTTAAAATAAAAATATTTTGTTGTTGAAATATCAACTAGTACATTTTTAAATGAGAATTCATATTTTTTGGGGATGAAAATTCAACTACTTAGTTGAGAGTTGAACTCTTGTTAAAAACTTATTTGCCAGTTAATGATTCATCATTTTGAGTGAAAACTCATCTCTTTAATTGAAAATTTATCTATTTTGTTCAAAGTTCGTTTTTTGTTGTTGAAACTAGAAGTATTCAGTTGAAAATTCGTTTTTCAAGGTTATCAATTAATTTTATTAACTAAAAAATTTAACTACTCCAGGTAAATATTCCATCATACTAGTTTAAAATTTCTCTCTCTTGTTGAAAATTCGCCTTCTTTGTCAGCAAATTAAACTTAATGGTGAAAATTCATCTTTTCAGGTGGAAATTCAACTGTTTCAGTAACAGATATATAATTTTTGTTTGAATTTCATCAGTTTGGTTGAAAATTAACTTTTATCTGAAAATTTAACTATTTAATTTTTTGTTTCAATATTCAATTATAATACTATTTGGTGAAAGTTTGTCTTTTTTAGTTAAAAATTCAACTATTTTTTTGAAAACTCATGTATTTTTCTGAAAATTCATATTTTTTGGTAAAAAATTAATCCTTTTGTTCCAAACTTAATTTTCTTTGTTGAAAATTCATCTTTTTAGTTGAAAATTCAACAGTTCAGTTACAGATTCATCATTTTAATTAAAGATTCATCACATTGGTTGGAAGTTAACTATTTTGCAGAAAATGTTTTTTGGTTTAAAATTAGATTGCTGTTAAAAATTTGAATATTCCATTTTGGATTGAAAATTATCTTTTTTAGTTGAAAATTCAACTATTTGATTGAAAATCCATCTTTTTTTGGAGAAAATTAGTCTTCTTTGTTGAAAATTCGTCTCCTTGGTTGAGAATTCAACACTTCCAGTTAAAAATTCATCATTTCAGTTAAAAATTAATCATTTTGGTTGAACATTCGAGTACTTGGTTAAAAATTTAACTATTTTGTAAAAAATTCATTTATTTTTTGGTTGAAAATTAAACTATTACTGTTAAAGATTCATAATTTTAGTTGAAAATTTATCTCTTTAATTGAAAGTTTAGCTTTTCTCATTGAAAATTCATCTATTCTGTTGAAATTTCGTTATTTTTTTGGTAAAAAATTAATCCTCTTGGTTGAGAATTCATGTTTTTGGTTGAAAATTCGATTATTCCAGTTAAAAGTTCATCATTTTAGTTGAAAATTCAACTATTTGGTTGAAAATTGATCTTTTTTGTTGAAAATTCGTCTTTTCGGCAGATAATTCATCTTTTGGATTGAAAATTCAACTATATGGGTGAAATTCCATTTGTCTTGTTGAAAATATGCGCTTGAAGTTCTGAACGTTCAAATGAACTAATTTTTTTACTGATGACTTTTTAAACCAGAAAAAGTGTTAAAATGTTCATTTATATTGGAAATAATTCATTATTGAAACAGACATATATGTATATTTTAAATTGCAGTTGGAACAATATTTATGGATAAAACAGAAATGGAGAAAAATATTTCGTTCATTTGAACGTTCGGAACTTCAGGTCCATGTTGAAAATGCAATATTTTTGCTTGAAAAGTTAGGAATTTGAAGCGTTTCTAATTGAATTCAATATAGTACCCACATTAATTTTACTTCAAAGAATATATTTCCCTTATTTTTTTATTTTTTTTATTTCCCTTATATATTAATATATCTCCTTATTTCCTTCCTTATCTCCTTCACATATGAAAAAAACAGTTATTTAATTTTACATATAGATAGTACTATTTTTACATATTTAGATATTTACAGGGACTGCAAAAAAATATTATTTGCAATAAACTCGCGAAATTGTATACATATTCGAGTAAATATTCCGAGTCAATTGTTTGAAAAAAACGCGAAATACTTGAATGGTTCCGTAATATGAAAAATTATACCTGGAAAAAAACTGGGAAATGTCAGGGAATTTTTCCAGGATTTGAGCAGACACCCTGTTTATCAATCTAAATTATTTTACAGTGGATGTGAATGTAAGGAGAAACTGAATAAATTAAAGGAAATCCTCAATTCAGACGAATTTGCCAGCAAACTAAGTGAGCTAACACTTGAGCAAAAAACATACATTGATAAGCTTGCCGTAAATATGTGTAAAAATTTACACGAGGGAAAATTTACCATGGAAGATAAGTTGATGTCCCTCTCCATCTACAAGAAATCACTTAGTGTTTATGAGTACTTAAGCACTTTCCTAACTGTACCCAAAATTAAAACTCTGAAGAAAGTAGTACGAACAGTGCATTTTGATACAGGAATTACAGCTACGATGATAAACAGAATGAAGGAAGTAGCAAAGAAAAAGAGTGGAACTGATAAAGTTGTAGTGCTGATGTTTGGCACAATTAGCTTGGACCCATATTTAAACTATAATGAACAATTGGACAAAATTCTTGGTTTTGAAGATTGGGGAGGAGGCATTCGATCCCAAAGGTTCGCTGATCAAGCTTTGGTCTTTCTAATTCGCGGACTTGATTCTGAATGGATATTGCCTGTGGCTTATACTTTTTACGATGAGAAACCAAAAGTTTCAAGACTGGTTAAAATGTACAAAGATGTCGTTGCTGCAGTTCAAGGAGCAGGATTTAAAATCGTCGCTTCTGTCTGTGATCACGAAGAAGTTAACGAGGCAGCATTGCAGAAACTAAGAACTAATACTTTAATAAAGAGAGGAGCTGACACTGAAAAAAATGGTAGGCTATTATTCTATATTTAATTAAATTAAATATAATTTTAGTCTTTTGCCACTGTTTCGAAAAAAATTTCGCTAATGCCACTATTTCTTTACTTTACTTTTGAATATATTTTTAAACTTCGATGATTGGTTGAAATAACATGTTCACCTTCTCGACTACAGAAATATTTAACTGGAAAATAGTCCCAAAGGCTAATATATACCTAAATTGATTTAAAATACTATACCTTCATATGTTCTTTATTATTTTCTATCTCAGGTCTCAGATTGTACATTTTCAACTTTTTGAAGAAAAATCTTTCAAAATCCTACCATTTTAATTGGTAACATCTATTAGCTGAAGATTTTAAAATCGAAAGCGTCCAAACTCGAATATTTTCAAATTCATGTACTTAAAACTGAACCAATTCATATTTCAATCGTAGTGTTTCAAAGTATAACTTGCAATTATGAAAGTTCCAAAAATAATTATCTCCAACTGAAAATGTTTTAAAATTAGCAATTTGAATTAATCACATTCAAGTGTAAAAAATATCAAATTGGAAGCGTTGAAAATTAAATAAACTCAGAATTAAACAATATAAAATTAAGTAAGTACAAAAGGGTGCCCAATAAAAATGCGAATATTTGAAGTTGGCAAATGCTACATTTCTTTCTTTTGTTAAAAAAATACTGCCATAAATTTTCATTTTTTTTTCTCAAAAAATTGTTTATATAGGTACAGGCCGCTTTAGGTCTAAAAATGAATTTTCGATAAAATTAATTCGATAAAAAAAAATAAAAATTCAACAAAAATTCTTTCATCATCAGAAACTATTTGTTATTTATTGAGGAATTAGCCCTCGATTTTATGAAGTAACAAATTTTGTTTGCAAATGTTATCAGACTTAGAATACGAAAATCTATAGTCCATTACAAGTAATGGTCTGAAATTACCCATTAACATGTTTCCCCTGGAATAATATGCACAGAATTTCTTGTACAATATACAAATAATATTCTCCGTAATAAATAAATTCAAAATATTTATACAAGGTAACAGAAACAAATCTTGAATTTTGAAATACGCAAAAATATACATTTTTTATAGGTTTTAAGAGTACTACAGTACTTTAAGATGTATTTTTACCGATCATTTGCCAAAAAAAGATGTAAGCTATTTATTTAATGTCGATCTCGGTTTAATGCTTTGACAACTGTTCATTTTTTACAATTTGGGATGCCTTTGATCGTCTTTTTTTCAAGTTGTAAAAGGAATGGCTTTTGATCTTCTTGATCAAAACATACATTCTGAAGTACTACAGGAATCTTCAAACTATAAAAAGGTGTATTTTTGGTGTATTTCGGAATTCGAGATTTTTTCTGTCACCCGGTTTTTGAAAATATTTTTGACTGATTGATGATGGAGAATATTCCCTTTATATTGTAGAAGAAAGCTTGTGCATATTCTTTCAGAAGGCAAACAAAATTAGGGGCCTTTTCAGACCATTCTAAAGTAAAGCAATGAAATTAAAAATGTTCCTATAGTAAGCCCGATAATATCTTCGAACCAAATTTTTTTGTTCTATAAAACTAAGAGCATATTCCTTAACGAATCATAAATACTTTCTGGCTTTAAGGGAATTTTTTATGCTCAAATTTGTATTTTTTTTAAATCGGAATGTAGGAAAATTAATTTTTAGACCTAAAACGACCAAGCAGAACATGAAAACATTTTTTTAAAATAACATACAATTTTTGGCAGCATTTTTTCACCAAAAGATAGAAATTTATGGTCTAGCGTTTGGAAATTTCAAAAAATTCATATTTTCATTGGACACCTTGAAGTACAGTGCTAAATAAAAGCATTTATCCTTTATAAATATAACAAATGTATTAGTTTTCTGTTTTGAAAATAGTTCAAATCAGACATTTTTTTCCAATTAATAAGAATTCAAACAGAAAAAATTCGAATTTGCATCAGAATCAAGTTGAAATTATATAACAGATCAGAAAGTTGACATTTTTTGTCGTCACTGTTGTTAAATTTACCAAAAAAAAGTGGAACCTAAAAATTATTCCAAATGGAAAAAACCTGCAAGTGAGCCAAATTTTGAAATGCAGGCAATCTCAGTTCAAAACTATAAACATGCCTAATTTGAAAATGATGCAATAACTTCAAGTTCTTAAAAAGAAATATTTTAGACGTAAATCAATCTTATCATTGAAGAATAATTAAGGTATGGGCGTCCATAAAAATATAAGTTTATTTGTTTTAAAATAACTTAAAGTATATATGTAGAAATTCCTAGGACTTCAAAACACTTCAAAATTAAATTGATCGTGTTTGGAGGAAATTTTTTAACTTTATTGGAATTATTGAAGTATGCAGGAATTAGTTTTCAAAGATTTTCTTATCTTTGCAAATATTTTTAAAGAGTTACATTAGTTTCATTTGATGCGATTATTCTTCATTAATTATATTTTTCAATTCCTCTAAAAGACTCTAAATTATTTTGAAATTGAACTATTAGCGTAAGGTTTAGAATTTTTTTCAAATTAACTTTGAAAACCCCTGGAAAAGACCTGAAATTTGGAAACCAAAATTCTGTAGAAATCCTGGCATCAGAAATGGAATAAAAAAATTATATTCAAGCAAGAAAGTTCAAGTTACTACACATTCCTTATTATTTCATATATTTTTTACAGGTATAGCGTTTAATTTAACTTTCTTCTTTAAAAAAATGAGTATATTACTAATTATAGTTTTTTATCTGAAACAATTACTCTCTATTCCTAATTAAATAAATGTTTCGGAATTTCATGTCTTACGTCATTTATGCGACTTTTGTAAAAGCATTCTGTCGATCGGAGGGCTGCATTATTTGTATACATATAAGTTTTTTTATTTAATCAAGTTTCATGCCGCTGTTTTTCTACTATCTTTAAAAATGTATGCTACTATTGATACTATTTTTAATCCCTGAAATGAGTCCGAATCCTGAGGAAAGCTTGGAAATCAGGGAATAGTCAGGGAAAGTCAGGGATTTTGAAAAAATCTTGCAAAAGTAGAAATTTGATCTTTTTTGCATTAAAGTATAACTGTTTTGTTGAAAATTAATCTTCTTTGGTTGAGGATTCAACTATTTTGTTGAAATTTCATATTTTTTGGTTGAAAATTGAACTACTTGATGGAAGGTTGAACCAATTTATTAAAAAATCATCTCTTCCATTTTTGGTTTAAAACTTGTATTTTTAAATTGGAGATTGAACTATTTGTACGAAAATTCATTTGTTTTGGTAGGAAATTAATCTTTTTGGTTTTAAAATTAATTTCTTTTCATAGAATTTTAATCTTTTTTGGTTTAAACAGCTGATACATTGTTTGTTGATAATTCATCTTTTTGTTGAAAATTTAACTGCCTTCTAAAAATTTCATCTTTTTGGGTTAAAAGTTCAACTATTTGGTTGATAATTTAGCAGTTGGTTTTAAAGTTTATGTATGTTGTCCATTTTTGTTTGAAAACTCAACTATTTGGTTGAAAATTCATCTTTGTTGGTAAAAAATTCAAGTATTTGATTACAAATTCTACTATTTTGTTGAAAATTAAATTATTCTATTAAGAGTTCAAGTATTTTGATAAAAAGTCATCTTTTTTGGGCCAAAATTAAACTGTTTTGTTGAATTTTTTTAAACATAAAATTAGTCCTTTTGGACTAAAAATGTATCTATTTTTGTTAAAAGTTTAATTGTCTTCAAAAAACTCAGTTATTTGGTTGAAAATGCATCAGTTTTTATTTGAGGTTCAATCTTTTTCGTTTGAAAATGCAAAAAATGTAGAAAAATCATCTTTGTAGTTTGAAGATTTAACAATTTTGTTTAAAATTCAACTATTTTATTAAACAGACATCTTCTTTGGTCAAAAATGCAACTGTTTTGCTGAAAAGTTATCTTTTATGATTAAAAAAAACATATTTTTTGGTTGAAATAAATAAATTCGATATTTTAAAAATTTGTTCAGTAATTGTTTTATTCTGTTTATGAAAGATTCAAGGTTGAAAATGTTACAGAATTAAGATTCTGGTCTTGGAATATTAGTGTTTAGGGAATAGTTACAGAATTTTGACATTTAAGTTTTTTTGGCTACCTTGTTTAATATCTATTTCCTAATTTACGCAGGTGGTACTATTCTTGTTCACGGTGTGGAGATCGTTCCACTCTTCAATCTTCCTGATCTCCTGATAGACTTTCGCAACATCCTGCTCTCCAAAGATTTGGAATTCTGCGTAGACTCTAACGAACGACCTCTGAAGTGGGATCCCGAAAGAGAACTTCATATCAAAAAGAATAAGCAGAAATTAATAGCTTCATGGTCACACATTGAACTCGCTTACCGCATAGATTTTGGCTACAATCGTTCCAACCGTAAAATGCCAAAACTAACGGATAAGAATGTCTACAAAAAAGATCTAGAGAAATCAGAGATAGAATGTGTCCTCAATGTCTTCGATGGAAATGTAGTAGAAAATCTTGATTTGATGTCACGTGATGCAGGTATGTTTGATTTATTTTTAAACCCTATTATATATCTGCTCTTAATTTATGCAATCTATACTCATGATTGCCTAATAATCTAATTGATGTATATGCTTAATAGGGTGGGTCGAAAATAAATACTTTGGAATTTGAAATCGCTACAACGCGTAAAAGTAGGGTATTGGGGCCCTAAAAAAGTATAATTAATTTGTAATCGATCTACATGCAGCTTGGTTACCCGCGCTCGAAAAAAAGGTTTAAAAAATTTCTTGTTTGTAGAGTTTTTCAATTTTATTGAGTTTCAATTTTTTTCTACATACCTGAAGGTCAAAAAAGTCTTCTCAATTTTTTTCGGAATTTTTTTTTAACACGTTTGCAAATAGGAGGAGAATTATTTGAGGTACATTTTTAGTGACAAAATTGCATTAGAAAAAAAAATCACAAGACCCACGAACCGAAATTGGCAATACAGCTAATTTTTAAAATTTTGATTTTAGTATTTTGTGAACTTATCTTCATAACATGTAGTTGAAATATTTTTGTGAGCATGTTTTCGTTTTTTAAACATATAAATATACTAGACAAAAAATCCACAAGACCCAGGAATCGAAATTAGCAATAGAGCGAATTTAACAAATTTTGATTTTGGTATTTTATGAACTTATCTTTATAACTTGTAGTTTAAACATTTTTCTGAGCATGTGTGGGTTTTGAAACATAGAAATACACTAGAAAAAAAATCGACGAGATCTAGGAATCGAAATTGGATTTACAGCAAATTGGAATTAAGATTTGTGGATCTTACCGAATTTTTTGTGGTATATTTCCAGGCTTAAAAATTCCACACAAGCTCGAAAAATGTTATACTTATAAATAAATAAAATAATTCTGTTAACTACAAAATTCCGAAATAAGACAATTTTTGGTAATTGAATTCCGATTCCTGGGTCTTCTAGATTATTTTAGTGTATTTCTATGTTTAAAAAACCCACACATGCTCACAAAAATGTTGAACTAAAAGTTATGAAGATAAGTTCACAAAATACTAAAATCAAAATTTTAAAAATTCGCTGTATTGCCAATTTCGGTTCGTGGGTCTTGGGATTTTTTTTTCTAATGCAATTTTGTCACTAAAAAGTTTTCATGTACCTCAAATAATTCTCCTCCTATTTGCAAACGTGTTAAAAAAATTTTCCGAAAACAATGGTGAATTAAATAGGAATTATCTCTTAGAAAATGATAGATTAAAATCCGAAAAAATTGAGAAGACTTTTTTGACCATCAGGTATGTAGAAAAAAATTGAAACTCAATAAAATTGCAAAACTCTACAAACAAGCTAGTTTGAAACCTTTTTTTCGAGAGCGGGTAACCGAGCTGCATGTCGATCGATTCCAAATTAATTATACTTTTTTAGGACCCCAATACCCTACTTTTAAGCGTTGTAGCGATTTCAAATTCCAAACGTATTTATTTTCGACCCACCCTAATGCTTGAATTTAATGTACTATAAAATATAATTAATAGTCATGAATTAAAACAAATATCAAAATAGCTACATCGGATTTCATACAATTTAAATTTTAATCGGCAGGAATTAGAAGCAAACAAAAAATGTATATGCTAATGTAGGATTTTATATCGCAGTAAGACGTCTTTAAAAGACATTCTGAAATTCTGAGCCTTGGTGATGTCCTCCATTTTCTACACTGATCCATCTTGAAGATGTTCGCAATAGGGTCTTTACATGATTTACAACAATTAGACTTTTCAATAACACATTACCTAATTTTTACATTGATGAAAGAAAACTCGGTTTAATTATTTCATTTTGTAGATAATTTACAAATAAATTAGTACTTTTTTCAATATTACAATGAGCGTGAGTTATTGAATTTCTTCTTCTTCCGAATCTGAAATCAAAAAAGTCGAAACAGTCGAGAAATTTCTTGGCGCGGCACTTCTACCAAACAGTGACTGTATTTGCACATTTAAAAATATACATATTTAGGAATGAAATCAAAAAATAGAGATTTCACAAAAATTCGTTACTTTTTGATAAAAATGGCTATCTAATTTTATATTTGAAGTTAAACTTGAAAAACAAATGACATTTTTTTGCAACAACCCCATTGAAAATTCGCCAATACGTTTAGTTTTGAATGTTTATAGTCCAAAATCACAAAATTTTGAACATCTTTTTGAAATAGATATATCTTAAAGATTTGCAATTGAAGATTGAGGATCAATTGAAAACTCTTAAATTCAGGGCCCTTACGGCCGGTTCTAGTTGATGAGATATTTACGTTTTTCTAAGTTGAGGTCAAAATTATTATTTTTGGGTTTGAGCCGTGGATGATACTGGGACCCATAGTGATTTAATTGGGACTATATTCATATTCAAATAGTAACCGGAAGTATGTATATTTCATGTTCGAAGAAAAATATAACATGTTTGCTTATGGCACTCTTCAAGTTTAAATTCGTTTTTCTCGAAAAACGATTTTTCGCTTCAAAAATACCCCAGTGACTCATTTTTCAACTTAGGGGGTTCATTTTGGGTCTAAAATGCCCAGAATTTATCCGGCTATATGCCCCTGTACGTAATTCCATACCAGCCATAAGGGCCCTTTCATACAGACACCCACATATTATACTATATATTATATTATAACCTATCGTAGACCCACCCCGTAAATCATCAAAATCACAGCTTTTAAATTGTAAAAATTTGTATAATTTTTAATTGAAAATTTTCAAAATTAACAACACTCCAATTCCAAAGACTTACAAATTGAAGTTTAGCAACTTCGAAAAGTTGCAATTAAAAATTCTTGAATTTGGAAAATGTAGAATTATAAATCATTCAATTTTCAAAATTTATATTCTATTTGGAACATTTTTTTTCAAGATTTACAATTGAAAACTCTTCCATTTTAAAGGTATATAAATACAAATTCTTTAATTTTGGTGATTTTGGAAATCAAAGTCAAGTTTTTAATTATAAATCTTCCAAATTGAAGAAATTTCAAACATAAAGCATCAGAATTATAGAATTTTGAATTGTAAAATTTAAAACCTGCAAAATTTGTAATTTCAAACAATTGTCAAAATGAAACACTTTTTATTTTGAAACATTTACAAATGAAAGCTTCTAATTTTTCATGATTTTGAAGATAAAAAGTCACGTTTCCCATTCTAAATTTTCCAAATAGAAGAAATTTCGAATGTAAATCATTAAAATTACAGAATTTTCAATTCAAAAAATTTTCATAATGCATAATTTTAAAATATAAGTTTTCAAAATTAAAAACTCTTCAATTGTAAAGATTTAGAATTCAAAGTTCTACAATTTTGAAGTTACAAAAGAAAACTTTGAAAATACAGATTTCCAAATTATTTAGTTCACAAGATTTATATTTTGAAGGTATGTAATTTTGAACGTTTTTTTGGAACAGTTAAATTTTTAAGATTAACAATTGAAAATTCTTCAATTTTAACGATTTGCGATTCAAACATTTTCAATTTTGAATATTTGCAATTATGAAGAAACTCCAATAGTTAATATGTATAATAGAAAATGATGCAATTTTGAATGCTTTTTTGTAATAGTTCAATTTTGAAGATTTAAAATTGAGATTTATTCAATTTTATAGATTTTCAATTGAAAATTCTCTAATTGTGAACAGCAAAAATGACAGTGTTGATTTAGTTTTTGGAACTTATAATTTCTAACGTATTTTTATTTTTTATGTTTTCATATATAAAAAAGGAACTTTGCAGGAACTTCAAGTTACTTGAATCAGTGACTGGAAATACAAGTTACTATTTTCACGAAGTGACTGTAATTAGTTATTTTTTTAAAATAAACTTCTGATATAAATTAAATTTAAATAAACGTGCATATAATTTAAAATGATCCTAAAGTCAGGTAAAAATGATTGTTATATCGATCTAACGTGATGAGGATTTGGTATCCCAATTAAAACTAAAGATTTTCCATTCGATCGCAATAACTTCAAGTGGAAACAGAATTTTATAAGATATCAAAATGACGTATACTAATATACTGCCAAAGTGGGTGGTAGAAAAAAATCAAAAGACGAAAGCACGCGATAAGTGAGTGATAATTTATAGGAGCTTCCATGTGGACAAAGTGAATAAAGAAATTAGAAGATTACTATGTATAATTTTTATTGGCGAAAAAAGAACCTCTTTTTCATTAGCTCCGGCAGGAATCGAACCCATAATTAACTGATTAATATAAATCTCTTATATATTTTAGGTATAATAAAAACATCAGCTGAGGAACTCCATGTTCCTCCAGAAGGTTACTACACATCATACATAGTGAGCTTTTTTGAAAAGCTAAATCATGTTATGAATGGAGAAAAAAAAGAGGACGATCCGAGTTATGAGTTGACGACTCTTTTCACGCAAGACAGTTTCCATCAACAATTTTTGGAGAAAGCGAAGAAAGAACTTCGTCGCATGCGCTTTATTGATAGAGAAACCCAGATGCCGGTTGATAAAAGAATTTCCTGCCTTGAGAATTTGATAACAACAGTGGAAGGCTTCCAAACCTTATGGGAAAAAATGAAAAAACTTGGTTTCGAATTCATGAAAACTAGGGATTTCAATCTGGAACCACTGGATAACTTTTCTAGTAAAAATACGGATCTGACGTGCCAGAAATTTGCTAGAAACTTTAAAAACTTCTGTTATCTTGATATAAATGTTTAATTCAATTAAGAGAATAAATAAGCTGTAAAGTTATTATCAACAGTGCCATTGTTCAGTATTGTGTTATTTACAATAACGTTTTCAAAAAGAAAAAAGATGTTTTACAAGAATAATATATACATATTTAAATGTATCAATAATCGATACGTTGCGAGAATTTCCAGGCGTATGTGCACAATAATATTTGTATTGAGTAGAAACTATTGTCTCTTTACACTTAAAACATTCTGTAGATTTTATTCATATCTTGAAGATTAAATCTAATTTATTTTGTTTTCATGTTTTTGGTAATAACCATTATCAGTGTTCATTTTATGCATGTTTTTGTTAATTGATTCTGTACCTATTAATATTTTTCCAGCGATACTAGGAATCAGTCGACTGCTTCCATTTTTCGACGTTTTGTGCTTCATGTGCTTTTAATACTGTGTTTGATTAAGCGAAAAATAAGCAATTAGAATGGAATTTATTTCATATAATGTATAATACGATATCGTATCTCATACTTCAGTATTTCATGTTGATAACTTCGTTTTTAATAATACCTATTCTACTTTCTATTTCCTTTTTGAAAATAAAATTTATTTTTTCAATTTTGGCATTCATATTTATTCCAATAATTTCTTCTATAATAACAGTTGGAAAAAAGTGAATACTGAATACTTTTTAATATTAATATTTATGTGAAAAAATGCATAATTTTAAACCTCAGACGTAGAACGAATTCATAATTGAAAGTATTCAATTACACTGAACTTTGTTTGAAAAATGTTTTCGTTACCGTGATTTAAAATTATAAATATTCCTATTTATCCTCATTTACGTTTTATAGATTGAAACTTTAAAATTTTAACTTTCACTCACTGAAGATCAATAGGACGTCTACTCAAATCCTGGATAACAATTTTCTGACATTTCCAGATTTTAATCCGGTACAATTTTTCACAGAACGGAGCTAAAAAATAAGATTTTTTAACAAAGTACATGAATTCTTAACCAAATAGTTCAATTTGGAACCTAAAAGAAATGTTTTCAACAAAAAATGGAAGACTTAAATTTTCAGTAGAACAAATTAATTTTCCATAAAAAAAAACGTCAACCAAAGTAATGAATTTTTAGCAAAAATAATTTTTCAACTAAAATGATGAATCTTGAACTGGCCTATTTGAATTTTAAACCAAAAAGATGAATTTTCAATTAAAATGATGAATAATTAAATGTAATAATTGAATTTTTTAATCAGTTTCAGTTGATAAAATTAATTTCAAATAAACAAAAAAGCGAATTTTGAACAAGAGTGTTAAATATAGTAATATAAAGCGACTTTTACGAATGTCCAGGTAGGTTAGAAACCATGGGTGAAACAATTTAAAACCACTACCTGTAAAGTTACAAAGTAATTTTTAGTTAAAAAGAAGAAAAGAAAATTCTAGGTACTGAAAAGAGTTTTATGTTTGTATTTCAAAATCACGTTTATTAATAATATAATTTTGAATATTAATTTTATACAGAAATGCGAAAGATTAAATTACACCAGAGTTGAATTATTCAAAAACAAACTCTTAAAATTAACATCGTTTATATTCACTGACTCGTCTAAAACTAAAAGAAGCTTTGGTTTCAAACTAAGAAAAAAATTATTTGTATATTTTACACACACAAAATTAAACACCTACTGTACAAAAAGTGACTTCAGCAAGATTTTACATAATATAACTTGATAAATTTATCAGAAATAAATAATATTTAAAATTAAGATTTTTTTGATTTTTAGATGTCACAATTCGATTTAGACAAAAGTCAGAGGTACGGTTGTGAACAGGACTCTTTTCAAAGTCAGCTTTAATATTTCCAATGATTAGATCTTGTAAAATTACTTGTTAACGTTAACAAAATAATTACAAAAATTGAATTCTTTTTAACTTGCTCAAATTTGGTGTTAAAAATCATGAGATTTGCTGTGGGAAGGCACGTTCCAAGTCACAAAATAAGTTTTTAATAATTTTTTCCCCTTAAACTAAACGTCGATCTAAACTTAGTTTGAACTGAGTATTTATACATAATTTTATATTAAATCAGGAAACAATCCTAATCTATTTTCGAAAACAACTTGTATCTATTCCTGCTTGCCTCTAAACGTCGCACTTTTTGTTGTAAGCCTCTCATTTTATGCTTGTAACGTTTTATTTCATTCTCATAATGTTCACGAATTCGTTTTTTATCCGAACAATGGAATATCCTTTCTGGCGAAACAGATGTTGCTCGATCCATGCTCCTTTTTTTCTTCGTACCTGAAATCATCCTGTGAATGTAATGATCTCTGAATGACAGAATACAAATTTAGGGTGCCTAGCGGATTTTTAGGAACAAAATTCAAGGTCTATTCGAGGTTGCCTTTCTTGTACATCAAATAATGACAAAATAAACGTTTTTTTATATATGTAAAAAAGTGAGCCATTCAATTATTAATTTTTTGCGAACATAAATCGTTGAATGAGACTGTGAAACTGAGAAAATAAGGCACAAAGTTTTAACGATATTATACCGGTACATCCTAATCAAATTTTCAGAAATATCGACGTCCAATAAACTTTTAAATTAACTTTTATAAAGTATATTTTAAAAGTAACCATAAATAATTACCTGTACTGTTGCATTTTACTAAATGCTTGCATAATATACATTATGAAGAAATTATTGATTTTTTAGAAAGATTAAAAACGCTACTTTGAAGATAATATTTTTTAAATTGTCACTCAACTTCAACTGATGGTGTCCAAACTCAAAATAAAATTTGCAAGTCGCAAATAAATTTTAGATAATTAATTCATAAAATGAAGAAGATTACTAAAAACATAAAACTGTTTAGAACATAATACTTAAATATAATTTTGAATTTATCTAGTGTGTGACGCCGTTTTTTACAGTTTAAAAATCCGTTCTATGGACATGGCACACTCAAATCCTGGAACTGAATTAATATCGACATTTTCAAATAATAACTCTTATCATTTGAAAGTTGAATACCACCAAAATGTATATTTTAACATTCTTTACCACGTTTTAAATATGAAATTACTATTTACTCAAAAATTTCGAAGAGTTGACATGACGTACTCTAACTATTAGAAAGTTTATTTTTATGTCAAGCAGAGAAGAAATTAAAAACTGATAAAAACATTCAAAATATTAAATAGGGATTCGAACGAAATTAAGGGGCATTTATATACATTTGCCAATTATTTCGATAAATTTCAAATAATTTGGTTAAAAAATAAGCACAGACTAAAAAAGTATCAAAAGATAATGAGGCTACGTAAACATAAAATCGTAATTATATTTCGTACAGAAAAGAACGAAAAGAAACGTAACAGAACGTTCCTTTTTGTATCTTTCTACATAAAACTTTGAAGAAACACATTTTTTACATTATGCCACCGTAGCTGCATTATTCTTTAGTAACTTTTAATCCTTAGCATAGTTTCTAGGTAAATTATATTGAATTTACAGAAATAAGTAACAAAGATCCGAAAATGACCCTAAATTTCGTTCATATCCCTGATATTTACGTCTATTTATTTCATGAAAACTTGATTTCTAGGTACTAAACCCCTTTTCTAGAAGCCGGTCACCTATATTCTGTAATCAACACCAGAAATATTACATCATATTTTTTTTAACTTTTCAACATCAGGACTTCATGTCAATGAGTAGTTTATTTTTTAATTCATAGACTAAAAGATTTAAATGACAGTTCAGGTATGAAAACAACCTGCTTTTTCAACAAAAAACACGAATTTTTAACAAAATACTTCCACATTCGACCAATAATTGAGTTTTCAACATAAAAAAATACGAATTTCAATTTTTTACCAGAAACAGTTGAATTAAACCAGAGAATATGAATCTTAACAAATTAGTTGAATCCTGAACCAAAACAGATTGTTTTCAAACCAAAAAGCAGAATTTACAAAATTAATAGTACCTAGATTTTTAACTAAGAAGATTAATTTCCCATCAAGAACGACGAATTTTTAACAAAATACATGAAGTTCCAACTAAAAACGATAAATTTTAAGGTAAAAACATAAATTTCAAACGACAAAAAACGGTTCAACAAATGCGTTAAATTGTTACCCAAAGAGATGCATTTTCAACCAAACAAATTAATTTTCTGCCAAAGACGGATTTTCAACAAAATACATGAATTTTGAACCAAATAATGAAGTTTTCAACCTAAAATAGAACAATTTTAAACCAACAATGGAGTAATTAAATTTTGTTTAAAGACAATTAATGTTTTAACAAAAAAAAAAAGAATTAAAAAAAACAAATTTTTAACAAAAGAGTTCAAATTTCGACCAAAGAGATGAATCTTTAAAAAAATGAATTCTTAACGAAAAGTGTAATAGTTGATATTTCCACCAAAAATATGTCAATCTTTAATCAAAAACAGTTGAATTAAACCGAAAAATATGAATTTTCAACAATAAGAATATAATTTTCGACCCAAAAGGACGAATTTAAAAAAAAAGTTGAATTTTCAACAAAATAATAAAATTAACTTCAACTTCAGTTTATCGAAAATTCCGTGACTCTTAGGTTTTCCCCGACATCCCCTGACCAGATTTACATTCTCTTACCTGTAGAAACCCTGGCACTTTAATAAAATAAAAGTTTTATAAGCAAAGAACAACAAAATAATTAAAATTCAAGGAGATTTCCAGGTTTTCAAGGTTAAAGAAATGAAGAATTCCACGTTTTCAAGGTTAAAGAAATGCAGAATTCCATTTTGTCAAGGTCACTAGACACCCTGACATTAAAGCATAAACTCACCACACGTTTCACACGGCGGAAGTTCTGGTTCATTTTCAATCGGCCTTATTTGAGGTGTACAGGAAATTCTTGGAGATTTTTCAGGCTTTGGTTTCGAAAACGGCGCTTGGCCTGGGACATCGCCGTCACCAAAATAAAAGAAAAAATTAGATTGGTATTTATTGGAAATATCCGGGACTGGGTTAATTAATGTGCGTGTTATTTCCACCGGAGACGCAATCTGCTCTTTCTCGCTAAAACTGATTTCACCGTCTGAAAGTGTATGAACAGCAATATCCTCTATTACACTTTCAGAATCAGATAAATCCTGCGAATCATCCTGAGAAAAAGTATCTGTTTCTGTTCCACAATTATTTGATTTATTCTTACTGCTTTTTTCCAGACACAACTACGAAAAATAAATTTATAAATAAATTTTTGATTTTGTTATATTCCAAACATTTCCGAATCGACGTTTATAATATAAAAATTTGCACTTACATTCGGAATAGCATGCTCTCGCAGCCTAATACAGTTTTTCGATATTTTGTCAAAAGCATCCTCAGGGAAATGGTTTGAGCAAATACGCGCCCTTTCGCTTACATTTTGCAATCCTAAAGCTTCAATCCATTTCTTTCTTTTTATTGCGTCCTTTGGAAACCTAAAATAATAAGAATTAAATAAACAAACAAAAAATATACCAACTATTCGAATATTATTCGAGTTTTGAATGTATAAACTTAACCTAAGAACAAGTAATTCATTCTTACAAATGGAAAGTGATATTTTTGGCATTTTGTTGATCGTCATTTCCCCTTTGGATAAATACGCTTTTGCAGTTTTTCACAACACACTGAGACATTTTTGAAAGAAAAATAACATAAATTGAATCCTTTGTTTATTTATCTCAAACGTGATCAAACGTGATCGTGATGCTCACTGGATAGACCACCTCTACATGGAAAAGGTGTTCGTGCTTCTGCGCATGCTCCAACCACGGCGCCAACCAATCAGGAAACGGAAACAGGTAAAATGCCCGCTTAATTTTTGAAATTTACCAAGACATTTTCCCAAACTTTCCGTACATTTCCGAACTTCGAAAGGCCGGCTCTGACGCCCGTGACCGTGATTCCGCTTTGACAGATTTGACTGTCGTTTTGTCCATTGTATCGATTTCAGTCTTCTTATCGTGACTTCAGCTAGAAAGTATTGTGCTTCACAAACATAATTGTCGAGTAAATATAAAAAAAATGTTTCCTGAAAGATATATCATTTGCATTTTTCTCGTTTTGCTGACGATTTCGTTAGGTTATGCGGGCAGTGGAAATTATGCGTTTGCCAAAGTCGAGGTAAGTTCAGGACTTTTGTCATTTTGTCATTCAAAGTGTCAACATAATTTTTTGGAAAAATTCGTTTGAAGCTAAATATTTGTGGGTGCATGCGAATGTACAAATTTCAGTTCGCAATATTCTTCGCATTTTTAACGTTGTTGAATTATCGATTTTTTAGTTTATTTAGGGCAAGATCGTCAGTGGTTGGCATTGACACTATATTCATTGGCACCTCCCATTCAAATTTCAATGTTTTTTTTTTAATATTGATAACTCCAAGTAGTGGCGTTACCTGGGGGGATTAGGGAGCTGAAGTCCTCTTGAAATTTTAGAACCCTACATACTAGGGTCGCAAAGAAAAATTTTGCCATTTCACTTCCCTATGTTTTCCTTTTGCATTAAAATAAATTTTTATTGTTTATCAATTGAAAAATAAGCTGAACCCGTGGTCCTAGGCTTTTAAACTCTGAAAATTGTTGATATTTGCTCTGTAAAAGTGACAAATGATTTACGTAAAAGCAATAAGTATGACAATAAAATGATGATAGGCATCACTGAAAATAATTTTCACCTAATTTTATTCAGAGTACTACCCTAAAAGTGAAAAAATAACCATTTGTAGAGGATTGAAAATTTATAATGTTGTTTTTTCACACAATTTGACTGACTTCCATTTTTGGGTAAAAATGTGGTAAAATACTGTCTTTTTTCAGAAAAGTGCGTAACTGTTTTACTACGATGTCAGAAAATGATGTTTGGACTACAGATTTTACCACTTTAATATTTACAGACTTTAATATTTAGGGTGGCGACTTGACCGAAAAAGACCAGGAAATGACCGGGAATTTAATTAAAAAACTATTAAATATAAATATATAATATATTAAACTATTTGAAAATGTATGTACTTCGTGAAAAATTCGTCATTTTTGTAGAATGTTTATCTTTATGGTTGAAAATTAATCTTTTTGGCATAAAATTCAACTATTCCAGTTGAAAATTTAACTATTTCGTTCAAAATTCATGTATTTTGTTAAAAAATTTATATTTTTTGTAAAAAATTATCTTTTTATTTGAAAGCAAATCTCCTTGTTTGAAAATTCTCCTATTTGGTTAACAATTCAAGTATTCCAGTTAAATATTTAGCATTTCTATTAAATATTCATCTTTTAGATTGGAAATAAAATTATTTGGCTGAAAGTTAAACTCTCTTGTTAAATTTTTTCTTGAAGATTCATCGTTTTAATTAAAAATTCATTTCTTTGATTGAAAAATGAGCTGTTTGATTGAAAAGTTTTTTTTTCCTTTGGATGTTTTTCCTTTCTTTGTCTTCTTTAATTAAAAAGTCAATTATTTCGTTAAAAATTCATGTATTTTGTTAAAAAATTGCATTTTTTTGTTGAAAATCAATCTTTTTATTCGAAAATTAATCTTCTTGTTTAAAAATGCATCATTTTTTAGTTGAAAATTCATCTTTCTGGTTTAAAAATCAACTATTTCAGTTGAAGATTCATTGTTTTAGTTGAAAACTCTTATGCTTGGCTTAAAAATAATTTTTTTAACTAAAACTGTTACTATTCCATTTTCTGTTGCAAAATATTATTTTTTATTCCAAAATTCAACTATTTGGTTAAAAATTCATGTATTTTATTGAAAAATTGTATTTTTTGGTAGAAAATTAATCTTTTTATTTGAAAATTAATCTTGTTTAAAAATTCATCTCTTTGGTTGAAAATTCAAGTGTTCCAGTTAAGTATTCATCGTTTTAGTTGAAAATTAATCTTTTTGGTTTAAAATTCGACTATTCCAGTTGAAGATTCATAATTTTATTTGAAAATTCATCAGTCTGGTTGAAAGTTGTACTGTTTTGTTGAAAACCCGTTTTTCTTTGTTGAAAAATAAATTTTTCAACTGAAAGTTTAACTATTCCATTTTTTGTAATAAATTAATATTTTTTAGTGAAAATTTGAAGTATTTTTTCTCTGTTCTCTGTTGTTGTGGCTGGCATTGCCACTATTCATTGGCACCTCCCATTCAAATTTCAATGTTTTCTTAAAAATATTAATAACTCCAAGTAGTGGCGTTACCTGGGGGGATTAGGGAGCTGAAGTCCTCTTGAAATTTTAGAACCCTACATACTAGGATCGCAAAGAAAAATTTTGCTATTTCACTTCCCTATTTTTTCCTTTTGCATTAAAATAAATTTTTAATTGTTTATCAATTGAAAAAAAAGCTTAAACCGTGGTCCTAGGCTTTTAAACTGAAAATTGTTGATATTTGCTCTGTAAAAGTGAAAAATGATTTACGTAAAATCAATAAGTTTGACAATAAAATGATGATAGGCATCACTGAACATAATTTTCACTTAATTTTATTCAGAGTACTACCCTAAAAGTGAAAAAATAACCGTCTGTAGAGAATTGAAAATTTATAATGATGTTTTTTTCATACAATTTGACTGATTTCCATGTTTGGGCAAAAAAAATGGTAAAATACTATCTTCTTGAGAAAAGTAACTGTTTTACTACGATGTCAGAAAATGAGGTTTGGACTTAATTAATAGTAATATCACCTAATGCAAACTATAGGAAACTACCCAGTAAGAAGGCTTGCATTGATCGGGATTAAAAAATGTAATTCACTTCAATACCTGATTTTTCCGGTCGTCTCCTAAACCGCCGGGGAAATAGGTATGAGAAAAAATCAATCTCCTTCAATGCACCTTGAAAAATTTAACAAAACAGTACTGAAAGGAATTTAAAAATACGAAAATCCGTAGTCAGGATCAATAAAATTGAATCCGCGCCAATGAATGTCGAAAATTGCACAGAACGGTACTGAAGGTGATTGAAAAGTTCGAGTTAATTATTTATTTACTACTCAATAAAGTATATACATTGAACAGGAACCATTTTTTACAATCTTTGATCAGTTAAAGATTTATGTGATTATCATTACAATCCTTTAAATTATTCATTTTAACCACCCTTTTCACTTCATTCATAGCTTATACCTTCAAAAAGTATAATATATTTATTTATATTTCTATTCATTTAAATATACCAAAAATCTTATTCATGAGATTAACGAAAATTAAAACTTTTAAACTTATATTCCAGAAAAATGGATTTAAAATATTGTTAAACAGATACATATTTTCTGAAGGTATCAGTGGGAATTAAATCCATTTGAAATATATGCTACATTTTGGAATTCGAAACAATATCAGAAAGATTGTTTCTGAAGTTATTAGAGGGAATTAAATAAATTTTAAATAAATTCTACTTTGCGGAATTAGAAACAATTCAGTATACATATTTTCTGAGAGGAATGGAGGGAATTAAATAAATTTGAAATGTATCCTACTTTACGAAATTGAAAACAATTATAGATATTTTTTGAAGGTACTGTAAGGAATTAAATAAATGTAAATTTTGTCCTGTTTCTTGAACACAAAATAATTCCGAGAGTCGTTGTTGTCGCTATGGGAACTGCGGGGAATTAAATTTTTAGAAAAAGTATTACTCTCTTGCGCATTGGAGGTCGGTGGAAGAATCAGGTTTTAAATAAGATAGAAAAATGTTCATTTTGTCGCTGAAATCGGAATTTCACAATTCTTTTCAATTCAAGCCTTCTTACTGGGTAGGCAGAGACCCACCTGAAATTTTCGTTTCGTTACGTTATGGTTATGTTATCCAAAAAGTATCGAATCTTCGGTTCCCTTTTCGTTACGTTTTGACAGATTGGAACAAAATTAAAAACGAAATTCTTATAACGTCATATTTTACACGTCTGTCTTTCAATGTTTAAATAAGATGCATAAGGATTCGAATAAACTGTTTTTTGCAATCAAGCGTAATTAAAAAATTTCATCACACCTTCGGTATTTTGAATAACGTGACCTATTATCGGCGAGAACATTCGAGCCATCTGGCTTTCACGTTAAAAAAGTAAGTGAAGTAAAAATGGTGGCTCAATGAATGAAGGATCATTTTAAGGGTCAAAATGTTGTACGTTAATGAGGCTGAAACGAATATACCAAAAAAATTGTTATAGCTTACAAACCCGAGAATCTGTTTAAAAAAACCTTGAAAACCTGGAATTCTCCTTGAATTTTTGTTAAACCTTGAAAACCTGGAAATCTCCTCGAATTTTTCACGAGAACCTTGAATTAATTTTTTTTCAAACGGATTTTTTTATTAAAATGCGAAAAGTAATTTAAATCTTTTAGTCTATTATAAAAGAAACATCTTGTTCAGTAGAAACCTTGCTACTGAAAAGTTTTTTTATTTACCTTCTTTTATTACGCAATAAATAAAGAGATTTTTAGGCATTTTTTTATAGACTTTACCAATTATTTTATAGATTCCAATGAACAGACTTTAATATTTATGGTGGCGACTTGACCGAAAAAGACCAGGAAATGACCGGGAATTTAATCAAAAAACCGGGCATTTACTTCTGATTGTAGCAAAATTCAAGTTTTCATTATTTTAATAATTTTTGTGAAAATTCAACTATTTGGTTGAAAATTGATATTTTGTATTTAAAAAGTAAACTATTTGTTTGAAAATGTATGTACTTTGTGGAAGATTCGTCATTTTTGTAGAAAGTTTATCTTTATGGTTGAAAATTAATCTTTTTGGCATAAAATTCAACTATTCCAGTTGAAAATTTAACTATTTCGTTAAAAATTCATGTATTTTGTTAAAAAATTTATATTTTTTGTAAAAAATTATCTTTTTATTTGAAAGCTAATCTCCTTGTTTAAAAATTCTCCTATTCGGTTAACAATTCAAGTATTCCAGTTAAATATTTATCATTTCTATTAAATATTCATCTTTTAGATTGGAAATAAAATTATTTGGCTGAAAGTTAAACTCTCTTGTTAAATTTTTTCTTGAAGATTCATCGTCTTAATTAAAAATCCATTTCTTTGATTGAAAAATGAGCTGTTTCATTGAACACTTTTTTTCCTTAAGATGTTTTTCATTTGGCTTCTTTAATTAAAAAGTCAATTATTTCGTTACAAATTCATGTATTTTGTTAAAAAATTGCATTTTTTTGTGGAAAATCAGTCTTTTTATTCGAAAATTAATCTTCTTGTTTAAAAATTCATCATTTTTCAGTTGAAAATTCATCTTTCTGGTTTAAAAATCAACTATTTCAGTTGAAGATTCATTGTTTTAGTTGAAAACTCTTATTTGTTTAACTAAAAATGTTACTATTCCATTTTCTGTTGCAAAATATTATTTGTTTATTCCAAAATTCAACTATTTGGTTAAAAATTCATGTATTTTGTTGAAAAATTGTATTTTTTGGTAGAAAATTAATCTTTTTATTTGAAAATCAATCTTGTTTAAAAATTCATTTCTTTGGTTGAAAATTCAAGTGTTCCAATTAAGTATTCATCGTTTTAGTTGAAACTTAATCTTTTTGGTTTAAAATTCAACTATTCCAGTTGAAGATTCATAATTTTATTTGGAAATTCATCCCTCTGGTTGAAAGTTGAACTATTTTTTTGAAACCCCGTTTTTTTTGTTGACAATTAATTTTTTCAACTGAAAGTTTAACTATTCCATTTTTTGTAATAAATTAATATTTTTTAGTGAAAATTTTAAGTATTTTTTCTGTGTTCTCTGTTGTTGTGTTAACGGATGTTTAGAATGAACGTCATAAATTAAAATACATATTTGCGTTTTTTTCTGTAAATATGAATATGTTACTTTTAGTTGACCAGGAAAATTGAAAAACTTGACCGGGAAATGACCGGAAATTTGAAATTGTCCGCCGAATCACCACCCTAATATTGTGAATAACTCTATAAGTTTTTAATTTCGTCTCCGCTAATATAGAGTGTTACAAGTATACATTTTGTTGTGACATTCAACTTACAAATTCTAAAAATTATTAGTTGAAAATTTCGATTTTAATTCAGTTTCAAAAGGTTTCAAAATATTTCAAAGATTTTAGAATATTTAGAAGGATTTTGAACATTTTACAAAGATTTAAAGGATTTCAAAGATTTGAAAACGTTTACAGTACACCAGATTTCTCAGATTTTAAAATATTTCGAAGATTTGAAATTATTTCAAAAGGTTTAGAAACATTTTAGAAGATTTGAAAAGATTGCACTATGAATTCACTGATTTCAACGAATAAAAAAGATTTTACAAACAAAGATGTAAAAAAAATTTCACAAACATTTAAAAAGATTTGATAAAGATTTTAAAAATTTCACAACAAATTCCCAAAGATTTCGAGCATTTCATAAAGATTGCAAGGATTTCAAAGATTTAAAAAAGGCATATACACCAGATTTCAAAGATTTCACAAAGATTTCGAACATTTCCAAAGATTTTAAAACTTTCAAAAGATTTCAAAGGTTTTAAAGATTAAAGTAAACTAGATTTTTTAGAGTTCAAAAGATTTTACACACATTGATAATATTGTTATGATTTTTAATGAATACAAAAGATTTCAGAAAGATTTCATAGACATTTCAAACGAATACGAAAGATTTCACAAACAAAGATTAAAGAAAGCTTTCACAAATATTTCAAAGGTTTCAAGGATTTTAAAGTTTTCAAAGATTTCAAATATTTTACAAAAAATTGAAAAGATTCCAAAAACATTTGACAGAAATTTCAAGATTTAACAACGATTCTAAGTACTTTAAGAGATCTCAATGAATTCACAAAGATTTCAAGGTTTTCAAAGACGACTTATGTTCGCAAAAAATTAAGAATTTGTTTATTTATGGTTCTGCCTTTTTTAGAAATTATTGACCAATAAAAAATGAAATGGCTCATTTTTTACATGGATAACAAATGGTTGTTTCATTATTGGATGTAAAAAAAAGGAGACCTGGAAAAACTTGACTTTTTGACCTGGAAAACCTGGAAAATACCTTGAATTTCGTTCCTACGAATCGCTGGACACCCTGACAGTGTGAACTTTAGAAGAGAGTTTTTTATTGAACAAATATCAGGAAAAATCTGAAAAAATTCATGGTGGTACCTTAAATATTTCTAAACAAATTGCCGTGAAAAAATATGCAGAATATAACGAATTGTTCGTTTTTTGTACATAAATATACAACTGTAATCTCTTCAGTTCTAATCAAGATAATGAAGTGATTTAAATTAGAGGTAGTTTGTTGAACTATTTGTAATTATTTACAATTTGAAAGAAGTATGTGCTTCTTTTTCTCTTCGTACAAATTGCGATATTTGACCACGGTTTTTTATACTGGAAAGCAAGTGTAAGAAACCAGCGGGGTGCCTTTTTTTTAGAACTGAAGATAGTGCAGTTGTATATTTATGTACACAAAAAGGAACAATTTGTTATATTATGCACATTTTTCAACGGCAATTTGTTTAGAAATGTCTAAGGCACCACCGTTAATTTTTTAAGATTTCTCCTGATATTTGTTCAATAAAAAACTATGTTCCAAAGTTCACTGTCCTTAAAAGTTGTCAAATTTCCCTACTTTTTAACAGATTTTCGGGTTTGTAAGCTATAAAAATTTGGTTTGGCATATTCGTTTCAGCCTCATTGACGTACAACATTTTGACCTTTAAAATGATCCTTCATTCATTGAGCTACCATTTTTTCTTGACTTACTTTTTGATCGTCAAAGCGAGAGGACTCGAATTTTCTCGCCGACAGTAAAAATTGAAAAAAAATCCGGGAATTGTGCTTGATTTTATTTTTGATGCTGACAGTGCATTTAATTTTCTTATAATTTATAATTTTTTATTGTCCCTTTGAGCTACTTGCGTTACTTTTTCTACTTGAAATTGAAATTCTTAAAAATTATCAAATTATATGTATGCATGCTTCCATCGTAAGAAGTACGTTATATTTATAAGCGGGAAAAATGCGGGAATTGTTAGGGAATTTCGTGGGCAAAATTTAGTGGACACTCTGTTAAGATACTTAGGTTTTTAAATGTGTCGGCACTACAACTTAGAATCAGAAAACGCTTAATTTAACAGAATCACATCTGAAAATTAAAAAAGCTCCTCTTGAAGAGTTCAATTTCTAAGGGAAGTACCCTAGTTTGCATGAGGTGATATTATATTTAATAAGTTTCAATCACACTTTCTGACATCCTAGTAAAACACTGCCGTGATTTGGAGAACACCGTTAACTGCAAAATGAAAGAAGCCGAGAAAATCGAAAAAAACTGTTCGCATCTTTATTCGCGTGTATCGTGGATTCTTATTCATTTTCTGAACTTTTTTTTTGTTCTTGACTAATTTTGCATATAATCTTTTCATTTTTGCAAAACAATTTTTTAAAAATGTTAATTATTGAAAATGCAGTTAACGGTGCTGATAGGGATGCTGAAATTCGGAAAAACGCCGTAACCGGTAGTTATGGCTCTCTTCGAATTACGGACCTCCAGAAACAGGCCTGCCGTAATTTGAGAGAAAGCCGTTCATGTCAAAAGAATATGAAGTAATGGAATTATTATAAATTATTGTTCAATCATGTAATCATAATTATTATGAAACATTATATATTATTTATTTCGAAGTGTCTCCTCTTCTCGAAATTCAGTGTGAAAAACCAAATATTCTTCATAAACTTGGATAGTCTACTCAATTTTTTCAAACCGACTAGACACAGCCTATTTATATTATTATTAATAATATTTTAATTTTTAATTGTAAATTTGCAAAATTAATGCAACACTTGTTTTGAATAGTTCAATTTTGAAGACTTACAATGGAAAATTCTTCAATTTTAACGTTTTGCAATTTAAAACTCTTTAATTTTGAAGATTTGCAGTCATCCAAGAATATTGAATTGATACTTAGTCTAGGGGTTCCTTTGCATTTTTGAACCTGGAAAAATATTGCACATCGAAGTCGTAGATCTCATCGAACACTTTTTTTTTGTATTTACATTTTCAATCTAAAATTCATATTTTTCGAGAAAACGAAAAAAATGCATTTTTAGATTTTTTGTGACAAAAAATTTAAAAATTAGGGTTGTTACAGAAGTCGAATTTCAAAATTCCAGGTTTTCCAAGTCAACTTTTTAAAAATTTCAAGGACAAAATTTTTTCCAACATTGTATTCAAAATTTAAACCCAAATCAATTTAAAAGCATTGTACTGTTTACAATATAATTTCCCGCAAAATTCTGGTACACTACCATCGGAAATGATCTACATGCTTGTTTTTTAAGTTGTTACTAAATCATGGTCGTTTATACGACCGTGTGCTAAATATTGCCTTACTCTTTATGATATTAACATGAACCTTTTTTTATCATAATGGCGCAAAGGGTTATATAGTTCTCCTTCTAATAAGCTCAAGTTGAAGGCAAAATGTCGATTGAAAAAAAAGTATGCAAAAAAACGTCGAGATGTTTTCGAAAAATTGGAATAACTCTGGAAATAACTAACATTTTTTGAAGTTCTTGGGCTCGAAAAATTTAAAAAAAAGTGTAAATACTTACAAACATTTAAAAAATCATTATTCATCATATTTCAACACATTTTAATAATATTTATGAAAATATTATTGTTTTGAGTTTTTTCAGTGATGTGGTGAATACAAACATTATTCGAAATTTTGCAACTTATTGCACCAAGTTCGACCGTAGTAAAAATATTTTTTAAAATTAGCAAAATACTATAGGACTTACCTTCAAAATTAGCTGAAGAACTATAAAAAAATGTTTTTTATTTCCAGAGTTATTCCCATTTTTCGCAAACATTTTTATTCCACCTCTTTTTTCAGTACCTTTTTATTAAATTACATTTTGCCCCCCTCACCTTGTGCTTATTAGACGCAGAATTTTATAATCTTTCGCGTTATAATGAGAAAGAAATTTTTATGTTAATGTTAAAAAATGAGGCATTTTAGTAATAGCACAAAAAATAGGCATGTTTCCACCGGTACTGTACAACATATTATATTATAATGCAAAATTTAAAAAATCTTTTAAACTATTATCTCATTCTAAATAAAGTTTTCCATATCGTAAAAAAATATTAATTAATATTTTATCAAATTTGATACATTTTTAAAGAAAACCCTTATAATTAATTTTTGTCATTTTGTTGGGAAAATATTAATTTCAGGGAAAAAGTATATAAACAAAAATATGTATTTCGAAGAGATCTACAACTTTTATATTAAACATTTTCATCTCATATAAATGTTTTTCAAGGTTCTTAAAAAAATATAATTTTTCATTTTAGTATAATTTAATATAATTTAATTTTTCATTTATAATAATCTGCACCATAAATCCTTTTGGGCCTTTGAACTGGGATTCAAGAGCAACATCTGGGCTAAGTATAAAGTCAATTTCTTTGGTTGACCTTTTCGGAAGTATAGCCAAATAGTTTTTCTAAAGATGAAGTCTGAATCTTTGAATTTCTGACAATAAAAAAACATATTTTTCACGATTTACTAATGTGTTTGAAGATTTTTAGAGATATTTGAACAAACTTGAATTTTTATAAAATAATAAGGCCTATATGGGCGATTTGCAAATAGATTTCAATTTTGGTGTCCGAGATGCGAGTAAACTGAAGTTCTAAATTATGCAATAATTGTTATAATTTTTCTCAGATATATGTACCAGCATGTAATTTATAACGTGGGAGAGCTGTTTGATCTAGACTATCGATTTTTTCCACTAATTTGTGTCTAAATTATTCTTTTACTTAAAGTACATTATTATATAGGTTTAAAATTAGGTTTGGCAGGATTAGCGGGTCAAAATAATTAGAATTTTTTTTTAAATGTACAAAAGTTGTCTGCACGTTCTAAAAAAATTTTGAAATTATTTCGAAAATTTGTCTCAAAAATTATTTTGAAAATTTGTTTGCATTTTTTTAAAAATTTATTAAAGAATTTTTTTGAAATTTTTTGTTTTTTTTTCTAAATTTATTGAAAATTTGTTAAAATAATTAATTACAAATTTGATTTTTACAATTCAAACTTATCTCCTTGGCGTGAATTTGTATTAGAAGAGTACAAAAAATATCTATTTACAATATTTTATCAAGAAGATTAAGAAGAATTAAAAAAAAGTACATTTAAAACATTTTCTTCTTTCTCTTCGATGCGACTTTGAACCTTTTACCAACGGGTGCAAAAAAAGGCTTCGGAGTTGTTAAAAGGCTTCAGAGTCGTTAGCTTCGGAGTTTTTGTTTGCAATTTTTAAGTGATATAAAACACACCACTTTTTTAAATAACTCCAGCTTTGGGAAAGAGTTTTGTTCCATCAGCCTTTCGAATTTTATGGGGAAATTTAAAAAAAAAAAAAATTATTTTGCGTTTGTACCTCTTTTTTTTGGGAGGCTTCGGAGTTGTTATTCAGGTTAACCGATAGTTTTTCCCGTGTTCTCAGACGACTTACGCGGATTTAATCAATTTCAAGATTCTGGAAACGTCATGTGTTTTTAAAATTTGATAAAAACTACTTATTTTTCATAATTATAATTGATTATAATACGAATTATCACCTCAAATTTGTTAAAATTATAGAGGCTTCGGAGTTGTTAACAAACCGAGGGACAAACATATAAGCATGATTCTTTCAGTCAGTATTTATAATCTCTAGCAAGTCAGTATAGCAATTTTAACTGCATCATATATCTAAAAAAAGTGCCCAAGGCCAATATTATAAAAAAAAATTTTACCAGTCCTGTCACATTTCAAGTATGTGAATCTGTAGGGAGGGACACTGTAGGGAGGGTAAAAAACTGACTACTTTATTACAAAAAAGGTATGCCTAACTGTAATTTTGGTGTACTTTTTCTGTATAGACTAATAAAGTAGGCCACCATATGTGCTATAATTTCCTTAGTAGGTCAAATATATTATAGGAACATCGAATAAACATCGAGGGACATACAAATTGAAATCTATTTGAAAATCGCCCATATATAGGTCGTATAGGTCCTTGTACGCCCTTATTACAACATTTATTTACATTAAAGGTAAAAAAGTACCATATTTCGAAAATAATTTTCATTAATATATTATAATTTTCAATATTGTATAAAATTTTTAAAGTTATTTATGACTCAGCATGAATGTGAAAAAAGGTCCCGGAAGCTGGAATTACAACATTGTCATACAGATATGGGCACTATGCCATAATTTAGTGCCTATTTAGTGCTAATTTATGCTGCAGAAAAAAAATTTTGTGCCCGGTAATTTTGGTCAAAAACATGTAGTAGTGCCAGCTTCAGCTGAAGCCACAACTCCGGTAT
>CAKNXH010001902.1:310510-477899 GCA_932178445.1 Andricus quercusramuli | reverse complement strand
CTGAAATTGCATATATATTATTAATCATATTATATTATTAAGAAAAATTTAATCGAAGTTGCCCAGGATTCAATAGATTTCAAATTATATCATGTCATATCATTTTTTAAACATTTTAAGACGTTTTCAATGAATTTAAGTAATCTTAATGAATCCGACAAGTTTTCAAAATAAAACAAATTAATTTTAAATTAAAGAAATGGATTTTTAATCAAAATGAACAATTTTTAGCAAACTAACAAACAAATTTACTGTGTGAATAGAGACTTTGATTTGAGGGCTCTTCGCAAATACCAAAGCTGATTTTTGGGTTCCAACCCTTAAAGTTAAAAATCAACCCCTTGGTACCATGCAGATATGACTTTGTCAAAAAGTAATATTTTTCAGAAATTTACAGTGTAAATTTACAATGTCTCTATAGAGACATTGATTTTGGTGCTCCTCGAAAATACTCACGTTGATTTTTGGGCTCCAACCATTAACGGTAAAAATCAACCCTATATGTCCAAATATGGAAATTCATATTTAAAGGATTTTTCGATTGAGAGTGGAGGGGGTAAATATAATGTTTAATTTGTAGTTTTTTAATTTTTAAAAATTTATCTGCTCTCTGTAATATTCGTGGAACGATATCGGGTTATCATTTGGGACAAGTTATTGTTCACTTATTGTTTAAACACTTTATGAACATTAAAAACAATATATTTGTTTAAATAATATTTTTTTTTTCATGATTCAAAAAGCTCCTAGAGATATGGCCAAGACGTATCCAACGGTACCTTTAGATTTTTACATTCTCATCTAGAGAAGGTATTAGATTTGTGTAAAATTTGACCCCCCCGGTTTTTGTCAAATGTCCACGTTTTGATTTGAGACCCCCTGAACCCAAAAAACAGGTTTTTTGTAACGCACGCACGAAATGTTCGATTTTCGAGGCATCTATTGCGTGCGGGAAGTGACCAATTCCAAAGCCGTGGTAAAAAGCAGTTATAAAAAGACTTTTTCGAGCTGCTGTGCTTGCGCTCTTTGAGCAAGATTACTTTTTCTAGCTGCTGCGCTTGCGCATTTCGATTCAGATTTACTTTCCAGGACTGCCGGAATAATAATCTCATTTTATAATGATTTGAAGCTTGAAAGACTGATTGTGAGTAGTGAATAGTGATTGGACAATCTCGAAGTGATAAGTTACCATAAATGACTGATAAATTACCATCAATTACCGATAAATCACCGAAAATTTCCGAAAATGTTGGATACCTGAAACTTCCGGAAATTTAGCAATTTTCCATAAATTTCCGGAAATTTGGCAATTTTTTCCAAAAAGCTTTGGCTAACTAAAATTTCCGGTAATTTAGAAATTTTCCATAAATTACCGGAAATTTAGCAATTTTCCATAAATTTCTGGAATCTTTCCAAAAAGCTTTAGAAACTTGAAATTTCCAATAATGTAGCAACTTTTCATAAATTTCCGAAAATTTTGGAAATTTAACATTTTCCGGAAATTTTTAAAATTTTCGGATTTTTTCCAAAAAGCTTTGGATACCTTGAACTTCTGAAGATTTCCAAAAAAATTATTCTTATTGTTTCTCAAATCGAAAATTTACTGCATTTGTTACAAAAAATATCGTTACAGTAATTGCCATCGGGTCGTTTTCGGCTTGTCTTCGGCTCGTTTACAGCTCGCCTACAACTCCCCTTCGACCCGCCTCTGTCTCGTACAGCAAACTTCACACTCGTGTGGAACTGCCTACTTTCCGCACTTGCAGCACAATATACTATTTACGAATGTGTCTGTCTGGTTGTCTGTTAGTCTGTAGATTTTCAGTTTTTTAGCACGATAACTTTCGAAAGAATTGATCGATTCGATTGTCCTTTGGTATACTCTTTAAGTCTCCTAAACTAAAGGTCAAGTTTGTTAGCCAGCCATTTTGGATGAAAATTCAAGAAGTGAGAGTATTTTGAAAATTTTTGAGACCATTTTTTTCAAAATTTGTAAATTATATGTGCGGCTGTTCATAGTACTCGAAAATTCACACAATTTATTCCAATTACATTTTTCGATAAAATAAAAATTTTCAGAGTTGCAGCATTTTCAATATCCAAAAGAAGAAACGAAAACATTTTCAGCCAAACAACGCACGATGCGAAAAAAAGTCAAAAGACAATAAAAGTGTTTCTTCTTGCACGCCCTACAAGATTATTATATTGACTTTTTGAATTTTTTTGAAGAATCGAAAATTCACATTTTTATTGCACAAGAAATAATAAAAAATCCAAAAAATCAATTTTACGGTCAAACTATGCAAGATACGACAAATGATGATTGTACAAAGTTTGTGCGTAAAAAAAAGAGTTATTGGCTCCTCGTTTAGAGGTAGGCCTGGATTTGGCAGATTGGAACATGGGAACCTTCGCAGCATAAAACGTTAACCAATTGTGACTCTCTCAGTTTCCATTCCTTGCCCCCCCCCCCCCCACAGGAATCTTGAGGTGAGAAAACTATGAGAAACTATGCATATTGAATCACATTGTGTTCAAGGGGTCGGTTAGGTTATGAATGAAGAAGCAAGACAGCATCTCAAAGATCAAAGATGTATCGCCCAGATTGCCGTAGATTAGAATGAAGGTAGGAATCAGAAGATTGTTTATCATAGCGTGCTACGCCCCAGTTGATAGAGATCAGAGAGATGTCAAAGACGCCTTCTGGGACACTTTAAATGATACAATAAGTACTCGCGATCATGGTGAAAGAATCATTCTGCTAGGAGATATGAACGGATGGATCGACGTCCAACGTCAGAGTACAGATACAGAAAGGGTGCTAAGTAATTCTGGGGATCCAACAAGAAAAATTGTAACAGGGAAAAATTAGTTAGCTTAGTTAATTAGAATGATCCACATGTACACCTGGCATAAAGAAAAAAGCCAAAGTACAATTGACTTCGTTATTGCGGATGAAGGACTAAGAGAACTAGTCAAAGATACAAGAGTCATGAGGGGTTCCGAATGCAATACTGATCATTACCTTTTAGTGTGCAAAATAAACTTTGGATGGGGATGGAGAAGAAAGAGAAAAAACGCGAAACAAGATTGAAAATTTACAGAAACCGGAAGTGCGGATAGATTTTCACAATAAGTGAAACGAACGGATAGATAGGGCAACTTGAGAAGCGCTTATAAGCAATAAAGATATCGAGGGCGCATGGACTATGCTACTTGATATCATTCTTAAAACTCAGAAAATTAACGTGAATAAAACAAAAATCATAATGTTTGAAGGAAAAGGTGATAAAACAATGTGCAACATTGTCCTAAGTGATGAGAAATTAGAACAAGTTGATAAGCATATATATCTAGGTAGCCTTTCACTAGTCCATTCTCAGAAGTAAAAATATATAAAAAACAGCTAAAATCGCAATACATAATTCTATATTTGTACCGACTGTGCTACACGGTAGGGAGACTCCTGTACCACAAGAATGTGGTACTGGAGAGACACTATAGTTGACATTTGGGAAAGAAATATCAGTTATGGTGGTTAGGGTATCTTGAAAGAATGAAAGATGAACGACTGACCAAACAAGTGTATAAAGTGTATAAAGGTAAAGTATATGGCAGAATGCCCAGAGGTAGACCGCCAAAAGAATGGTTAGAATCTGTCAATGAGACATTAATCCGAAGAGACATAAGAAGCCATAGAAACATGAGAGCTTGCATGAAAAAATGCATGTACGTGAAGGAAGCTAGAGAAGTATGCCAGGATAAAAAAGTGTGGCGACAAATAGTTTATAAAAAGAATGTGAGTAGAGTGAATGGCGCCTGAAACAAAAAATCTTGGATACTAATAGGCCCAAGTGGGAAACCACACATAACAATTTTGTGAGGCTCTTCACTTGCGGTGATCGCTAGAGAGATTGATCAGCCACCTGGGTCGGAGCAGTGTTGCGGGACAAACGTGTTATTTAAATGAATAACACGAAAATTCTAGATCAATCAAAAAATCTATAACTCCTTCCCCACATTACTATTTTCCAACCGAGCGAGTCACGCCTACCCCGAAAGGGAAATGGCTTAATGGTATAATAATAATTAATGCTCATGGTACTTGAAAATTCAAACAATTTATTCTATTTTTACATTCTCATCCAGAGAAGGTTTTAGATTTGTGTAAAATTTGACCCCCCCCCTCCCCCCGGTTTTTGTCCAATGTCCATTTTTCAATAATCATTTAAAAATTTATCATATATATGTTCCAAAAACAACTTAGATACTTTTTTCCGCCCATTTTCAGATAGTTGCAAGAAATCTTTCTGCTTGTATGATTTATTAGAAAGATACGGAAATGTACGCTGAAGTGAAGGAATTTCCTTCTTCATTTTAAATCAAATAAAAATTTAGTTATTTTTATCTGAAGAAAATAGAACACAACATATTGTCGCTGCGAAGCGCGACAACCAAATCGCCCGCCGTGAGCGCGCTCAAACTTTTGAGTTTCCATTAAACGATGAACAGAAACGAGCGTGGAGCGCAAGGTTTACATGATTTTTAAACTGAATATCGAGCGCGAAACGCGATTGTCTTGATGAGAATGTGTTCCTTAAGGTCGATAGAACCTTAAGTAAATTAGTTCCTCTTTCTATGTAAAGCTTACATAATTAAACCAAAAGCAGGTCATAACGATGAAGCTAACTAAGAGAGTATAAGCCCGCGAAGCGCGCCACAGCGAGCACACGAAGTGCGAAACCCCAGAGGAACCGAGCTTAAAGCGTCAGGCAAATGTGTCCGAGCGCGAAGCGCGAGATCCAACAGGTGCGCGCTCTAGGCGCGCTCAAACTTGCGAGCCGCGCGCGAAGAGAATGTCCCCGCGAAGCGGGCAGATTTTTTATCGTACTTTCATCAAAATTTACAATTAATTTTTAATCAATTGTTTATACAATTGGATTATGATTTGAACGGAAAATGGTGCTCTTAACAATGAGAAATTACCGCGTTAATTATACAAAAATATCAATTTCAAACATTTATTTCAGAACTTCAAACAGATATTTCAATAATAAGCGACAAATTTGAACTAATTAATAAAAAAATAGAGTTTTCTACCTCTTGTTAAGAAAAAGTTAGAAGTAAATAATAATTGTTTTAAAAATTCTTGAAGGCTTGAAACAAAGATTAGTCTTCTTATCAATGATTAATTGTCCGATTAAACGCAAAAAATACCTTTCAATAAGTAGGAAAAAAATTAATTAAAACAATTGGAAATTATTTCAAAAATGCTTAAAAACATTTCACTTGTCGTTCAAAAATAATATAGGGGAGACCACTCTACTAGATAATGATTCTATAGTAGACAATCATTAATTTAAAAGTACTAATGTACGTCAAATCATCATTTTGATGTATTTAATATAGTTAAGACACGATAATAGTTGATATATTAAAATTAGAATTCATTATTTGACTTATATTTCTGTTTATAATTAATGATTATCTATACTGTAGGTTGGTCTCCTCTATGGCAAAAACAGTCAATTTTGCAAATTTGGCAAACATGTCAATTTTGCACAAAATTGTCAATTTCAAACTCAGAAACGTAACTATTATTTTTCGAAAAACAAAAATTTGCCCATGTTAATCTTATGTGATTTTCCGCGCTTTGGACCTCTTAATATTAATGGATTTGTCTCAAATAGACAAATTTTTTCCGGTATGATTTTGGGCCACCCTAAGTATACATTATTAATCATCTTTCATTAATTAGTTTTTTTTTAAACTCTATGTATACCGTTTTTCGGGGGTTTACATGTCTAAAATCCCCCTCCCACAGGAGATCGTCAGTCTTTAAACCTTTTAATAAGCCTTCAAACCTTCATAATAAGCCTCCAAAAGCAATGCCTGATGTACTCAATCCTATGTTTTTCTCAATTTCTAAAATCCCCTACTGTCTGCAGTCGAATTTTTATTTAAAGCGCTCGCATTTGGCTGAATAATTAGTCAGAGAAGTGGAAAACGACAAAAAACCAAAACTCTGAGCACAATCGGTTACCGACAGACGAGCTTGAATGTGGATATTTGATAGCATCGAGTGCTCACATTCATTCTCGACATCGAACCTCCCGTTCGACAGTTGTTAACTTAGACATAAGGTTAAACTCTGGTTCAACGCAGTGAAAACACGACTAAGCAAGAATCACGTACGGACACCCATCCGAATGGTAACCGCGCCCGTCCGTGCTTCACATTCGAAATTTCGACGACTAGAGAATCATTACCTAGTTACTGCCGTCGGTGTTTCCATGAGGTATTTGAATTAATTCAATTTTGAAGGCCTGCAATTAAAAATTATCTCTCAGAATCAAAACCACACATGATTATTTGATATGCTAAATGCCATTTATTCTGCTTATGATTACAATCTTCAACCTCGAAAATATTGAATTGAAAAACAGTCTTGTTCATCGTACCTGCCACGAACATTAATTCCTTCTATTAAAATTTGATTTTTTTAAACAACTTACACTGGAATGTAATATTAAAGAAGAAGAAGAAGAAGAAGAAGAAGAAGAGAGAGAGAGAGAGAATATACATTGGGAATAAACTATTGATTCATATGTTTGAAGTTATATTTAAAATTTTTAATCTAGAAAGTAAAAGAATACTTTGAACCATTTCTTAAATAACCTTGAAACAAATCGAGTCTTGTATCGTTGATTTTTTCGTGTATTTTCCCGTTTTGGAATAATAAATATAACTCTATTAAATAATAAAATTACATATTCCTTTCCATGGTTGAAAGATCATTCTTAACATATTATTATTATCACGATTGGTTTCAGCAGTATTCTAAAAAATCTTTCATCTATTATAATCTTTCTATAAAATCAATTTTAAGCAATACTGACAAAACCAATCACTTTCCAACACTCAACACTTTCATACGATTTTTTTTTATCTGAAATTAATATTTATGTATATATTTATACCTTAAAATTAATTTATATACACTTTTGAAGTCCTTTCCTTCATGAAAGAATGGATTGGCCTTTGTTTTTTATAATTATGATGCAGGTATTATAGTGATTTACTTAAGTGATTAAAATATCCTACAATTTGGATACAGAAATCAGCCCATCTAGTTAGTCATTTTTAAAGTATGTACACGTTATCAGTACTAACAAACCCATTAAAGAAACAATTGCCTTAATGCTTATAGCAAAAAAAAAGTATTTAATAAAATTGAGTAATCGCTATCACATTTTGCATTGCTAAAAGACAATCACTTGTGAAAGCGAGTTACTCCATTTTTTTCTTTATAATTATGCTCATACATTGTCAGCTTAACGTTGGTGCAAATTTACACTGTTTCCTTTTGAGAAACACAGTTAATGCGAATTTATTCGGTAACCTTTCACTCATGTCACCGTGTCACTCGAACGTAATTAAAAAAGGTCATTGGCTCATTACAGAAGTAAAACGTGGTCGATGTATGTACTAGATCCGGTGTTCGGGTGGGTTTACAAATTAGAAAGCGCATTTTAGGAATGGCGTTACGCCAAAAGGAGCCAACAAATGAACATCAGCGCCAGCCAGAGAAATATCCTCGATAGAAATTGCTCTTCTTCAAATTGCGGTGTACCTCGAGGTGCTGAAATGTTTTACATTTATTACATCAAGTTTACATTTTGTTACATATTTCGTTGCTACAGGGCTCGTACTAACAGTCGAGATAAAAAATAGTGCCAATAGTGGCATACTTTTAAAAAAAATAGTAGTATGGGAATTTTTACATAATAAACTTATATGCAGGCCTTAAATGGACAAGGCAGGTTTAAAAAAATTGCATAAGTGTCGCAAGTTGCATGAAAGTCCAAAAAATTGGTTTCTTTAGGAATGCAGAGTAAAAAATGCAAATAAAGAACTCCAATTTGTAATATATATTTAAAGAAGAAAATTCAATCAAACACTATACGTATAGAAAAAAAGATGAAATAATAGTAACTTAAACTTTCTTCTTTCTAGCATAAAAATCCTATTTCTATACAGGTATTTTGAGTTTTTAAAAGATTTTATTGTGTAAATTATTCTAAAATTAAAGTATAGAAGGGCTACTTTGATTTTTTGTTATCACTTGATGAAACTTTGTATGACACTTTTCAATTCAATTTCGTATAACAGGGCTGCTACAGAATTTTTATTTCCAAAGTCCAGGTCTTTTCTAGAGATTTTCAAAGATAATTTGAAAAAATTCTAGATCTTACACTGACAGTGTCATTCCAGAAAATTTGAGAGTTATAGACGTGAAAAATAAAATTAAAGAAGAATGCATAAAATGAAATTGTCTCATTACGACTTTGATAAGTATCACCTGAATCCTCAGAAATCCGAAATTCGCCGAAAGGCCTTTTCCATACATTTTGTCAGGGGCTCTTTCTTTCAAACACGATAAATTAGAGGCGTACAGTAGTTTACTCGAAATTTTTAATACAAATTTGGAGACGCTTGGAACATTGGATTTTTCGAAATAGAAAGAAATTCAACTCTACATCAGACCGGCTTGATTTAGTTAGATTATAACACTTTTTTAAATCAAAATTAAGCCAAAAAAGGAGAAATTTTTAATCGATTTTTTCTCTATTTCGAAAAAATCTAATGTTCCAAACGTGTCAAAATTTGCAAGGAAAATTCGAACGAACGTCTGCACACTTCTACGACAAAAATATCTTTAATTAGAAATGTTTTTACATTAGTTTAAGTTTCTGAGGACTTCATTAATAAGTATAATTTAGAAAGCTTTGACAAATAATATAACAAGATATTCTTCAATATATTAGCACCATCGACTGAATAAATAATACTAAAAACGTAATTAATCATTTCTTGAATGTGTTTCTAAAGTCTATGAATTTGAATAATACATTACCGGTAAAAAGTCGAAGTTCACCTATTTTTTAGGTTCGATTAAGTTCTCTTAATTTGAATTACGTCAGAGCTTACATTTTTTCTCTTTAAAGAGTTGAATGCTCTCAAAATTCTGTATAAAATGAGCCTAGGATGAAGGCAATTTGTCTATTTTTTTAAGTAGATATTGCAAGAATAATGTAAATTTCAATGGTTTCTCAAATTTTAGGTAATATCCGAAATAATATATATTTTGTAATGTTCTTAGGCTAATTTCAAATATATTTCTCCACAGTATGGCAATAACTAATGAGCATAAATCTGAAAAAAAAATTTCTAACACAGGGCAAGAACTTGAAGTTGTAACAATAAAGTTAGATTTCAATATTTTATGTGTTAAGAACAATATTTTTGTAAATATATTAAACATATAACCATGAAGTTTCTATAAAAGGCCCAAAAAACATATATTCATTTGATTTTTATTCTGATTCACCTACAGATGTTTCCAGAAATGTCTAAAACTCCAAAATTTTCCAAAATTTAGGTTCATAAGCTGTTGCGACACTGTCGAAAATAGCTTTAAAATGAGCATAAGATCATTACAAAATGTTGATTATTTCGAATATTACCTCAACAAATTACACAAATTTGATTCATCTTAGGCTCATTTTCTACAGAATTTTGAAAGCATTCGACTCTAAAGAGAAATTTATTTAGCTCTGACATAATTAAAATTCAGAAAAACTTAAACTTTTGACCGGTAGTGCAATTCAAATAAATATTTATTTTATCCCCTTATACTTAAAATTCAGTGCATATTTAGGTAAAATTAATGTGGGGACTATGTATATTAAATTGAATTTAAACTGCTTCGAATTCCTAATTCTTCAAGTAAAAAATATTGCATTTTCAATAAAAGAGATGAACTTTTAAACAAATTGAATTTTCAACTAAAAAAGATCGATTTCAACCAAGAATGGAAGTTAAATTTTTAGTTACAAAATTACTCTTCCACACAAAAAAACAACAAATTTTCAACCAAAGTGATGACTTTTCAACTAAAAGGACGAATCTTCAATTTTAATAGATGAATTTTAAACCAAAAAGATTAATTTTTAACAAAGGAGTTTAACTTTCAACCAAGTAATTTTATTTTCAACCAAAAAGATGAAATTTCAACTGAAATGACGAATATAAAACTGGAATAAATGAATTTTCAAACAAGAAAATTAACTTTCTGCCAAAAAATATGATTTTTCTGCAAAAGACATGCACTTTCGACAACTTTTAACCAAATAGTTGAATTTTTAATTAAAAAAGAGCAATGTTCAATAAAAAATGGAATAGTTAAATTTTCAGTTAAAAAAATTAATCTTCAAATAAAGCGATGAATTTTCAACTAAAATTATGAATCTTTAACTAGAATAATTAAGTTTTTTAACAAGATTAATTTTTAACAAAAACGACGAATTTTCAACTAAAAAATATCACTTTTCAACAAAAATTTGAATAATTAAATTTGTAGTAAACAAATTTCAGTAAAAAAAATATTTTCAGCCAGGGAAAAACGAATTTTCAATTAAATGGCTCATTTTTTAACCAAAAAGATGAATTTTCAATTAAAATAGCGTAAATAGTGGCGTGAGTGCGAGCCCTGTTACTGAGATGCTAAAAATAAAAAAATAGGACATATTTTCTGACGATTATTCTGCCTTAAATTATACATTTTTTCTTCACTTTTCCTTATCAATTTCTTCATCCATTACAGATCAATTTGAGCCTGACCAGGGTGGTTGCTGAAGCGGGAAAAACAGGGAAATGACACGACATGAAAACTCATAAAATTTGTCAACAATTCCTTTAAAAATTAAATTCTTATAAAACTTAATTAATCTCTTGAGATTTTATACTTCTCAACACCGGCCCATGATTTCTTAAAATAATCGTACAGTTCTTAGTTCAATTTTTACAAACATTCTGTTATCAGGGTGTCTAGTGATCAGGCAATTTGAAATTCTCGGGGTTTTCCCGGTTTTGTCCCGGTCAAATATTTTTCCCCCGACCAAGTTTTAGATGTCTTTTTGTGATGTTTTGAAGTCAATGAGTACGTAGAAATAGGAATTTCAACATAATATACATACAAACCATAGCCAAACCATCAAAAACTAAAATTTAATAATTGTAAATTCTCTTTTGTTAAAGCTCCTTCGGCTTTAACGAACACATTCTCGTCACGAGTCTTGCTAGAAAAAAAGTTTAAACACAATTTTTCAGATCTAATTTGAAAACAATGTTGTTATTTGTTATTTGATCTTATTGTACCTTGTGTCTTTTGTCCAAAAAATGAATTTGTTTATTTGTAATTTTATTTTTCACGGTTAAACGAAAACTACGCGTCTTATAAAAAAATGATTAATAACAAATTTGTAGCTCTTTTTGGGTGGACTTTTGTCTATTTATTTTTTTCGTAGTATGTTTCGTTTTTCGTGCGAATAAATTGTTCGAATTTCTGAGTACTACGAATAGCCGTATAGAATTTTCAAATCTTGAAAAAAATGGTCTCAAAAATTTTGAAAATGCTAGAACTTTTTGAATTTTTATCCAAGATAGCTGGCTAAATAACTTGTCCTTTTCTTTCAGGTCTTAAAAAAGTGTGCCAAAGCTCAATCCAAACTGATCATTTTTTCGAAAGTTATCGTGCCTATAGACAGGCAGCTTCTTAGATAGGGGAAACCTCCCTACAGTGGATAGCTTCCTACAGTGGACATTTGTAAATAGAAGCGAAATGCCTAAAGTAAACCTAATTTCCGCATTTGGTATGATTTAAGTTGATAAAAATGCATCATAAGACAGAATTTCATGTTATACCTAATTATAATAAAAAATAGAAGTATAAAAAACTATTTTTGACATGACCAAGAAACTTTGTCCTCCACTTTAGTAATTTTTTCCAAGTATCTAAATCTTTTCTGAATGAGTTCGTTTATTAATATATGTTCCTTGGTCATTAAACCATAATATTTTTCACCCTAGAATCTTACGTTCTATGTAAGAAAACTATTATAAATATAATTCTTGAAGCTCTCACTTTCCTACTATGGATACCAGCGTCATCCCTACAGTGGATTTTCAGTTAAAAGTTTCAGACAATTTGCACTCATAGGTTGGTACTGAAACAGCAGAAGACAGAATGAGCTGATACTTTGAACATAGCTGCAGAGTAATGTAATTGAGAGTAATTTTGAATTTCCCGCAAGTAGAAATAACCTCACCATGCCCAATTTCTTTGTAGGTATTTTCTAGGTACTTTTGACATGGCAAGATTGGTGGCAATCCTAACCCCACTGGACCTGTCCACTGAAAGGCGTGTTGTGAAATATGAGCGAAATAACTGACATTATATTTTTGCTAATTATATGCAAAATCGAAATTATATCACATTTTTCTTTGTTCTGATAAGATGCATCGGTATAAAATATAATTTAGGGGTACGCATAAAAACATCTTTCTATTCTAATTCGCGGTGTAGAATCGAATGTCCACTGTAGGGCGAACCAGCCAACACTGGACAAAATTTTACCACTTCAAAATAATATCAATAGCTTTTTATTCGCTAACGAATTCATTTTTACTGATATCTCATCACATGGGTGAATATATCAGCTTCATTTGTGTTAGAACAGCTCTATGATATACATCCTATTTTGTGTTTACTGAATTCTAACAATTTTTGCTATCCATTGTAGAGAGGTCTCCCCTATCGTTTTTTCTGACTCAGAGGGTCTCAAAACGTGGATATTTAATGAAAAACGGCTAAGTTAAATTTCACATAAAACCAATACCTTCTCATAGGAATGAGAATGTAAAAAATTTGCTTTTTTGTTTATTTGGTAATCTCATTTTTCACGATTTTAACCAAAACCACGCGTCCTATAAAAAATGATTATTGTTGATTTTTCATAATATTTTTGTGGGGTCAAAATTTGAATGTTCGATTTTTTGACGAAAACTCAAAAAGTTGTTATGATAATCTTGTAGGTACATAGAATTTTCAACTCTTAAAAAAATGGTATCAAAAAGTTTGAAAATGCTCTAACTTTTTGAATTTTGATCCAAAATAGCTGGCTGACGAACTTGCCTTTTTCTTTTAGGTCTTAAAAAAGTGTGTACAGACTGCAGACAGACTACAGAATACAGACAGATTTACAGACAGATTTTACTTTCGTAAAAATCGTTTTTTTCTGACTTAGTGGGTCTCAACACGTAGAGATTTGATGAAAACCGACTAAGATAAATTTTACATAAAACCAATACCTTCTCATCAGGATCAGAATGTCAAAAATTACATAAATCGGTACTTAGGATAAGCATAAGAAGGAAAATTGCGAGTGTAGATAAAGTAGAAATGGAATAAAAAGAAAATAAAGTAGAAAAAGTAGATTTTTCGATCAAATAAAAAAAATTCCCGGTCCTAAACAAAATTTCCGGGTTTTTCAGGGTTTTTTCACGGTCCAATATAATTCCTGGGTTTTTCCCAGTTTCCCGGTCCTCTAGACACCCTGGTTATCCAAGGATTAGTAAAAAAAAATGTGAAGACTTTGAACAACTATACTTTTCCATTATTTTTTCACTGTATGTATTATCCACTTCGTTATAAAAGTTAAAATAATTAAATAGCATATTTCAAATTACCTGTACTAGGTCGTGCATCTCCCATATTAAAAGTAGAGGTAAAAAATCCAAAAGGAAAAGCACCGATGCCAAACGACATATGAAATCCTCCATCTCCGAAACCAAAACCAGGAAATCCGACATTTGCTTCGGGTTCCGATCTTTGTCCGGCAGGACGTGGTGGTACATTGTTTCTGTCAAACAATATAAAATGTCAGTATCAAATAAAAAAAAAGTTGATTCAATCGATAAATTAACCAAATAATGAATTAATGCCAGATTGGTTATCTATACACGATTTCATTGTAAAATAACTTGAGCTAATTCAATTTTATAAGAAGCTTACACTTAAAGCCTTAATGGATTTCTAAAAATGAGCTAATGTGTAGAATATTCATTAATGCATTAAAAAATTATTTACAAACCTTGGGTCTTCTTGTTTCGCAGCTCCTCTCCCGTACAATGGAATGACTTTTTCTTTACTAATTGCAGCTTTGCATACGGGACAAACTTGTTTCGTAGGACGAGTTTCAAGCCATTGGTGAAGGCACGGCCAGCTAAAAAAAAGAGATTGAAGTGAATAAAATTAATAAAGTGTAATTGTACCTTGAACTCAGGTGCGTCTGAACGAAACCAGTGAGCCTGAAATAATAAATTTATCGGTCTACATTTCATCCAGAGAAAATCCGGGTATATTACTTAAAACACTTCTTCGGATAGGCAGAGAACAATTTTTCTCTGACTCAAATGCAGACAAAAGCATCAGAGTGACTGCAAAACTTCATTTTAAAAATTCCCTGACTTTTCCCCGAATAATTTTTCATTTTTCATGACCATTAATATTCAAAAACCAAAATTCTAATCTTGTAACATTCTTAATATAGAATCTTGTATAAATGAACAAAAAAATAATTTAAATTAATAAATGTTCAATTTATTATTCGCAGGGCTGACACAGCCTAATTTACTTGAAAAAAACTGAAGAAGTTACATATTTAAAGCGAAAAAGTTGTTCAAAAATCACTAATTTCTAATCTAAAAAATTACTAATTTCAATTAATGTGACTCATGTTCTTTTGAAATCAAAAGAATTCCATTCATAAGACTTCAGAACAATTCAAGTTAAATCCAAAAGAATTCAAATGATTTGGAAAAAGTAAAAAATTGCATTTATTTCAGTAAAACTGGAATGCATTAAGAGGAATTTAAGAGAAATAAGAACAATTTAATCAAATTTATAAAAATTCAAGTTGAATTAAAAAAAAATCAAGTGAACATATTTGAGCATCTCTTAAAATCCTTGTAACATTACGAAATCCCTCAATTCTTGTAAATACATTCTTTGAAATCCATTGAAATGTTTTAAAATTCCATGAAATACTATAAAATTTGATAATATTTCCTGAAATCCTGAAAAATTTATTAAAATAACTTGAGAGTTATTAAAATCATTTAAATCCACAAAAATCCCTTGGAATCTTTTTTAATATCTTAAAACCGTATATGTCCTATAAAATCGTTCCCATACCTTCCGTAATTCTAGGATATTGTTTGGATTTGTTTGAATTTTTCAAAATAACCTACATTTTTTTAATACTCTGAAAATTTTCAAATCCTTTGAAATATTTAAAAGTCCCATGAACCTTTTTAAAGCTCTTGAAAATTCCTTGAATTTTTTCAAAATACCGTGAAATTCTTTAGAACCCTTTGGAATCACTTCCAATTATTAAAACCTATTGAAATGGACGTGGCTGTGCATACGGAAATTTGAACCGTTTTTTCTAGATTCGTCCTAATGTACAAAGTATAATTCCATGATATTCTGCTCTGTAATGAAGAGATTTTTTTTTGTCTAAAAAAGTTGTAGAAAAATGTCTCTGGACACTTTTTTCCAATTTGAGTTAGTTTGGAAAATTTTGCGAAAATATTTATAAAATCCTTCAAGATTTTTTTTCAACAATAACATTTTATGGTGCAATAAAAAAAGCAAAGAAGAACATAATTTAACAGTTTCAACAACTCTTACATGAAACTTTTTCCTTTGAAATTGGCATTTTTGAAATAATCGATGCCCTCCCTTTTTTCTAACTTACTCCAATATTTTTCCACCAAAAAGCTGTTAAAACTGTTAAATTAAGTCCTTTTTGATATTTTATTGCATCATAAAATTGTATTATTGAGAAAAAATAAATCCTAAAGGATTTTACGCATATTTTCGTAAAAATCTCGAAAAGATACATTTTTTGTAGTATTGTCATATCTTGTGTCGTTTTGGCAAAAAATGCGAATTTTCGTTTTTCAAACAAACAAAAACTCTCTCTTCTCACGAAGGCGCAGGCAGAGGGCAGAATATCATGAAATATACTATTTACATTGGGACAAATCTAGAAAAAAACAAGAAAAAAAAAACGGTGGAATTTTGAATAGATTGATTTTGAATATTTTCAGAAAAACCTCCGTCATTTTGTCATTCGTGAACTTTTTAACATTTTCTAACGGATTCTGAAAGAAGACGAGAAATTCTATCAGAATCAGAAAGAAAATTATAAATATCAGTATGAGATTAAGAAATATCACACAGTTAACAGAAATTTTGACTACGCCAGCATTACAAATACTCTAAATTATGTAAACATTTGTTGCTTCATATCAGTATTAATGAAAACGCAATAATGACCATAAATTTCCAGAAACTTTGCAAAAAAATTTATAATTTTTCTGGTAACTTTACAGAAATGTTCGGTAAATTTCAAAATACTTTTTGTAAGTTTCAATTTTCAAGAATTCGATTTCCTAAGGTTCCATCGTAAGACAATGTTTCTATGAAAGTACCGCCAGGCCCCTTTATTTAGGACTGCATCAATGTCTATAAAATCGTTCCATATAATCCAAAATTCTAGGATATTCTTTATGACCGCATGCAAATTTGGTCAAACACCTAAAATCATCAAAATTCTTGAAATTTTTCAAAATACCTTGAAACCTTTGAAATTCTTTGGATATCCCTTCAATTATTAAAATATATTAAAAATTTCTTGGAATCTTTTAAAATGCCCTAAAAGATTTCAAAAAAATTCAAGAAATTTCAGAAATAGGTACATGCCTGAACACAACAATATGTAACCTATGGGTTAATTTATTGAAAGAAAAATTACTAAAATAATCTATTTATTACAAAACGTGAATTTTCCGAATTGTGCATTTTTTTTTAAATCCCTGACTTTCTCCTGATCTCCCTGACATGCGGCCAATCTGTAAAAGCATTCAACTGATTCAATGTTTTAGTCTCACCTAGATTTTACTGGGTTCAGACTCACCAACCTCCTTAAAAGTAAAATCTGAATCGAAGTAAAATTAGAAAACCTACCAAAATAAGTGACCGCACATGCTAACTACCGCATCCTTGGCAGTATCAAGACAAATATTACATTCGAACGTTCGATGATCATCTTTTTCTTTCTCGTCTGCAGCAGATCCTGAGGGCTTTGATGGCCCAGCTTGTTCCTCCGCTTGGCTCATTTTTAGATGTATCTACCATGAAAAATAGATGTTTTAATTTGTTTATTTACATTAAAACTGATTCACTTCAGTTAGAAACTAAATTTGTCGAGTACTGATAAAAGCAAAAATAATATGTTATACATCTGGTGAAAAAAGTTCTCGTCATTGAAAATTACGTCACAGATAAAGAGACATATCAATTAAAATCTTTATATCATCATTTTTCTTTCGCATAATCTCATTTGACAAAAACGTATCATACGTCAAGATTGTAATTCAATCCAATTACCGAGGCCAACGTTTAATTATTCAAATGTCCATTGTTTTTATTTTTAACCAATGCTTGTCTACCGTTATAGAGACAGAAAATAGAAAAGTAGAGAAAAAATATTGACTTGTTGAGTTAACGAGAATTCTAAGTCGATAATTAATTTTTTGTACTGTTGGCAAAACTAAACTCAGCGGGATAATACCAGACAGTATTTTATTCCCAAAATAACTTTTTGATAATAATCAAATAAATTACAACTGCACTAAACGTATGGAACTCTATTTATAAATGTAATTTAACCCCTTTTTAATCATGTTGTTAAACTGAAATACCAATTAAGGTAGTTGACGTGCCAAAAAATTATTTAAACAATATTATGCGTACATATTTGAATTCTTTCTTACTGTCGCTTCTTACTAATTTAAAAAAGTCGAATTTAATCAATTATTGTTTATTTTTTCCTCGAAAGCACTCCCCACGACTATATTGTTTTAAATTTTAAATTAAGTAAATAATCTTCAAATATATCTACTTATCTACTTATTTGCTTCAAAAAGGTTTTCTTTGAAAAAATGGTTATAACGATTTCAGCCAAAGAAAAAATTAATTTAAAAATTGGAAACAATAATTTTGTAATGCTTTCCCCGAAAAATAAGCCATCATTTATTAAAATTGAGCAATCACGCGAGAAAGAAATATTGGTAAAAAGCGATAGAAAGAAGAAATTTCATTGCAAAAAACATTGTCAGAATGAATCTTGTTTGTAAGATTTATAATTTTTCAATACAAAAAATGTTTTTTATTCAAATCATCTATCATTTTATTTTGCTTCCTAAAAGCATAGAAAGGCTATTTTTCAGAGATTTGATTCTTGGCACGCCTACTACTTTAAATACAAATTTTTTATTATCTGGAAAATAAATGATATTTCCTTGAATTTCAAGGGATTCTTTACGATTCCACAGATTTCAAGTGATTTTAAGGTATTTGAAGGAATTTCACAAGATTTAAAGGATTTTATTAAATTTCCAAGAATTTCAAATATTTCTGAAGGTTTTAACGTTTTTTTCTGGGAAACTTTAATGAATCAGTTTAATTTAAATTATATTCAAGGGCTTTTAAGCGATTTATACTTTTTTCAAAAGATTTTTACATTTTCCAAAGATTTCAAGAGCAGATTCCTAGGGATTTATTGGATATACAAAACATAAAGGGATTTATAGTGGATTGCAAGGGATATAACAAAATTTCAAGGGATTTCAAAGGATTTTGTAGGAATTTCAAAGATTTTAAGGAATTTCTAGAGAACTCTAGAAAATAAATGAAATTTTATTGAATTTCAAGGGATTCTTTACCATTCCACAGATTTCAAGGTATGTGAAGGAATTTTACAAGAAGTAAGGGATTTCAAAGATTTCTAGGGTTCTTAACGTTTTTTTTTTATGTTTTATTATGTTTAGTTCAACTTATATTCAAGGGATTTCAAATTACTATTTATACTTTAAGATATAAATTAAATTTTATTTCAAAGGATTTCTATGGATTCAAACAATTCGAGGAAAGAAGATTAAGATTTATAGGACCTCCAATTATTTTATAGATTTTTGGGGATTTTACAAATTGTAATAAATTTCAAAGATTTAAAAGATATCAAGAGAATTCACAGATTTTTTCTGTGTAAAGTTTGTGTACAATGGCATTTTTTTAATATTTTAATGTGAGTTTATGAATGGTCTACAACAAACCGTTCCTTTGTAGTTTCTTTGTTTTACATTAATTCCTTCAATATTTTTTCATCATTTATTCCAATGCTGATTGTCCTATAATTTTTGTCTATATAATGATTTTCTGTAGTGAATTTCCTATAATCAATTGATTCGTTTGCAAGCTTATGCAATATTGTTCAATCTTTTGCAATCCCATGAAATCTTGCAATCTAGTGTACACTAAAAATCCAAGTTATTAACCCCTCGTTCTAATTTTATTTGTTTACTACAAAAATCTGTGATGAAAACTGAAGTAAAGATTTCTTTAAATCTAAAATTACACCTATTGGGAATATAACTACTGAATAAAAATTACAAGTGATGAATTGAAGCACATTAAAAGTCACGAATCCATTAATTATTAATATATTATGCAGAAGTGCTTACTGCACTGATGCTCTCAATTCCGGGTTTCCCCTACTTGATATCCAGAGTTTATCATAAACAAATAAATCATTACAAAATAAAACTATACGAGGATGGAAACAAGTTTTCTGATTACACCGAGTGATCGCACAGACACATTCTAAACGCAAAACAAATAAAAACTATAAAGTTGTGTGAAAGAGATAACCTAAAAATAGTATGATGAAAACACACAAAAAATAAGCGTTAATATATAAATACCAAAATATGAAGAATAGCAATCTCCAGCTGCCACCAGAAAAGCAGATACAAGCTGTGATCCACAAATATTTTTCGACGTACGAAATCGTCTTGTTTAGAGGTTAAAAATCGAAACTGAACATAATTACAGAGCGGATTTGTGAAATGTCAAAACAAAAATGATGAATAAGGTAGTCCCACCTGTTATCTGATGCTGTGAGCATTATATTTCCTTACGATAAACAGCTTTAAGAAATGTTAGCATATAGTCAATAATGCATTTTAATTTTCTCGTAAGCCAATACCTAACCTATTCTATATGTTACCATAAAAGACGAATTGGGTTAATTTTCCTTTCGACAAGTCGTGCCTAAAATTCACTGTAAAGCTGAAAACTGTGTACACACTGAATGTAAATAATACGTATCAAAATTTAATTCACGAGCACGAAAGAGTATAAAAAATAGTAAGAATTTTGGAGCACTATGTTGTTGACATGGAATATTATTTGGAAAGTGAGAGTCCGATATTTTGATAGATTGACAGGAAAATACAGAGTCGAATCTCGACGGCTTTGAGGGATTACTGATTACTGGAGTAGGCAGTTGTCAAGCGGAGGTCAAACTTTCCGATAAAATTACCTGACAAAATGACACTAGAAACGTAATTCACTTGTGACACTTACATTTTAGGCGTAACTGGCACTTCGCACACCGGAATGCTTTTTCACTTTCGCGAAAATTCTGGCGAACCGCCCGAATCCTAAGGATTATACAATTGCGCAAGTACTAGCAGATGATTTTCATGATTCCTCGAGAAACGGATGTTCGAAACAACACGTAAGACATTTGACTTTTAACACACGAATCTTTCTGTGCTAACTGTCATTGAAGGTTTTAGCACTGCAGATTCTCGGATTTATTTTCGTGTAATGTGTTTGAGAGGTCCTTTGAAAATTGTGAAAATTGTCTTTATTTTGCATTTTTCTGTCGCATACTTGACTAACCGAGTTTTGGAGTCCTTGAGAATTCTGATTTTGATGCTCTTCTTGGTTCTGCCATAATCTACATTACCGGTAGAAGGCAGTTCGATTCAAATATTTTATATCGTGATTACTAGATGGCGCTGTCAGTACAAAATTTGAAAATTCGAAATCGTGAAAAAAGAGAGGGGATGGTTTCTAAGTTTAAATTTTGGGAAATAATTACAATATTTGTTTAGTGCTGCTTACATAAACTATTACAAAAATGTTTTTGTTTTCAATTAATAGAAAAAACGTTTTATCTAATAAGTGCTCTTTATCTAAATGTTAGTTATACTATTTATTGATTTAACATTTTCTTTGGCAATAGTTTGTGCTTCTTTCTGGGCAGTTGTCCTATATTAAAATACGACTGCAAATAGTGAGTCCAGATTTTAAAGTGTCCAGATCTTCAAATGGTGAAAAGGAAATAGCTTCATGGCAATTGATACATTTTGAAGTTTTAGAACTTGAAAGTATTCTTCAAGTTTAAAAAATTGAATACCTTCTCAAAACAGTAACTAAAATTTATAGTTCAAGCGTTGTAGTACAGAACTAGAAAACAGATATTTTTATCGAAAATGGGTTTATTGCATACAAAATTCTTAAAAAATCAAATACACATTGTGGTAAAAGGATTTTTCAATAAATGAAAAAACATAGTCTGAGTTAGAATTTAGTTACAATTTTAACTTAGTAATAATTTTTTTCCACCTTTCAACATTTATATTTTTTGAAATTATTCAATTATAATTAAACAAAAAACATGTTTTTATTCATACATTCTCTTTTCATTCAGCATCTTTATCTCTCGGAAACAAGTTTTTATTTTTGTTGAAAATTAAAAATTCTTTTTTCAGTCGATATCCAAAACCGATTTTGAAAACACATGCCAATTAATATCAAATTTCTCAATCCATTTTCTCGGCATTTGATGAATTTTTTTGTATCAAACTTTGATTACCCGCCATATTCTCAAATTTCATATCTCGGAAGCATGATTTTATTTTTGACATCCATTTCCTGGAGGATGGATTACTTTTTTTATCAAAAGTTTTTGGTCTCAATTAAACAACACTTCGACTCATAAGAGTACATTTATTTTATTTTTAAATAGTAACTTTGATTTCATACATGGTTTTTTCTCACCTTTGAAAAATTCTCATTTTGTTGGTTATCTACTTCTAAACTTACACCCTTCCATTCCAAATCCTCTGAATAGAATAGTAATTTAACGTTGTAAATCAAAAATCTTGAAGCAATTAATAATTAAAACAAAATCATCTTTAACAATTAATGAAGGTAAAAAAATGTTGAACGCACAGCTTAAAATAAAATATAATTTCAGTGTTCAAAGCTGTAGTAAAAGTACTCAAAACATTACATAAATTGAAAAAAATTTTGGCACGTAATTGAAACTTTAAAACAGTTCTATTTGTAAATTTTAATTATAAAAATTTGGAAAAATTTAAATTGTATAATTTTTCCTAAATATTGTATGGTTTCGAATTTGTCATATTCCAAATTAAACAATTCGAAATAGGGGAATTAACAATTAAACAATATCCAATGGAAATTGCTGTCAAACTTTCGAATAAAACAATTAAGAATTCGACTTGCAAAAGTTCACAATAAAAAATTGGCTGCGTTAAAAGTTTAAAAAAATTGTAATTGAAGAAATGGATGAACGGACAATTTGAAAATTAAAAATTTCAAATTAAAGCATTTCAAATTTGACAGCTTCAAAATTGAACAACTTTCCATGTTTAGACATTAAAATTCAAATAACTGCAAGGAATATTGAAGAATCAAAAGATTTTCTAGAAACTTTACTTAATTCCAAGGAAAGTAAAAACATTTCATAATTTAAACAAATATTCTGGCAGGCAGTCAACAGTTTCAAACTGTTATATTTTTAAGTTTCAATAGTGACAATTTGGAAAAATTCAAATTCAAAGTAGCAGTTCTTTGCTATTAGTCAGACAAAAAAAAAGAAAAATTACAGGTAATTAAAAATGTGTACAAAAAATGACAATTTTTACATTGTTCACATTTATTCCATTTATTTGTGAGAATACATACATTTGAACCAGAAAAGTTTCAAAGTTTTGAAGAATCTTCTTAAATTGTTAAAAATAATCGAAATATTGACAGAATTCATCAAAATATATTTATTTTGAAATATTTGAATATTTTAAAAATATACTGAATTTGCCTTGCAAGTTTCGTAAAACCCCGTAAGATCTTTTAATTCTTGAGGCTCTGATTTTCAATAATTTATAGATAATTAATAATACAAAAATTGTCAATGTTATAAAAATTAATGGATGACCAATGCCATTTTAAATCAAAGAAAATTTCAAAAAAACTCTGGGTCATCATGCCAGAATAATTTTTTATTTGAATATGTGATTTCTAGAGTGTAAATAAAGAGACACATATTTCACAGTTTGACCAAAAATTCTATTTTTTATTTTTTAAAATCAGTTGATAATTACCTGCAACTTCTAAAAAAATGAGAGGCACTTTCTGCAAAATGTAGTATTTTCCGAACGAGCGTAGGTATTCGGAATTTTCTTTTTTTATTCTACGTGGGAATTCTTTTTCTTTCAATTCGGCATACAAAAATTTTATTTAAAAAAAAATGAAAAAATAGCAGCTGTTTTACTAAAATGTGTGTAAGTGGATTTGCTCAAAACCCCCCACTGCTTTAGGGGAAACCTCCCTACAGTGGATAATGCAACCTACAGTGGATAATCAATAATAGCATGGCTTTCTTAAATAGGCAGAAACTGTAAGCATGAAAAAAAAATTGTTCTTTCCCGAAAATCTTTTTTATTTTTTGCATCGAATTTTGAAAATACGAAAAGAAGATTTTCAGGAAAACCCCACCTTTTCATTTTATTCAATATAAAAAATGTGTGTTTGCCAATATAAAAAGGGCATTCTATCAGTTTTATGGAGGCTATAACATTTTTGAGGCTGACATTGTTTTTTTAAATATAATGTTCTATTTTTTCTCCTAAACGATGCAAGCTATCATAAAAGAATAAGAGGTGTCTGTCATTTTTTGAGAATTTGCAGGTTATTTTCAAATGATTGTAAAAAATAAAAAATAAATTTGGTGGTCAAACTGTGAAATACCTGTCTCGAGTGATATATCCAAACACCAAATCATTCTGTCACCCTGAGCTGGACCTCTCTACCTGATTTGAAATGGGATTGGCCTAATATTCAATAATTTTATTTAAAAACATTTCCTTTTTCTTTTATATTTTCCTATTAAAAGAATTCTTGACTACTTCATCTTTAATTCTTTAATAAAAGAATATCTATCGTTCTAAACATTTTCTCTATGTATATTTTAATACTGTTTATATGTTCTTCAGGTTCTTACAACTTATTACAATAGCCAGAAGATAAACTTGCTGCCGAATTCGAAAACATGCGGCAAAACGACAGTGGGGAATCACCCCAGAGATTGTTTTCAAGGGGTCCTAGCGCAACAGGTTCTTCCAGAATCAAACTATCCACCTCCGACAAATTTCGCAAAGCAATTCCAAAACATCCACCCTCGATCCTTCACAGAAGACAAACCATGAAGGTAACGGATAACGGAGATGATGTTACTCCAAAGTTACTACTCCATAATGAATATAGTGCAATGGAGGACAAACAATTAACTGCCTTTGATACCATTGGAGGCTCACTGAGTGGTAGCAATACATTTTTGAATGTGGCTTCATCTGTGGTCGCAGGACTTCGAATAAGTTCATCTAATGTGGTATCGGCCTCTCATTACATGGCAGTTCTTGGGGTTGATGATATACATGTCGATAGTCTTCTCGCGACACAAAGAACTGACGAACCAGACCCCGAAGAAGAAAAAGCACCCTCACAATTTCATTTGCCTAGGTAAAATTCCTTGAAAAGTTAATCAGGGTGGCCCGAGGGGTCGACCACTCCGATGTTCCTGGTACACTCACTGAATATTCCCATATATTCTTTCAATATTCCCAGATAGTCTTGATATTCTTTACATTTCCAAATATTCTTGATATTCTTTACATTTCCAAATATTCCCCCATATTCCTACATATTCCCACATATTCCGAAGTATTCGTAAATATGAACAAATATTCTGAAATATTATACTCGCCAATTCCCCGATTCCTTCCCTTCCGGCCACCGATTGCATTAGTATAGCTTTTTATCTGGTGCCTTTACAATTATTATGCAATTATTATAAATTGCACATAAATTGAATAATAATTTACTTGCAATTCATAAAAGTTTAAAAAATAATGACTTCGAATAACTAATTTTAGATTTTTAGTTTAAAATACTTTAAATTAAAGATTGCTCAAGTTTTATTAAATATTATTACTTGAATTTTGAAATTGTTTATTGCTTTATTATGACCGATTATGGCGTGGAATTTTTAGGATTTCTTAATTGATATTATATAATTCTACATATATTTTTTTGAACTTAATAAAGTTTTAATGCTTAACTTTCAAATGGCCTAATGTGATTTAAGAGGCCGTATATATTACCAAGTTGAATTTCTAAACGAACAAGATGAATTCTCAACAAAAAGGTAATAGGTAATATGTTAACCACGGAAAGATTCTTATTTAAAAAAAAACAGTTGAATTGAAAAAAAGATAAAATTTCTACCAAAAGAGATAAACTTTAATATAAAAAAAAAATTTTCAACAAGAGTTGAATTTTCAACGAAGAAAGATTTTCCAGGCAATAAAAAAAAACTTCATCCAAAATATTGAATTTTCAAGCAAGAAAGTCGAGATTTGTAGACAACAGTTAATTTTCAATCAAATAGATGAATTTTCAACTGAAAAAAATTATGAATCTTTATACAAAAAAATGAATTTTTAAGAAAGTAGTTCAACTTTTAACGAAGGAGTTGATTTTTCAACCTAAGAAGAATAATTAAAAAAAATGAAAATGTAATAGTAGATATTTTTAAAATAAAATATTACGATGTTCAATCAAAAACAGTTGAATTTGACAAAAAAAAGTCGAATTTTCAACCAAATAGTTAAATTTACAACCGAGAAGATTATTTTTCTAACAAAAATATGAATTTTCAACTAACACAGATAAATTTTTCTCATAAAATTTAATAGTTAAATTTTCAGTAAAAAAATAATTTGTTTGAGGATCTCGAGACAGTGAGGGTACGTGGGTTAGCGTTTGCAGATGAATATGGTTCCGATATATCCTGTATAATCCTGAATATTCTTTAGGGGATATTCCTGGCACACGAAAAATCAGAGTGGTCGACCCCTCAACTGGAAGGCTTTCCAAAAGTCGCATTAGTCGCAAAGTCGCATAGAATTTCGAAAAAAAGTCCACAAAAAGTTGTATCAAAATTTTAAAGATAAAACAACTAAAACAATTGTTTACTAGTAGTCACTTAGCTTAAAGGATACTGAACCTGGGTTTACAATATTTCTTTCTGAACTGTTAAACTTGTCAACTTGGATTATTTTCAAATGACAGAAGTTTATAATTTACATTAATTTTGAACTTTATGAACATTCATTTGAACATTTGAAACCTGAAATTACTTGACGATTAAGGCTTTCGATTAATGACTGTAACATTTTAATATGAAATTATTAATTTTTTTAATAATTTAGAATTCACAGCCAAAACGCTCTCAAAACAGGGAAAATAGGGTAATTTTTTACGAAAATAGGGGAAAATTTTTTTTTTATATACAATTAATATAGATAAATATTGAATTCAATATGAAAGGCTTCAAATTCCTAAGACTCCAGGTCGAAATATATTGCATTTTCAACATTTTCAACATAATTGAACTTTCAATCAAAAGTGACGAATTTTTCACAAAATAGTTAAATTTGCAAGCAAAAAGGCGATTTTTTTAGAAGACTGTTGAATTTTAACAAAAAGGTTCATTCTCAACCAAAAAGATGAATTTTCAACCAAATAAGTTGAATTTTCAACCAAAAAAGATTAATTTTCTACCAGAGAAGATGAATATTCAATCTAAAAGGACGAATTTTCGATAAAAAAAGACGAATGTTCAACAAAACAGTTGAAGTTTTGACAGAAAAAATGGTTTTTGAACAAAATAATTGAATTTTCAACCGCATGGTCGAACATTCAAATAAAACAAATTAAATGTCAAAACAGTTGCATTTTCAACCAAATAGTTAAATTTTAAAGCAGAAAAGACGAATTATTTAGAAAATAGTTAAATCTTCATCGAAAAAGTTCATTTTCAACCAAGAAAGATGAATTTTCGACCAAAAAAGGTGACTTTCTACCATAAAAAGGAAATTTTCAATCCAATTAGATGAATTTACAATTGAAAAGGGCGAATCTTCGACTAAATAGTAGAATTTTCGACCAGAAAATTCTACTTTTTAACAGAGTAGTTGAACTTTTAATAAAATAATTAAATTTTCTACGAAATAGGCGATCTTTGAAAATTCCCTGAGGCTTGCAAATAAAAAAATAAAAACTAGGAATACGGATTCATGAAATCCGAAACTGTTCAATTTCAAACGCTATTAATTTAAAATGTTCTAAGTATGAAGCTTTAATGAGAAATTATTCAATTTTTAATGTTCTCGATTAAAACTGTACAATTTCTTCTAGTAAATTTAATTAATTTTTTGATTAATAAATTTCAGTAACTTTTTCGGAAAAAGGTGAATTAGTCACATTTTTCTTCAAAAAGTGATAAAGAGGCGACTCTTTCAAAAATCAAAAACAGTCACACGATCCGAGTCCCTGCGATTTGCAAAAATTTTTCCCGAGCATTTTAATTTGAAAGTTCAGATGGTTAAATCTGAAGATTTTTTCGTTTGAAGTAATAAAAACTAAACAGCAAATTAAAGAAGTCAACATTTAACTCTTCTGAATTTTCAAATTTCCAAATTAAAGTTTAAAAAAAGTTCAGTCCAAAACTTGTTTTCAATCGTTTAATAATGAACACGTTGTATAATGGAAATCTTCTAATCTAAATAGGTTTAATTCTAAGGACTTAAAAAAAACTTATTTCACAATGAAACATTCAATATTATAACGTATCAATTTTACAAATTTTATTTATAAAAACTAAATTTCGGTACTTTCATCCTCACAAAAATTTTTCGGGTTTTGAAATTTTATGTCGGTCTGATAAATAAAAATAGATTCTGGTAACTACAGACTTCAAAGCCCAATATGCTATCGAAAAAATTGAATTTTCAACTCAAAGACGAAGTTTCAACACAAAAGTTGAGTTTTTAGGTTAAAAAGTCGAATGTCTTTAGAAAATATTAGACTTTTAAACCTAAAAATATGAATTTTCAACAAAAAGTTAATTTTTTAATCAATCAGTGGTACTAACAACCAAATGGTTGAACTTTCAAGCAGAAGAGATGAATTTTTAACAAAAAAGTTTAATTTTCAACAAAATAGTTGAATTTTCAACCTTATAAAGATGAATTTTCAAACCAAGAAGACAAACTTTTAAGGAAAGAGTCGAATTTTTAACCGAAAAAGAGATTTCAGTCAAAAAAGAAAAAAAAATCGATTAATTGTTGAATTTTCAAGCCAAAAAGACGATTTTTTTAAAAGACCCTTGGATTTTCAACGCAAAAAGATGAATATTCAACCAAAAAAGATGACTTTTCTACCAAAGAATATGAATTTTTCATCCAAAAAGACTATGTTAAAAAAAACACGTGAATTTTCGACAAAAGAAGATAAATTTTTATCCAAGTAATTGAACTTTTAACCAAATACTTGAATTTTCAACCTATAAAGACGAATTTCCAAATAATAAAAGATTAAAATTCAGCCACAAACAGCTGCGAATTTTGAACGAAACAGTCGAATATTCAAGCTAAAAAGATGAATTTATTAGAAGACAGTTTAACTTTCAACTAAGAAGTTTTCTACCAAATAAAGATGAATTTTAAATTAAAAAGGACAAATTTTTAATAGAGCAGTTGAATTTCCGAACAAAAAAGATGACTTTTTAACAAGATAGTTGGATTATAAAGCCAAAAAGACAAATTTTTTTAGACGTCAGTTGAATTATCAGCCTGAAAAGGTGAATTTTCCACAAAAAAGTTCATTGTCAACCAAAGATCACTTTTATACCATAAAATATCAATTTTCTATCTAAACAGATGAATTTTCTACGAAAGTCGTTGAATTTTCAACCAAAAAGGATTACTTTTTAACAAAATAGTGGATTTTTTGACAAAAAAATTAAAATTTCAAAAAACTAGTATTTTTATCCGAAAAGAATTAACTTTTAACCAAAAATTGTAAGATTTTTTAGTGGGTTCCATTAAGTCAATTTGCATTTTAGTAAAAAAAAACGAGGAAAAGGGAAAGTTTTTTGAAAATGGACGAAAATAGAAATTCTTTACAAAAGGGGAGAAACAGTGTGTAGCCTGCAACAAAAATTTAATATATAAGCTTTCATTACGTGATAAATATTTTCACAGATATTTGTTACCTTTTTTTTCATCCATATATACTATTCATTTTTGTCCTAAATTATCAATGGCCCACTCAAACTTTTTAAAATTGATTTATATACTCCATATATTTATATCTCAAGGTGTGAGTCCGATATCTTATACGTGAAACCAGACAAGGTGACGATTATTTTAAAAGAAACGGAGACCTTCTTTATCTTTGACATGCCACAACTAACTGCAGATCAAAGAACCCCGGAGGGTGCTGCTGTTCTAGCAGCAAATGAGAGATACAGGTACATCACAGTCGGTGCAGGATCCAATAGGAAACTTGCCGATGCTGAGACTCAAACATCCCAAGTTCACACTAAACCACGAGGCACTTACTTGGCGAGAAATATGCGTCGCAATCAGGGTACTTTTGTCAGTAATTGGGAGATGAATGATACTTATCAATCATTAGAAACAATGGAGGAGATAAATGGGATGTTGTATCCTCGGAGTGCCAAGTCCAGGAAAAGGGTAGATCATCAGGTTAGTTTGAAAATTCCATACTGAGGGTACAATTTATATCGCGATTTTGAAGTTTCTACGGAATACCATCTGGTACTAAAGCATTGACCAATCAAACTCTTCTTGCAGAGAGTCAGTCACAAGTTTTCTAAAGTTGAAAATCAAGCCGATGTTTTAAGTCTAGATGATCAACTCCAGCACATCTACCTCAAGCCTTCTTTCCGAGAAGCAACACATGTCATGCTACGGATACTAGCGAGCAACTTATACATAACAGCTCAGAAGCGATTTACAGGCCTCATCAAACAAGATCCTTACGCTATGGACCTAGAATTCACCTACAGTTTAGATCTTCTTTGGACCTTTTCCTCACTCATGGTACAAGGAAGACCGGTCACTTGTTTCTGTTGGAGTTATGAGAATCCTAATGTGCTGGCAGTAGGTTATGATGCTTTAAACAGTTCAGAAGTCAAAGACGGTGTTTTAGTTCTTTGGTGTGCCAAAAATCCAAGTTACCCCGGACGTAATTACTTTTTTGACTCTCCGATTTCAAGTCTCGACTGGAGCAAGGAGAAGCCAAATTTGTTAGCTGTTGGTTTTTACGATGGTACTGTTAGAGTCATTGACGTGACAAGTAAAGAAACAATGGTCGTGCAACAGAGTCAAAGGAAAACATCTCCAACCTATGAACCTCATTGGCAAGTACAGTGGTGGAGTGGAGACGATCATTTCGATCAACAGGAGTTTATCTATACATCTAATCAGGATGGGAGAGTTTTTTGTTATCATACAGGAGAGGACTTTATTTGCATGGAAGTCATGAAGGTTCCAAGAATTGAGGGCAAGATTGAAGGAGTGAAAAAGACGGTTCATGGTATCTTTTATGATGTTCCAATCAGCAGGAATCCTGGAGCATTGGTCCTTCGAAAGCATCCGACCTTGAACAGCATCTACTTCGTTGGCACTGATGAAGGATGTGTACATCGATGTTCAACGAACTATTTGCATCAGCACATCGAAAGCTTTTTGGCTCACGATGGGCCGAACTATTCCATGGAGTTCTCTCCCTACTGTCCAAAAATTTTTCTAACAGCAGGTGCTGATTGGTGCACCCGTATCTGGGCTGATGGGATTATGGAACCTCTTATCACTTTGTCGACTAAGATGGCGTGGGTGAGAAGAGCTACGTGGTGTCCTACCAATTCTACAGTCATTGCTACTATTGTCAACAATGAAATTTGTATTTGGGACATCAAGAGAAAAACGTATAAGCCTACTTCGATAACTATCCTGCCAAAGGAGAGCACTTTGCTCTTGTTAGAGTTCACCAAAAATGGGAATCAGCTGGTAGCAGCGGATTCTAGAGGTGCGATTTATATTTATAACTTGGAAGGGATGCCTTTTCCTCCGTTTAACCAAGTTCAAGTATTGATGAGCTCAATCGAAAAAGCTCTAATCACCAAACCCACTCTACTTAAAAAATTGAAAAAGCTGAGTCTACCATGCACGTAGCATGACGGCAGTGACAGATTATTCCGAAGAAGGAATTTCTGTTTTATGAAAGTAATAACGAAATAACTCTCTCTGTGAGGTATAAGCCTCTAATTCGTATTTATTATTTATATATTGATAATTATACATTAAGTTAAAGGAAGATAAATGTTTTTACGAAAAAGGCTTGTTATTCTATGCATATTAAGGGTCCCAAAATAAAGACCAAGTTCTTTAACCAGACTAATCTAAGAAAAATTGTAGAAGGTAGAGCATTTTCAAAATAAAAAAATGGTTAAGAAGTTTGGAAATGACTAAAATTGTTATAAATTCAAAAAGATGCTAATAAAAAAATGGGTTTATAAGGTTTTGAGTTTAAGAATATAAGTTTAATAAATATATTAAATTTCTAATACTCCGGTATTATAATCACAAAGGCTGGTTGAATAATTATTAAGAATATTTTAAATATAATATAAAAGCATTTCAATATACATTCTTCATTATCCTGGTTATTAACTCCGAAAGACTAATTTAATTGTAAAAAATGCTATTAAAATATTGACATAAGAAAATCGGTTTAAAAAATTGAAGACTCAATTTTCTAAATCGTAAAACTATTCAAAAATATTTCGATTTTAAGGGCATGTAACTTTTTTCATTTGATTGATTTTTTTGTAGAAATTGCTCAAATAATGGCTACTCAAACAAAGCTAACAAACGTTAATGAAATTAGTGAAATAAATACGAGTAAACCAAATTTAAAAAATATCAATTAGTTTTAGAGCAATAGATCAGAAGTTTGAGGAATAATAAATAATTCGAGTATAAACAAATAAATATTTTAATCTAGATTGTAATAACTCACTAAAAATTAAGTATAAAATTGGTTTTAAGATATCAAACAATCGTGGATGACGAGTACGCATTTTCATACTCGGGTGTTCTCATTTGATAAAGTTTACAATATTATGAGTAGCAAATAAAATTAAGCAATTTTAATAAAGTGACGGAAGGTATAACTAAAGAATCCTATAAAATAAATTTCATAATAGTATGAAAGTTATAAGTTCTTCATTTCCAAGTTTTTAAGGATTTCATTCCATTTCATTTCGCATCATACATTATGATATTATTAATTATTTTTAAAAATATTGGATATCAAGAAAATTGTTACAAAAATATGGTAAAACTTTTGAAATACATTAAATAATAAACACAAAACTCATAAAAAGATGTCACTTTAAGAATCAATGCCTAAATATTTGTTTAGAATTGTTGTGTATAATGAAGTAAATAATGAAATAAAATTATCAGTAAAACCTGAAAAAAGAAAGGTGTTACTAAAATAAAGAAAGAGTATACTAATGTGAAGGGAATATATTTGTAATCTTTTTTTAAGTTACCTTTTGGATTAATCATACAACGACCCACTGTTATTAAAAAAAAATTAAATATAAATTCAAAAAACAACACTAATATCCTAAAAATCAACGACATCCACACTCGGCCACCACCATATCTTCATATCCATACTGATATGTCAACGTCCCACTTTCATCTAAATATAACAAACTCGTAGGTGCTAATCTCGTAGGGACACAACAAGCCCTACTCACCGGTTTTGCACTAAATATATCACTATTTTGCAGAGCCCCATGCACCAAAGTTTGCACAATTGCATGTTTTGTAGGACTCAGATGATCAGCCAAAGGAAAAAAACACTTTCCCGCACACTGATAAGCCTCATAACCCGGCGGAGCAACAACCCAATCATCATAGGCGATTAGAGAAAAATCCACATACAAAGGACGTCTTCTACAAATATTTCTTCTTCTCCTTCGATTACCACCTTCTTCCTCCCATCCAGTAGCATGCTCTTCCTGATCGTCATCCAAAATAGATCTCGATTTCCTCTTTTTTGGTTTTGTATAATTCAGCAACAATATAGGACCTTCTCCTCCGTGTCGAATTTCAACTTGTCCCTTAACCAATAATCTCACAATATTTCCATTCCTCGTCAAAACAGCCTTAGTCACGTCAAAGCCCCTCCAAGTATCATCTCTCCTGCACCTCTGAATTTCATTTTTAACTCGAGCATCTAAGGAACTCACTCTAAGAATCATCCCAGCAATTCCTAATAGTTCAGCAGCTTGCAAAGCTTCTCCAGGTTTTGTAGCTGGGATAAAAAATTCCAAAATTCTTCCCCCTTCTTGCAATGGTCCAGAAATATGTCGAGGTTGAAGAGCTCTGACAATATCAGCATCTGGACGACGGTGATAAAGTTGCAGCATGTATTTTGAAAGAGATCCATGGTGTTTTCTGCGATTTTTCTCCGGGAATTTTTTTAGGGTTCTGTTGAAGAATCTCTGGGGTATGACGAGAGATGATGTTGGGATAGAAAGGTCTACTTTGATTGAAGTTTTGGCAAGAAGACTGGTTGCTGGTGATGAAAAGAATCCGGTTTTCCATAAACAACAGAGGCAGAAGGTCAGGAAGATGAGAGTCAACCACTGGGGTTTTAGGGTCCAACTTCGAATTAGAGTTGATTCCTGCATTCTGACATTGCTGGAATGAACTGACTGAAAGAGAAATTTAAGAATGACCGAGGCCTGATGCTCTTTCTAAGAGGAAGATTCCTTATGATCTTCAAATAACTACCAATGGAGGATCGAGCCTGAAGATGCTGCTGAAAAGCTCTTATCAGCAGACCTCCACTTGACCGAGCCTCCACCTTTCGATTGAAGGCCGAGTCTGCTTTTTGGAATGAAATAAGAGATAAGAGACTGCCAGGAGGCGAATAGTTTCCGTTTGGGTGCCAAGTTCTTTTCGGTGAATCAATTCCTTTTATAAGGAAGAACTATAATTTTTTAAGGATTTCGAACTACACTACATTTTTCACTTTTCACTCCCTTTTTTAACATTAAGAAAAGAATTTTTCATATTAGATTAGCGCGAAGCTATATTATGAAAAAAAATTATTTTCAAATTTGTCCACCCTGCACAAAAAATTGGTTTATGTCCCACAAGAAGAATAATCTTAAGATTTGAACAAAGTCGTTAAATATTAATAAGTGCCTCCAATAACATGAAGTTGAGTATTTGATATCGCCACTATTCGATATTGTTAGAAATTTCTATTAATTTTCTAAGCAATCTATAATATTTAAACCATTGATTTTTACTTCAGTGTTTCATATTGTGATATTCTATAGACTCGAAGAGTTTGATGATGAATAATTTTAGAGGCAGTCTAAAAGTTAATTTATTCGATGAAAAGATTGTTTAATTCAAATTTTTTTTTAATTCATTGGTTTTTATTAAACGTTTTTTCTCTAGCCTTGTTTCCAAAATTCAAACATGTGACAAGAGATTTACAAATAGTTATTTGTGATACAAGTGCGTAAAATAGGTGATTGTGTGCGAGTGTGAATATTGTAGCATTAGCCGGAGGCTCGAAGCATGAGTCGATGGTTAGCGCACGAGCGAAGCGAGTGCGAAAACATAGACGAGTGCTTCGAACCGCAGGCGAATGATGTAATCACACGAGTTACTAATCACCTAGGCGCACGTGTATCACACGCTATTTTTTGCAACGCCCGTCCGAAAAAGTTGTTAGGAGGTGGTAACGAAAAATACTAATTTTATATTGCATAGAGTGGAGTAAAGAAACAAAAAAAAAAATTTTTTTTGAATGTTTAAAAAAAAATTTGAAAAAAAAAAAATTTTTGAAAAAAAATTTTCTGAACAAAAATTTTGTGCAAAAAAATTGAGTGAAAAAAAATTTTTGAAAAAAAAAATTTAGTGGAAAAAAAATTTTGGAAAAAAAAATTTTTGAGAAAAAAAATTTTGGAAAAAAAATTTTTGAGAAAAAAAATTTTCGAAAAAAAAAATTTTCGAAAAAAAAAATTTGTGAGAAAAAAAATGTTGGCGTTTATGCTTTTTTGCCCGGGGGGGGGGGGGCTACGAAGCCCTAAAAACAAAACTTCAATCATTAAAACATTTGTTCAAGTTGAATGTAAAATTATTTCAAGAAGATACCAACATCAGTGTTTAAAGTTACCTTCGCCAGTGTCTAAAGTACCTCATCTCGAATGTGCGCATGCGCAGCTTTTTCACCAGTGTCTAAAGTAAGCCATCTTCAAATTGCGCATGCGCGAAAATTGTTTCGCGCACAGTCTGCTCAAATAAGGTCCTTTAGGCACCATCTACATGCATGCAAACGTCAACTTTAGAGGTGGGTGTTGCAAAAAGTATATTTTTCGGTCTTAAACACTACGAAAAATCTTTGGTGGGAATAAGACAAAAATTTGGTGGCTGAAGGATCAACAAAATTTCTTTATTGTCCCATAAAAATGTTGAGTATTTCAGCAATACTTTTATTGACTCGAAAAACATTTGCCTAAATTAACAAAAATCAAGTTTTTCTTCGTCTATAAAAATGTTGTTGGTTCAATAGAAATGATTAACATATTTTTGGTTTAAAAAAATATTCGACGTTTGCAGATTTTATAAATATAACAACTATATTATTGTCTGGCCCAACCAAACATTCTTTTCAGTAGAGTTCAAATCCAAAATAATTTATTTTGGAAATACCTTTCACCTTTGTGATTTATCAATTTTTAAGATATCAAATTCAATGTTATTTGTGATCTTTTTTATTTCAAATAGCATCAAAATCCTATACAATTTTGAGTTTGATGCAGACATATATTAAATTCACAAAAACAGTAACTTTTCCCTGATTTACCAGTAGAAAAGGGTACCAGTGAAATTTTACTGATTCTCAGTGACTTTTCACTGATTTGACTTTAGGGAGAGCGCTGAAAATCATTAAGGCAAGTCAATATTCTTTGGCAACCTTTTCAGAAGTAAATAAAAAATTGGGCCTTTTGTTGGACCACTTTATTATTCAGTAATATTATTGCAATAAATAATTGGATCTAGCTTGAGAAATATTTCGTTCACGAATTTCTACTGCATTCATGAAAATATAATTTAAGCACTACAGTCTATTAACATTGAAACTACTCAGGGAATTAATTTTCCAACCCACAAGGTTGAGTAAGCCCTTATCATTTATTAGGAAATCATAAGGTTCTCTGAACCATTTTCTTAAATGCATGTCGAATGCAAATCTAATTGCGTACTTCTGGCTACTTCAATTAGTGAAAATCCATTGAGTGACTGTTTACAACAGTTCGCTAACATTTATGACACCAGTCACAATTTTAGATTGGTCTTTTTAAAAAGTCTTTTCATTTTTATTACTGAACACTTACAGAAATATTATTTGCTTTAGAACTATATTACTACCGGGTGGCCCTTTATAATCGAGGGAAAAAATCCTCGGTCATTTCTCAGGTTTTCCCGGTTCGCAAAAATTTGCATGACGATTGAAATCAAAAAGGTCCAACTCCGAAAACTAACCATTTTTTCATTCGAAGTAATTGAAGCTGAACTGCAAATAAGGGCACTTAAAGAGGAACTCTTTTCAATTTTACGTTTTTCAAATTGAAGCTTAAAAAATTATGAATTCTAATTTTTTTATTCAAACGGTCAATTAATAAGAAGAAGGCTTTTACCACTTTCCATTTAAAGAATTTTAAATTAGGCCAGATTTTTCCGGCACGTGTAGATATTTTCTTTAAAATAAATGCCGTTAAATTGCAAAATTTTAAAATTCTAACTTTTATAAATTGAACAGTTGAAAGATTTCTGGTTAACAATATAAATGAGCGCTATGATTTTTAACGCTCTTAATTAAAACTAATCCAACCTTTAGCATCAAAATAATAAATATGCTAAAAATAACACATATCCCTCTTCCAATTCTGTATAAAATTGAAAATAAACGAGTTTCCCCCTTTCATTTGAATCCTACAAATACCAAATTTGCTTCCCGTCCACTCAATAATATATTTTTGAAAGAAATAATCGGCCTCTTCGCATTCAAAAAATCATAATAACTACAAGCTGCATCCTGGAAAATCAAAATTTCCTCCCTTTCGAATCGATAAAAAGTCTTTGAAATGAAAAATTTTCCTCTTCCAATTCAGAAAAATTTTAAACCAATGTCCTCCCTTCCAACTCGATCAAAATCTTGAAAACAAAAAATGTCACTCTTAAAATTTAGAAAAAACTGAAAATGGAAATTTCCTCCCTTCCAACTCGCTAAAAATGATAAAAATGTTATACATTAAAAATTACCGTCTTCCAAATTGGAGAAAACATTGAAAACGAAAAGTTACCCCTTTGAACTCAATATAAATGCTAAAAAGAAAAAGCCTATCCCAATTCAGAAAAAAATAAGTAATCCAAATTTCGTCCTTTCCAACTATAAAAAAGTGTCAAACTTGAAAAATTTCTCTCTTCGAATTAAAAAAGAAAAATTTTTACTGAAATTTTCTCTCTTTAAACTCATTAAAATATTATCAATGAAAAAATAAACTCTTTCAATTCAGAAAAAGATAAAAACTCAATAAAAATGTTAAAAATTACAAAAATTATACTTCTTTTTTTTACTACATAAAGTATTGAAAGCCAAAATGAACTCCTTTCCAAGTCGATGAAAGTCACTTTAAAAACCTAAGCTTCAAGTAAAAATATTGTAATTTGAACAAATAAGATGCATTTGTAACCAAAAAGATTAATTTTCTACTAAAACATGAGTTTTTGGACAAAATACATGAATTATCAACAAAAGAATTTAATTTTCTACCAAAAAAGATAAATTTTCAAACAAAAATGGAATATTTAATTTTTTAGTTAAAACCATTAATATTCAACAAAGTACTTCAATTTTAAATCGAAGATAAAATTAAAATTAGGTTTTAACTAATTAGTTCAACTTTTAACCAAACAAATAGTTTAATTTTCAACCAAAAAAGATGAATGATCGACGAATAATGGAAAAGTTAATATTTCAGAGAAAAAAGAAAAATATTCAATAAAGTAGTTGAATCCTCAATCAAAACAGATTATCAATTTTCAACCTAACACTTTCATTATAATGAAAAAAGACGACATTTCTACCCAAAGAAAAGAATGATCAACCAAATAGTTGAAGTTTCTACAAAAAAAAAAAATTTTCAATGAAAAATGGAACAGTTGAATTTTAGTTAAGAAATTAATTTTCAGTAATATTGTTTAATTTTAAACCAAAATAGATTATTAATTTTGAACCGAACCAAAAAGATGACATTTTTATCAGAAAAGAGATGAATGTTCACCAAAAAAGTTTATTGTTTACCAAGAAAGCAAAATTTTCAACTAATGAGTTGAATTTTTTACAAAAAAAGATTAAGTTTTTAGCAAAAAAGATAAATTTCCATCAATGATTTGAGTTTTTAAACTAATAAGTCAAATGCTTTAGGAAACATTTGACTCTTACTTCCGAAAAGAAAAATTTTCAACAAAAAAGATGATTTTCAACCAAATAGCTGAATTTTCAACGAAAAAAAAATAATTTGCAACCAAACAGTTGAGTTTTGAACCAAATAGTTGCAGTTTCAAGCAAAAGCGATGAATTTAAAAAAAAGTTTGATTTTCCACCAAATAGTTGACGAGTTTTTAAAAGGAGGTTACGTTTTTAACAGAAAAGTTAATTTTCAAATATGAAAGATAACATGTCTATAAAAAAATGAATTTTCACCCAAAAAGCCGAGTGTTCAATAAAGAAGTTAAATTTTTGACCAAAAAATTACTTTTTAATAAATAGTTGAATTTTCAAAGAAATAGTTCAATTTTTAACAAAAAAGAATCCGAACAAAAAATATTACAGTAGATTTTTCAAAGAAGAATTAGCTTTTAAACAAAAATAGATGGATTATTTTATTGTGTTCTATTAATTCAGTTCGCATTTGAGCAAAAACAAACAAGAAAAAGGGGAGGTTTCTTGAAAATAGGTGAGAAGAGGAAATATTTAAAAAAGGGAAAAGATGGGAATAGGGGAAAGAGTGTGAAGTCTGATATTCATAGTGTATTTTCGTACAATACATTAATTAGATGTTCTTTTTTTTTATAAAATTTAAATTAAGGTGGATTAAGATTACTAAAATGGCCTTCTCCTTATAAAAAGTGATTATAGGGGCTTTTTCCTTAAAAAGTGACTAAAAAATGACGTCAAATGTAAAAAATTTGATAAAAGAATTTACCAATCGATTTTCTCCTAACCGGGAATCAAAAAGCTAACAAAATCAGAATGCAGTCCCCTATTCTATTAAATTAACCCCAAGTGATATATTGTATGAAATTAATGAAAAATTGGAATAAAGGCGAATACCTAGTACTTTACAGAGTCTAATAAAGGTGAATCAGTGGAAAAATTGGATTGGGAATGCAATTAAAGTCATGAGCCAAGAATTGTAATACCAGTCGGCTGCCGTCGGCAGGGTAGCTTTTAAGGGTTGAAATGTGAAGACTAACCGAGGCGGCGCTCGGCATCGATTCACCGCAAAGTGACGTCAGGGCTCCCGCAGGAACGTAGTGAAAAGGAAACATCTGCAGCGAGCGGACAAGTCCACGACGAGTGTCATGCCGTGGCCCTGACCGACGTCTTCTCGTGCCTGAAAATCACCCTCGGGTGACATCCTTGCCTTCGAAACCTTCGACGCCCTTGTCAAAAACAACCCCTATTTCATTCTATCATTTCCCCTTTCACCAGTACTTTCTCTTGCTATAACACTTTCCGCACCGAGTACCAATCTCGTCGAGTTTTAATTTAAAAAAAGCACCTTTTCTGCTTTGTCACAAATTCCACAAGTAAGTAATACAATAATTTATGAATAATTTATTACTGCATGTCATGATCAGTGCGTACTGTCATACGAGTCCTGAATCCTGAATTTCAACCAGGGAAAGTAAAATTGGTGTAACTAAATCTTGCAGTGATATTGATCCAACAAATTTCTGCAAATCATTAATTAAATCAATTTTGCCAATTGTATCAAATCCAAAATTCACTGACTCTTATTATATATTTTTTTTATACTATACCTACATAGTTTTTTTTTGGTACACGTGGTTATTTTCAAATAATAATCATGAAACATTTTTTAATGGAATTTTATATTTAATTTTAGATTTTTTTTACAATCTACAATATATTGAATGTTTTTTTATTTTGAATTGCAAGTATCGAGAATGAAAAAAATCGATTCTTAGACTTGATTATAAATTCAAATTGTGTATGAATATTAATAATACAGAGGGATGCAACGAAAATAAAAATATGTTTATTGTATTTAAGTTGGTTGTACAGTACTTCTGAATGTAGGTCATGCAATTTCTTACACATATATCTCGTTAGCAGACATTACACCTCGCATTACACCCCATTTTTAATTGGATAAAAAGGGGAATGACTTATTTTACCATAAGATAGGGTGCAAATTGAAAATCAATTCTGTCTAAGACGTGAACATTGCAGATTATAAATGTGGGAAAAGTACTTATGTAACTTTTGGGGTCAATAACAGATATCTTTTGATAAGATTTATCGTGGACATGCTCCACATTTATTGCTGTAGATTATTTTTTTAATTTGTTATAATCCATATAATTTCTATGAAGTTTATCTATAAAATAATAACTCTTCAAGTTCAAGTTTTATTTTTAGTAAATTAATCAAATTTAAAAATAGACAAATTAACGGAATCTCGGTCTGACCTTAAAGTATCTTAACCACTTAAGAATAAGGAAGAACAAGGCGGGCCTATTTATAAACGAGTTTTAAGACTTTAGTGTCTTTGGAGTAAATCAGTGATACATAATGGTTTTCAAAATAAAATATTTCAACTATATAACAAGCGCAGGCCTCGGACTCACTTTAGAGATAAAAAATAGTGTAAACGGCGCGACAAATTAAAAAAGTCTAGTATTAAAAATTAACTTCACTGATTATTTAACATGTTATTCTTTGGTCCATAAATTATTATCAAAAATCCTATTCATTTATCACAGGCTTCACAGTCCTATCTCCTTTTTCTTGTTTTTCACTTGAATGCGATCTGAATTAATAGAACCAAAATAAATTTTTGAATAAGGATTTATTTTACTTATTTAAAATTTTTATTATTTGGTTCAAAATTGAATTACTTTGTTAAAAATTCAACAATTTTGTTGAAAAAACGTACTTCTTGGTTGAAAATAAACCTTTTCGGCTTGAGCATTAAACAATTTGATTGAAATTTGTTTTCTTCCTTGATTATTAATTTTTTTGATTGATAATTCAATTATTTTATTAAAAAATTATCTCTTGTTGAAAATTCACTATTTAGTGTTGAAAATTCAACCGTTTTATAGAAATGTCGTATTTTTGGCTAGAAAAGTAAATAATAATGCTAAGTTGGGAATTCAACTATTTAATTAAACAATATTTTTTGGTTTGAAAATTAGTCTTCTTTAATTAAAATTTCGTCCTTTTTAGTTTAGGATTGAAGTATTTTGTTAAAAATTCGTCTTTGTTGGTTGAATCCAATCGTTTTTTTATTTTTAATCAGAATGTTTTTTTTTCAAATATCAACGATCACATTTTTCGTTAAAAATTAATCTTTTTAGGTTGAAAACTCAAATATTTTGTTGTAAGTTGGACTACTTCCTTAAAAGTTCCTTGTTTTGGTTGACGATTGATCATTTTAGTTGAAAATTAGTTTTTTGTTGGTTCAAAATTGTTCTAACTGAAAATTCAACTATGTATTTTATTTAAAAATCAACTATTTGGCACAAAATTAAACAGTTTTGTAGGCAATTTTGTTGAGGATTCACTTTTTTAGTAAAAAATTAATTCTCTTGGCTGAAAATTGATGTATTTTGTTGGAAATTAAACTATTTTCTTGAAAGCTTATCTTTTTGGTTTGCTAATTCAACATTTTGGATGAAATTTTTTTTCTTTGTTGACTAAAAAATCTTTCTTGGATAAAAATTCATGTTTTTGAATTGAAAATTCATTTCTTTTGGTAGAAAGTTTTCAGTTAAAAATGCTCTTCGATTGAAAATAAACCTGTTTTGGTTGAGGATTCAACTATTTTGTTGGAAATTCCTTTTTGGTTAAACTCAACTGTTATTTGCTTTACATTATTTTCGGATGACCCCTAAATAAATTCGAAAATAAAAAGATAAATTTAGTCAAATCGTACTATCGTACGGAGCCTAGCGAAGGGGATTACGAGATTCAAAATTTCAGAAAAAATTTTTACATAAATTATGCACGGCCCCTAATCAGCCATTGAGACGATTTTCCGGTATGATTTCGATTCGTTAAGATGGTAGACACATTATTTTGCCCAATTAGCGAAGAAGTTAAAAAATATTTTTCATGAAAAATTAAAGAAATAGTGGCATTAGTGGGCCACTGTGAGAAAATAGTGCCTTTAGTGTCATTGTATTCGAAATAGAAGAAAAATAGTGTAATCATTCAAAAAAGTCTCAAATATAGTGTCAACAGTGTGGTGACTCCGAGGCCTGCAAGTGTATTTAATAAATAAATTAATAAATAGAAATAAAATTATCTTGAAACGTTCGGATGTAAAATAATTGAACACTGAAATATTTGAAAAAAATTATATATATATAATAGGCTGTGGCTACGGGTACCGATATTCCGGTACGAATAGCCGGATTTTTTTGGTACGAACAGCGGGAACCGGAAAAGGTACTATTTGTACCAAAATTTCGGTACAAATAGCCGGATTTTTTCAGCACACGTACACACTATTCATAAAAGATCTTTTTTTTATTATTTTCATCATAACATTTTTATTACTTTTTTGAACATTAAAAATAGTTTAATGAAATATTGATCCAACTCTTCATATTGAAAATGGGAAAATAAGCTTTCTTGTTTTTCGACCCTCTTTTAGCGAAAAGTGATAAAAGTTTTTTTTTACTGAAGCACGACAATTACTGAAGGGTGAATTGTACTCCACGACTGTACTGTTCTCTGCTATTTTTAAACCTTCTAGAAGGGTTTCAATTATCGTCTGCTATCTGCTTTACCGATCGTTCTATCGCAAACATTGACTAGCAGAGGCTACACATAATTTTCTAGATGTCTCTGTCTTTTTAAATCATTATTTTCCGCGAAAATTTGCCAACGATTTTCGCTACAGAATTAATTCTTAGAAATATTTCATTTTCGATTCAGTAAATGTAATATTTTAGTTGAATTTTTAGAAAAGAAATTGATGTTCATTGCATATTTTTTTATAACTGAAACTATCATTTCTTTGGATTATTTCGTATACATCAGTAGAAAATATTTTTAAAAAATTAAATAAAATAATCAACCAAGAATAGAAAGAAATATACCAAAAATAAATCAGTAAAAGAAATTTGGGCAAGAATAATTGATTTAGTGAAACAAATTCCTAATACCCTCACAAAACATTCAACCTAAGTGAAAGTGTTCTTGGATTAAACATTAAAAATTATTATTATCATATAATAATCAACAATAGGTTCATTTTGTCAACATTGAAGCTTCTATGATTTGCTTGCTTTTAGCGTGTTTTTTGTCTCGCAACTTTTTTCCATCATGTCAATGTGACAGTTTATTTGTATACGTCAGTTGGACATCTTATTAAATTGTTTTCCCACTTAAAGCAACGTGAATTATTTTTAAAAACCATGATACACAGTTTGAAAATTAATTATTTTTAATGACTAGTTTCAAGATCATAATTTGAGAATGCTTCAATTTTTAAACGAATCCAGTTTTTAAAGCTACAAGTTTGAGTTCATTTATTTTTCAAGCTTCCAATTCGAAACCATATAAATTTCAACGTTTTTAGAATCAATTAATTTTGGAGGTTTACAATTCCAAATTCTTCAACTTTGAACATTATTGAAAATGACACTGATTTTTTTGTACAGAAATCTAATGTTTTAGTTTAGAAAGATCAATCAAATCCCTTTAAATGCCACTTTATACTTTATGATATAATAGATTCTGTTACGTTAGTATTGTTGAACAGATGAAAAAATTACAAGCTTACAGGTTTTAATGATTTTTTAGAATTATTAAATTTTTTCGGGCATTATGTTTCAAGTAGGTCTGTTTTCGTGATTTCCAATTTCAAATTGCACAATGTCGTAGGCTACTACTTTTAAATTGTACAATTTTAAATATTTTATTTTGAAATAATGTCTAATTTTGAAATCTTTTCAGGGATGATGTAACTCATAACCTCCAAAAAATTAAACTAAAAAATTCCTCCCTTTCATTTCAAGCCAAATTTTAAAAATACAAAAGTTGACCCCATTCAACTCGCTGACAATGTTAAAAATAAGAAAGTCCCTCTCCTAATTCAGAAAACAAATAAAAACAAAATCACCATCTTTCAAACTGAATACAAATGTTAAAAAATAAAGAATGTCAATTTTCGAATTCAGAAAAAAAATTGTGAGCCAAGATTTCCTTTCTTCCAATTCAATAAAAATGTCAAGAATATGAAATGTCCCTATCCTAATTCACAAATTAATTAAAGGCAAAAATTCCCTCTTCAAAATCGGAAACAAATTAGATATTAAAATTCCCTCTCTTCCAATTGAATAAAAATGTTCGAACTAAACAATTTCCCTTTTCAAAATTAGAAAAATATTGGGAATAAAAAATTTACCTTTTCAAACTCGAAATAATCTCAAATCAAACCCATTAAAAATTGAATAATTTTATTTAATATTACATGGGTAATATTCAAAGTGATTGGAAAGGTTTTTCTACTAAAAACTTTAAAAACTATAGTATTTACAGAATTATGAATCACCGAAAGAAATGACAGTTGAGAAATAATGGCCCATGAATTAAAGGCCTTCTAATTTTTTATTTTGCATTATTGAAAGTCTGATAAATTTAAGAATTACAAATTTTCTAATTTTAATTTTTTACACTTTACATTTAGAACAGTTGCGATACTTCAATTTTGTAGTTAAGTGTATAATTACTTAAATTTAAAAAGGTTCAGGATTGAAAGTTTCAATATTTTAATTTGAATCACCTGGAAAAATGTTTGTCCACTGGTAATCTATCAAAAATTAGTTTCTGTTTTTAAATGTCGCCCTAAAATATTTATATTCAGCATTTGACAGCTATCTATACTTCTCATTTGTTACTATTTAAAGGTTTTGAAGTTCTGCAAAACCACTACCAAACATCTTTTCCGTCGATTGTGAAGTGTAACTCATTTCGTCATATGTAACTTTAAAATAGCGCGTAAACACAAAAAAGGATTCTTCTTCTTTCCGAGAATATATCTAGCAACCGATATTCTACCATATATATTATTTTTAGAAATCAGCTAGTATTTAAAAATTTGTTATTGTAGATTTTTTAATTTATTATGTTTTTAATATCAGTATATAAAAATCCAGAGAGACGAACGCGCGCTTGCATTTACTGCTAGTGGTAAAATATTAAAATAATTCAAATTTGTAACTCATGAAAAAAAAAGCTAAAGTCATTCAAATTTATGGAAAAAATTAGGTCTATTCTCGTTTATAGAAATAATAATTGTCAAAACTTTCCATTGATATGGGAAAAAAATTTCGATAGTAATTAGAAACATTTTAGTTTACTTTAAATGTAAACATTTTATTTTCTTCTGTAGCCATAATTAGTATATTTCTTTATGCAACGCCACCATAACTCAATTCAGGATTTAGGAATTATTTTTAAAAATCAGTGCATCATTTCATGTATGGTCTTGTTCTATTCAAAATTAATTTACAAGATTGGTTAATCCTCAGAGAACATATTTTCATTTACTTCCTCGTTGCAACAAGCTTGCAGCGACTTCAAAATGTCCTTGCTGTGAATGACTAAGGCAATTTTGTATCAAACTTGCGGCAACCTCAAAATATCCCTGCCGTATAAGATTCGGGCAAATTCAGCAATCAGGCAAGATTGTTGCAAGGTATCTAAAAGCTTTAGAAGATTGATGTCAGGCTACTGTAGGGTTGTCATAATATTGCTACGGATCGAGAATTTTCTTTTTCTCCCATTTGGCCTCCCTCATCGAAATAATGAGAAATGATAATTTAGTAAATATAAATGTAAAACAAAAGTGTTACAGTCTTACGTTGAAGACTATTTGCCTTATCTGGGAGGCGCAGCAGGTGCTCTAGTTCTTGCGGGAGTTGCCGCATATTACACCTCAAGACCGAGTCCGGAAACACCGTTGATGCCTCTTGACTCCCAATCAAGACTTCTTCCGGTGAGCAAAGACATCTCATAAATATTTTGAGAGCATCTCAAAACACAAGTAGAAGCTTGAGATTGACAGTAGTGAATACATTAGTTTTTGAAGCTTTTTTGAAAATTACCTTTTCCAATAAAGATATCTTTATTCAAATTTGGTAGTTTGTAGTTACTTTGCTTCCTAATAATATTATTATTAAACATTATCACTCCGGAAGAAGTCAGAATTTTTCAAGTCTGCTCCTGATTTTGTTATAATATTATAGTAGTGTTTTGCGCTTGGATTATACCTATTATAAAAAAAAAAATAAAAAAAGCATAAAAATAAAACTGGACTGATACTATTTTTCCCCCTATGCATTGAATTCCTATTTTATCTCCTGCACTTTGGCTTTCAGTTAATAAAAAACCTGGCACGATTCACCTCTCAGATAAAAAATGATCTGAGTGACGCTTATGTTAGAAGTGTTTTGACACATGTTTTGGCCACAATATTTAAACAACTTTATTCATGCTGAGCACACACTTTCTAATTTTTAGATTGCACACTTTCTTTGAATATAGGCTTTTTCGGATGAAATTAAAGTTGCATTTTTGGCACGTATCTCTTGTTTATTTAGTTTAATTATTATTCAATTATATTTCATCAAACTTCTCTTTGATTGCACCAAAATATGAGAATGTAAATGCTTAGGCATGTCAAATTTGCACTCAAATTTTGTTAAAAGTTATGAATGAAAAATCTATGCAGAATTTATACGGCTGCCGAAAGCAGCTAAATATCCAAAAAATTGGATTTTCAATTATATTTAATTGACTGCCAGGTTTTCCAGAGTTCTTAGAAACATAAATCCAATATTTTACTCGGGTTCCAATTTGTGAGAAGTATGGACTGACAAACTTGAAATCTACTTTAAAAAATGTAAAGCTCATTGTATTGCTCCATTTGTAAAACTAAAACAATATAAGCCTATTTTTAAATTTTCCTTGCATATTGTTTAAGCTACATATTTTAAACAACCCTTAATCCTTAATGGATCATTCCTTTTGAAATTCACTTAGAAGAATTTTTTTACCAACCGTTTACTTTTTAAAATTTATAAGACAAGAATATCTTCTTCTTACAAATATTTAAAGGAATTAACGAAATGTCACATTTTAAATATCAATATTATAATATACAAACATCAGTCTTCTGAGTTTTTCTAACTATTTGATTTTGAAAGAATTATTTTCAGATTTATTGCATTCATAACAAATACTTTAGTTACAACGCTTGAAATACCCTGGAAAGCTTTTTTATTTTCAAAAATGGGTAAAAAGTAGCAATTGACAATATTTAACATTTTTTAAAGTGGAGACCAGTGAATTTTCAATTTATGAATCATAAAAAAATGATACTTATAACTTTTGGTTTGTGATTCATATTTGTTATTTGGAAATGAAAGGTAAAACACCCAGTCATCGCCAATTGGTAGATTTATGTAATAAAAATAAAGAATAAACCTGCGCAAATATTTTTCAAACCAAATTTTAAGTGGCTCTCAACACGGATAAACACAGTGAAACTTATTTTAGAGTATTATGATGCGGCGAATGGCAGAATAAAAATATTATTTCTCAAAACATACGATTTTACAGAAAAATCATAGATTTCTTATACCATGACGTGACGAACATGCCTCAAATTTTCGCAAATAAGTGAAAAAAATATTGGTTAATAAAGAGAATTGGATCCTATATTAAACATTATTTTCTTTGTGTGTAAAACAATCATCGAAATAACGTTTCAAATCCTATTTTAATATTTATTGACTAGGCGATAACAGGATTTTGACAAGACGTTTTGATAAGAAAAATTTGAAAGTTCAATAACAGAGTCGTTTAAAAACATTGAGTTTCATGGTTACAATTTTAAAAAGGATATCAAATAACAGTGAAGAGCGCGAATAATGGGAATAGAAATTTTAAGTTTTCTCAGATAAAATGTAACATTAAAGGGTAATCTTGGAAAAATGTTGCGACTTTTGTTGTACTCTTTTATTTAATATTTATACAAACATATAAAAAAGTATTCGGCAAAAAACGGAAGTGCATATTATTCATAGAGTTTCCATAAATGTTTATTACTCTTCACCCTAATGTTTATCATTGTTTTTTTAATTTCCACAGTTAACCAGATTGCTTAGGTTTGAAATTATTTATAGACAGTCAATGAACCGGATTTAAAAAATCCAAAATTAATATTAGTATTTGACACTTTTTGATTCTTGCCATATGTATAATTTTTTAAACTTTTTGATACTTTTTGTAATACTGATCAGAAGTGATGGAGAGAGATTGAAAAGAACATACAAATTGTATTAGTATTTGATTTTAAAAAATAATCTATTGTAACTAAAATTGTTTCAAAATTTTCACTTTACACTGAAGTGTTTATGAAAATAAATGATATATAACAATAAAATAAAATGTTGAATACAATCATTATGTATTTTAAGTCCACTTTATTAATTCTTATCAACAAAGAAATTAATTAAATAATATTTTCAGAGATTAAAAAAACAACATATTTTAAAAATTGACAGTTTTATCAATATATTTGTTTATGTATTATTGCATACAAATATAAATCGAAAAATCGGCTTTAAGAGCATTCTCAGAAAAATGCTGATCGTGAAAAAAAAACACTTTTTAATCCGTTGAGAAACACAGGTTCGAGAGTTTATTGTTAAGACTATTTTGAACAGTAAATACCAAATATATCTACGGTAATATGTAGAAAAGGAGGAAATTTGATGTGTTCAAAAAAAAGCTTCTAACTCAAGAAATTCCTGAAGGGGAATATCATCCTCTGTTACATTTCAATCCCAATTACATCTACTGTAAATAATTTAATAAACTAACAGTGTGTCTAGCGATTCTTAGGAACGAAATTCAAAATATTTTTCATTATACCTCAATCGAAAATTCGACTTTCGATACCTGTGGAGCGGGTCGAAAATCGAATTTTCAACCCTAGGGAAGAAAGAAGTGACAGATAAATGTGAGAGGCCGCCATTTACATTTATCTGTCACTTTCTTCCCTAGGGTTGAAAATTCGATTGTCGACCCGCTCCACTGGCATCTCAAGTCAAATTTTCGATTATCGATATGATGAAAAATTGTATGCATATATTTCAGTAGTAGAAGTTATTAAGAAATTATTGACTATTAAGAATTCTACTTTAGAAGTTATTTTAGAATTTGACAATATTTTTCTAATTGTCACTTGAGGGCGTTGAAACCGGAACCCAACCTCAAAATTGAATTACGTTATTTTATTCCATGAATACTAAAATGATATCTTTTTTCGATAATTAGGGCACATGTCTGTTTTCAATCAAATCTGTACTCGGAGTGAAAATTGGCTAATTTCAATAGTAAAATGAGGCAATTCCATTCTTTTATATTTCAAATCGTTATAAGATCTTTTGAAAATTTTTAAATTAAACCTTTATACAATGTTTTGAAATCGTTTGAAATCTGATGTATAACGCTCTTGAGAAATCTTTTTGATATTTGTGAAACCATTGAAATCTTTCTGAAAATATTGTAAGATCTTTGAAATCTGTGTCAAGTCTTTGAAATCCTTGAAACCTTGTAATCTTCTCACAAGGAATCCTTTCGAGGCGTACCCCTCCAATTTTCACCAAATTTTTATATGTTGTAGGGCATGAAAAACTAAGCGACATGTATTGTTTTTTATCTGCGGAATAATATTTCCAAGGGGTGAAAAGAAACCATGAAATTCACACCCAAATATTAGTTATTTTTTAATTTTACCGTAAACCAATCAATTATTTTCTTTCAAATCAATTGCATTTGATTTCCCTTTGAATTTCGAATATGTGATCATTGGGGTATGCTACCCCTATGTTTAAGGAAGCAAAAACTAATATTTTTCCAAATTTTCCGTTATAAAAATTGACTCTTTTATTAAATCTGCGAAAAAACTACACTGTTATAAAGTTAAGAGGAAATTAATGTTGACGTATTTCAGAATTTGTGTGAAAAAAATCTTTAATGGGTAAACTACCCCTCTATTCTATTTATTCAATTATTCACACAAAAAAACAATTTCAGTTTTTTTTTGGAATCCGATGGCGAGACACTTTAGGTACGCACTTGAATATTCTGATCGAAGTGCAAAGAAAGTGGAATTCGCCCTTCTAAGAAGGTAAACTACCCTTAGGTTAGTTCCACTTTCAAATTTCATGCCATGCTCGTTATTATTTGCAATAAATATTTAAATTGATATGCAAAAAATTTGTGTTGCGTATTGTTCTCATCTGCTACTCGACATGTAAAAGGGGTGAAAAAAACCCTGAAGGTCACCCCACTAAAAAATTTCAATTAATAACATTCCTGAATGACACCTAATTAATTGGCAGTTATTTGGTTTCAATTATGTGTCTGTTTATAGCTGAAAATTAAAAAATTCTTTTTGGGAGTGACTTTTGTGGGTTGTTTTCACCCCCTTGAACTATCTAGTGGTGGATGAGAATAACACGCAACACAAATTAGTTTTGCATATCAACTTAGGTATTTATTGCAAATAATAATGAGCATTGCATGAAATTTAAAAGTGGAACTAATGTAAGGGTAGTTTACCCTCTTAGAGAGGCGAATTCCACTTTTTTGCACTTTGATCAGAATATTTAAGTGCGTACCTAAAGTGTCTCACTATCGAATTAAAAAAAAACTGAAATTGTTTCTTTGTGTGAATAATTTAATAAATGTAATAGAGGGGTAGTTTACCCATTAAAGATGTTTTTCACAAAAATGCTGAAATACGTCAATATCAATTTTCTCTTAACTTTATAACAGTACAGTTTTTCGCAGATTCAATAAATGTGTCAATTTTTATAACGAAAAATTTGAAAGAATATAAGATTTGTTCCCTTAAACGTAGAGGTAGCGTCCCCCAATGGTCACAATATGTGAACTTTAAGGGTTGTTTTCATCCCTTGAAAATGTTTTTTCGCAGATAAAAAAACACGTGTCGCTTAGTTTTTGATGTTCTACAACAAATCTTTTGAAAACGTTTGAAATATTTGTAATTTGATGTATGCGCCTTCATGAAATTTGTTGAATCGTTGTGAAATCTTTGAAATCTTTCTGAAATTATTGTAAGACCTTTGAAATCTGTGGGAAGTCTTTGAAATCCTTGAATTTTTTAAATAATATTTCTAAATCTTTTAAAGCCTTTTAAAATCTTTGAAATCTTTTGAAACAGTTTGAAATCTTTGAATTATTTCAAAATTTTTGAAACCTCTTCAAACCGTTTGTAATCCTTGAAATATTTTTGAATCTTTGAAAACCTTTGAAATCTTTGAAATCCCTAAAATATTGTTGACACTTTTGGAATCTTTTCAAATCTTCTGAAATCTTTTGAATCCTTTTAAAATTTTGGAAATATTTGGGAAGTCTTTTCAAATCCTCTTAAATACTTTAAAATTGTTTGAAATCTTTTAAAATCTTTAAAATCAGATCTACACGCCTTCTTGAAATATTTTGAATCCTTGGGAAATTTTTGAAAAATCTGAAATATTCCTGAAATCTTTGTGGTGTCTTTTGAACCCGTTTGAAATTTTTTGAAATATTTGTAAAATTCTTTGAAACCGTTAGAAATCTTTGAAATATTTTGAAATCTAGAAATCTAGAGTACACTCAAAAATGAAGTTGTCATCAGCTCGAAAATTTTAATCCTGAAACTGAATTAGCATCGACATTTTCAACTAATAATTTTTATAATGTGTAAAATACTAAAATATTACAAGAAATACTAAAGGATTAGAAAATTTTAATTACTCTTGGGATTTCCAGGTTTCCATGGTTTTCAGGGTTGCTAGACACCCTGAATTAATTAATTATTAAAATGATTAAAAAAATAGATTTTCCCCCTGAAGAACTATGTCGTCAGCACTCGGGATGTGGACGCACTCACGCTGTCGATGATGGTCAATCGAAGCGCATGTTTACCAGGTACCACCTGGCCATCCTCCAACGAGTGTTTCACCGAGGACGACGTTCACTCTCTGCAGTGGAAACTATATTTAAATTGTGAAACGTCTCGAGGATGAGTTTTGCGCGTGTCTATTCACTCTCCCCTGTCTCTCTCCTTTTCATTTTCTATCTTCGTCTCTCAAAGAACCTCGTGACAACCGCAGCCAAAGCCAAAGCTCTCAAAGAAATTGGTATTAGCGGGCGTGCGAGGCCATTCTTGGACCAGTTGGCCTCAAGGTGCGAAAGAACTAACGAAAGTGCGCATAACATAATTTTTCATGTAATTGGATTTGTGATAATAGTGTGTGAACAGAAACTGGTGTTCCTCTTATTGTGCCACTCGTCGAAGAAGAGCATCCGAGATGCCGGGTTGCTTTTCTCACGAGCCAATACGCATACCCCTTGATGTCAGCGAACAATCTGAAGCAATCAAGGTGTTAACTGTTAATTCAATCTACTTTTTTGTGTAAGGAGTTTTCAGTGAGAGTGTGCAAGTTTGGGAATGAGCGACAAGTGTTGAAAAATCATTGGCTAAAAGAATCGATCGAATTAACTTGAGAGTATTAATTTACTTATAAAGGAAATGTCTAAAAACTCTAAAACATCCCTGGTGAAAAAGTTTCTTGAATCGGTGAAATAAATCAATTTTAGGTTTATATGCCATGAAACGGGGAAAGCGGAACACACAAAATCTCGAAATTCGCGAATTACATTCAATTTTCTCTTTGGAAAAAGGGCAGAATCCCTGTAGGATAAAATGGGACACACCAAGTATTTGCATTTCATTCTTTCCTATTGCTAGAGAAAGAATTAATTTTCACAAAATATATCGGAGTTTAGAGATGAAAAAAAAGTATAAATATTTCAATGTAATGTAGAGATATAGGAAAGAAATTCTGCACAAATCCTGACACTGAAAACAATCTTTTTTACGATCTTGAAATTCTTTAAGAGAGGTGAAAATGCTGAAAAGTTGGAACTGCACCAAAACACAAATTTTCTAAAATTTATTAATGAAACGTCCAATTAAGACACACGAAATTTATAAACCCCTCCATTTATAATGGTTAATAAGTATCTTTTCTCTACGATTAAAAATATCCACTTTTAACCTTCCTGTGATAATTTTTTGACTAATTTTTCAACTAAACAATATCACAACAAACAATAATTAGAAAAATTATCTTTATCAATGTAAAAAATTATTGATAAAGTTAATGAGTGAATAATATACCACCAAGAAAATAATATTATGAAATTCCGCGTCGCTTACGTTAACAATAATTTTTGGCAGGGTGTCAAAAATTATTTGATCGCACTTTGCTGGCGTTGAACCTCAAAAGGAAGTGTTTCCGGAAACCACTTCATTAAACCTTAACAAACCACTCTGATGTACCAAACCCGCCCCTGTCAATTACTGTACTTATTTTAGAAGTTGCGTACAACACAGCTGTGTTCGCTCGTAAATGTTTTACTATTGCAAATGTAATGAAAGCATTCTGTTCCTTTTTCCTTGGACTGTTCTGCCAAGAGCACTGACCGTGTATATCTGTCATGAGATTAAGGGCTCACTAACGCTCGTTAATACTAATTAGAGAAACGATTCTCATACACTAAACTATTTTAGCAGTTTATTTAAAATTAAAGATTTAAAGTAATTTTTGATGATTGTTTTTTTTACTGGGGAAGTTATATAGTGTTTTTGTCCATGGAATAACGGTTCTTGATCTACTAGTCTGAAACCAAGATGGTTTTTATTCTTAGCTGTGAAAAATGCCAGCCGAGCTAGACAGGAATTTTTTCCACAGCTAAGAATAAAAACCATTGAATGACAGTTTTTGATCTACTGTTTTGAAACAAAAATTGTTTTTATTCATAGCTTTAGAAAATTCTAGCGAAGCTAGAGAGGTATTTTTTCTACAGTTAACACGGGGAGACCGTCAATTGTGAATTTTAGTTCCGGTATATATATTCTTTAATGAAAGCTAATTACCTGAGTATCAATTTGCCACAGCAGTATTACACGCTTTTTCGCCATTTCCGAGAAAATCGAATTTAAAATATTTGCCAAAGGCCATAAAGTTGGATAAAAAAATACTTTCAATCGGTTAGTTGCTCAGGCAGTAGCACTTCAGCTAGAAGTTTGCGTGTTCGATTGTCTCTGCTTTCAGGTTTTTATTCATTAAAATGTTTATAAATATAATTTCCTTCAAAAATCATACAAAATTAGGCAAATAGTAATTTTTTAAATACCTTTTTTAAAACTTGATCATGTTTTTCGCAAACAAACTTAAGCAGCGAGTATCGAACACGCAACCTTCTGGCTATGAAGCCCAAGCGCTACTGTCTGAGCTACCGGCCTTTTATGGCTTTTTTAAAGTGTTCTTTGTCCAACTTTATGGCCCGTGGCGAATACTTAAAAGTCTATTTTTTCGAAAACCGCGAAAAAGCGTGAAAATATACAATTGGCAGTCTCCCTTTATGAGAATAAAAACCATTTTGGTTTGAGACTAGTAGATCAAAAAACGTCTATAAGTTTGGTATCTAAAAAGCTTACAAGATTTGGAATGATATCGATTTGCTTGTAAGAGGCTGTGAAAAAAATAATGAATCTGGTTCTCCTCCACATCTTAGTGGGTAAGAGCACCAGACCGGCGGAGCTAGAAAGGAATTTTTTCCACAGCTAAAAATGCAAGCCATTTTGGTTTTAGGCTATTAGATCAAACACCGTCATTCCATCGACAAAAAGCTTTGAAAATTTAAAATTTCGATACCAACCCATTTTCAGTTGCGATAATTATTAAAAACTTTATAGAATCAAATTTACAACAAGAGATCGATTTTTCCAAAGCAATATATCACTGATTGGAAAACCTGGGACGTTTGTAGAATTGTTGTAGAATTTTTTGAATAAGAAGCTATCAGTTAATAATTCGAACATTCTACTTCTAATAATAATTATAAACCATGTGACCTGAACCAAAAAATAGGCTTTGTCTAGTCATCCCGAATAATTGGGGAGTTGGAAATGTGGATAGAGTATTTTTCCACAAATTTCGTGACTAGCAAAACAAGTGAAAAATACTTGACTACTCATCCCGAATTTCGGGACGACTAGACACTTCATTTATAAAAATACTGTGAGTTAATAAGTGTGTGAAAATTGTGATTGATTATATTAAGAAAAAAAAAGTTTCGGGATTTCATATGCAACGATTTTCAGGGTGCAGAGCTGATTAGGGTTTCCAAATTTTACAAGGACAGCAAGCAAGGTAAATTCGTTAGCTACATTCACGAAGACACAAGAACCCTTTATGAAGCTTTTCGCAAGGGCGCCAAAGAGTCCAGTGAGTATCAACACAAATTTTTATCTATTTATAAACATTTTATCTTCACGTAAATTATATTTGACAATTTAAAAAAATTAGAATCGACAGAAAAAAAGTGGATAATCAAATTCTTAAACAATGTAAAAAAACCACTTAAACCGACTTGGGTCTTGAGCAAACAACACTTGGGCTTAACATTCCGAAGAATAATATAAAACAGATTTATAAATATTATTTAAGGTTCACACGAGAACGATAAACTAGGCAATTATAAACTTCTAACTTTGCTCTGAAAACATTCTTTAAAATTGAAGCTCGAAAGACAGAAGTGTCTTGATGAATAAACTCTAGCGAAAAGTCACTCCTACGATCTTCCAAGAATAGTACCATTCGAGTTACATCACGTAATAAAGATGTTCGATTCGTAAAGGGACTTGTTATTTCCTTACGTTTTTGGCAAAGGGGAATCTCCTTTTTGTCAAGATGCCACTTTTTACAAATTCCAAGGGTTTCAAAATTTAATGAGAGTTGGAAGACTGCAAATTATTTTTGACGGACAGCGATGCCACTGAATAGAATAAAAGATTCATTCTTGTCAGTATGGTAGACGGGAAAACTCTGCAAAAGTTTTAAAAATGAAAAGTTACTCGTGAATGCTTGCGTAAATGATAGGAAGTATCTTCACAATGATGAAAACTAATGAAACAGATTTTATTATTTTATTTGAAAGATGACACAGCTAAGGTGAATTTCTTCAACAAAAACATTTCATTAATTGTGAAACAAACCTGACTGTTCCTGATCCTCATTCTCACGTAGCTATAAATATTAAACTTGAAATGCAACACCCGGATTAGATGGACAATTTAATGGTGCTTGCATTTAACTTGGCACTAAAAGTCGTCGGTTATCACTTTAGGAAGATTTAGATTCATCTTGACCCTCTCTATGAAATTTGTTCTTTATTGAGAAAAAGTTTATAAAACCATTTAATTTCTTGCTCAAGCCTAACTTATCCAGTTTCATCTACATTCTATAAGTAAAGAAATAGGTCTATTAGTAGCATCGGTACAACGAAACTTGTCCAATTTTGGCTCGAAAGGTTAAGAATGAAACTTTGTATTATTTGCGACCCAAATAAAGAAGTGTTAGCTTCGCGTGCAAAAAATCTTTTCAACATTTATATTTCTTGAGGTTGTAGCCATTCCTGAAATGACGTTTCTGAAAAAAATGGTTTTCCATGATTTTAGGAATTTAAATTATATTTCCATTCATGTCTTATGAAAGAAAAAACATTATTTTTAATAAAACAAGTTTGAAATTTAGGAAAAATAAATATTTTAACAATAAAGCTTGTAGATTAGATTTAAGAGATCCGAATATACGATGCTCCTCGAATTTCAGTCCACGGTATTCTGTTGATGCGGGGATCGCGGGACCGTAAGAGAGGCGGTGCTCAGTCATGCGTGACAAACAGCATGTGGGCAGTACCCTCAGCGCGTTAGTTGTGTCAGCTGTTAGCATGCGTCTAAATCCACCTAAAATGGTTCATGCGACCCTGAGTGTTGACGTTTGGATGCCCTAGATTTAGGATGAAGGCCACTGCCAGTCATTCCCGAAACTGTTCTTAAATCCAAGTTCCAGTGTGAACATTGGCTTATTTTTTCGGGGAAAACATTCCCTACGACTTTACTATTTATACTATACTTTATTATATACTACTTACTGGAAACAGTAGTTGTAGGAAGTGTTTTCTCTGAAAAAATAAACTATCAGCTATCAAATTTCAACCATTTTTCAAAAATTGGTAAGAAGCAAGAGTAAGAAAAAATGCAATTGCCAAAAACATAGTTAACATCATTTTTTGTGAGTTTTAAAATTTTTTCATTAAAAATAATGTTTTTTATTCGAAATGGCATCATCAGTAATATTATTTTTATTCTTGAAATCATAGTAAAACTATTTTTTTTCACACATCTGATTTTTGGCACGATAAATACCTCAAAAAGACACAATTGACTTTTTAAATTCAGTATTTTACAAAATAATAAAGATAATTACGAATTTTCTATTTGATTCTCGTTAGGGGTTTCCCATTCTCCGAAAATACGAAGAAGCAGTTGAGAATTAACAAAATAGCGACCGTTTTTCTGAAAATCAAATAAGATAATTGCACTAGTAATCGTCACTGCATTAGTTATCGTTACATGGCCCAGTATTTTTCGTATAAAAAGATTCGCTCTTACCGCGTGCGAAAGAAAATGTGATTTTAGGTAAGTTTATATATCCTATTATCAAATTAGTATCCTTTTCTCGTGTTAATACTCGGTTACGTGTCTGACGATAACTACCGCATTTGCATAATTTAAATTTTAATCGTGAATAAAAATTGACTCCAGTCAAATATCATGAGAAGTGATCAAAATTGAGTTTTTCTATATCTGCTTTAATCGGTGAAGCCCTTTGTGAAAATAAGAATTGTGTTTTAAATACAGTTATGAGCATTTATAATTTCCAATTTGGCGATTACTAGTGCATTTACCTTACTTCAGCTTTTTTTTTAAATGAGAAGTAAGGAGAAAAGTCCAAAAGCGGAATTGTTGCTTTCGAAGAGTTCAAGCAAAAGTTTCGGTTCTATTTTTCGATATTTTGTATGATTTTTTTAAGTTCGTCGTTTTCAAAAATAATTCAGATAATAATTAAGGTTTTCGATTATAATCTGATGGGGGGGGGGGGGGAGTCGTTGCTTAAAATTAGAAAATAATAAAAGTTCTACAATAAGTTCGTCTTTCATTTTTTGATATATTGCACCAAAAATTTGTTGAAATATATATATATATTATACTTATAAAAATATAAAACCAAAATGATTTTCTAAAAACGGTCGCCACGTTTTCAATTCCAACGGTGTAATATATTTTTTGTGGATTTCGAAACAATAAGAATGAAAAGTTGTACAGGTGACAAAGAAACCGAACGAATTTTGGAAACTTAAAACAAGGTCTCTGTTTCTTATATTTTCAAAAATGATTATCAGGAACATAATTTCTCACTAAACCTTCTTATATAATAAATTAAATAAAATCGGCTGTTAGAGAAAAATGGTAATTTTTGGTAATACCACATTTGAAAAAGTGCTTGTTTAAAAAAAATGTTGAAAAAGTTTTTGGTACGCCAAAAATGTTTTTAACTCAAAAAGATCATAATTATATCAAGTTTCATGCTTTCTTAACAATTTCAGCAAAGTTTAGGTCTACTGTTTCTACTATGTGGAGGATTCAGTGCAAACAAAGTAATGGTGTAAATAAAAAAAAATTCCATTAGTTTCTTTCAAGATGGAATGATTGAACATAGACTCGAAAAGAAGATTCCTTGATTCAAAGAAAATTTCTTCGAACCAATGTGAAATATTTATTGGCTCTCAGTTGAAGATAAGTTTCTTTGCTTCAAAGAAATTTCTTTAGTTAAAATAAATAGTTTTTGTTCTAATGAAAATTTGTCTTTAATTTAAAATGATTTTCATAATTTTACAATTATTGTCGTTTGAGCAAAAAAAAATTAAACAAACGTTTCTTTAATTCAAGACAAATAATTTTCTAAATGTAACACTAGTTGACGTATTTTGTGTCTTTTGGAAAAGTAAAGTGGTTTCCCGTAAATTTTTTAATATAGAATCAGAATCATATATATAAGCAAACTACTTCTATTTTTTCAATTTTTTTTAAATGAGGCCAGAATGCCTAAAAAACTAGATTTTTTTCCAATCATGAAAACTTTTGTTAACATAACCAAAATCTGGTAGAAGAAGCAAAAAAATTTGGCTGCACATATATTAAAAAATCCTTTTTAATGATTCAACTAAATAGCGTAAGAGGATATTTTGGAATTTATCGTTCAAACAAGCCCACAGATTGTATTTTTCATCCTATTAACTTTTTTTATTAGAGCGCATTAAACTTCTAAGAAAGAATGGAAGCTATAAAACGACTTGTTTTCCATTATTAAGGCCATTTACCAGACAGTAGCATGGCCAATTATTTTAAACGAACTTACAAACTATCAAGTCGAATGGATTTTCTGTACCAGACAGGTATTCGTATTTTTTTCCTTTACGTTTGTCTAGTGTTGAAAATTTATTCGAATTTTTGGTTCATGAGTAAGCTCCTTTAAAAGAATTGATCACGTAAGTATCTGGCGTACATGCATTTAATTTTTGTTAAGAATTCCAAAAAACGGGGTTTTCCGAGGGGCTATTTACATCGAAAATTTTGTTTAAAGTCTCTACAACATCAAAAAATGATCTAGCGACTCAAGAAAAAAGTTGGAAAATAATTTCAAATTGCGCCAGAAATCTTTCAAACCTTTAAAAATCTTCGCGAATCTTGAAAAGTTCCGTGAGAGAACTTATTAAATCCATCTAGTCACAGTCAGTCCAGACATCTCGTACAAAAAAAGCTCTTTACTGCATTAAGTAGGTAAAGCCGTACCGTACTAAAGGTAAAATTCCAAATTCTCTAGAAATGAATACGACGCGTCCCGGAAATCTGTTTGAAAAAATGTAAAAAACCCGTATTTGCATAGACTGATCCGTCCCCATCACATTTGAGAACAAAATATCCACAGCAAAGAATTAAACTGAACAAAATTCTAAGAAAGTTAAGAAAAAAAGAACCTTTTATTTCTAATAAATGTCGAGTTCTGACTTTTCCAAGAAAGCCGATTTTTTCAAAAAAGAGGCTCAAAAATCAAGTAAGTATGTATCTACGCAATTTCGAGTTATTCTAAAAAAAAAAGAAATGACTCATTCCAAATAGGTCGTAACGTGAGTTATGGCCTCTCAAAGATGACCACTTTTGACTTGTTAAAAAAAAAAAATACATTTTTTTGCTATTTTTAGCCAAAACGATGTAGACTTATGAAAAATTTTCTGCACTACAATTTTCTCTGTGGCGTCATTAACGTAGCTTTGCCGACGAACGAAGAATTAAAAAAAAACTGAACACGAGTAATTTTCCCTGAGAAATAGGTCAACTTTGAGAGGCTATAACTTATGACCTATTGGGACTAGGTCATTTTTTCTACGATTACTCGAAATTGCGTCCACTTTAATTAACATGAAAAACATTTCTGATGTAAAATGAACAGGTTCCAAAGTACAGATAAAAAACTTCAGAAGTGGTTTTTTAACTTCTTTTCGGGAAATGTGGGTTTCTTTGAAGAATCATAACTCGGAAACTATTAAAGATAGAAGATTTTTTCTTGATTTTCTCAGAATTTGTCTAGTTCAATTTTTCCGTTCGATATTTTGCTCTAAAATGAAATGGGGCGGATTAGTCTATGCGAACACGATTTTTGGAACTTCTTTCAAAAATATTTCATGGGACGCGTCGTAGCAATTTCTAGCAAATTTGCTATTTTCATCAGGACTCCTCAATGAATCATTTTAGCGAAAAAACGCGCTTTACCCTCTTAATACAGAAAAAAAGTACCAGATGCCTAGACTGAGTGAGAGATCTTGAATCTTCAATCGATATTTCCGATTTTTGAAGATTTTGGAATTGCGGGACTTAAATGGTTGCAAAAGTGAAAGCATCCGTCGGGGTGTTCAAAAATGTTCAAAAATTGACGGGAAGCTACTTTGCTCTTCTCTGTTTTTAAAACACTCTGTTTTTCGACCAATGTAATGAAACGGAACTGTAAAATTGTTTTTAATTCGTCAATAGACAATGGACCGTGTCTCGGATGGCGGGATAATGCCAGCAAGCCCTATCAATGGATTCATTACAACGAAACACTTCTCAGGGCGAAGAACTTCGGTTCAGGCCTCGTGAGTTGTGGATTGTCACCTGGACCACAAACTCTGGTGGGACTTTACAGTCAAAATTGTCCAGAATGGATCCTTACAGAGCAGGCCTGCTACACCTATTCCCTTGTTGTCGTCCCACTTTACGATACATTAGGACCAGATGCCTGCGCATACATTATCAACCAGGCTGATATTAGTTTGGTCGTCTGTGAGGACGACAAGAAATGTAATCTTCTCCTAGACAAAGCACCGAGGTAAGAATCCACATAACCAAATTTAAAAATGGCTTATATTCAAGAGATATACCTATGGGTGGTCGCAAAACTTGATTTTCAAAATTCTCTGCCTTTTCCCTGACTAATTTTGTATTTATCATTCTTCTTCAATTTTGTATTTTCCCTAAACTAAATATTTGAAGATCGAAATTCTAATCTTGTAACAATTTTAATATTGAATCTTTTGTAAATGGAAGATCATTTTTAATTTATATTTATAAACTTTTTATTTAATATTCTTAAGGCTGTCACAGCATAATTTACTTAAACAAATTAGACATACTCCCATACTTCACCCTACCTCAGACAATGACCACTTCCCCTCAATTACACTCACCTGCTCCTACTTCTCCTCCATAATTTCCCGTACTTCCCACCTCTCATTATACCTCACTTCCCCTAGTTCCAATCCTTCATTTCCACTCACTTTTGATACTTCCCCTCATTTCCACTTACTTTTCATGCTTCCCCTCATTTTCACTTACTTTTCATGCTTCCCCCTATTTCCCCTACTCCACCTTATTATACCTCACTTCCCCTAGTTACCATCCCTTATTTCTCCTCACTTCTCATACTTCCCCTCACTTTTCATACTCCCCTCAATTCCCATCACTTTTCATACTCCCAACCTCATCCCACCTCATTATATCCCACTTACCCTAGTTCCTATCCCTTATTTCCCGTCACTTTGTATACTTTCCGTCATTTCCCATCACTTTTCCTACTCCCCTCATTTCCCACCAATTTTCATACTCTCCTCATTTCCCCTTACTTTTCATGCTCCCCCTCACTTCACCTACTTTTCCTCTTATATTTTCCACACATTTCACTACTTCCCCTCTATAATTTCCCCTTACTTCCCCTCTTTGAAAAAACTTACGACGGACAGACGAAAGGTCACCATGATGACTTTATTTTTAAAAATTAGTCAGAGTAGGCGCCTGGCGCATACAGAAAAGAGCTTCGTAGCCTATTAGGCCGTAAATAAATAATCATAAATAAAATTAGACGTAAATAAAAAATAATAATTCCACACATTTCACTACTTCCCCTGATTAATTTTCCCTCACTTCCCCTCTTTGGAAAAACGTACGACGGACAGACGAAACGCCACTATGGTGACTTTACCTTACAAAATTAATCGGAGTAGGCACTTGGCGCCTATCAAAAAGAGTTTCGTAGCCTATTAGGACGTAAATAAGTCGGGCAAACTTCACCCGCCCATACTTCCCAACCCCTACTTCCCCTCTCCTCTACTACTTGCCCACCCCACACTTCAACCTTCACTTCCTAACTTCTTCCTCATCTACTTCCCCCTCTCCTCACGCCTACATTTCACCTAATTTCATCTACCCCCTCAATTCCCCATACTTCCCTTACCATCATTTCCCTTTACATCCCCCACTTATTCTCCCTTAATTTCCCCTTGCTCCCCCACCTTAATTCCCTCTATTTACCTCCTTTCATTTCCTCTCACTTCCCCTTCTTGGAAAAATGTATGACATACCAAGAGTGACTAATTTCTCAGCCGAAATGAACTGGAATATATTTTTATATAAAATGTCAAGGTGAATTAAAAAAAATGAAACCGAATTGAAAACAATTAAAAAATATGCAAAAATGCATTGAATTTAGTGAGCTTGAAATGCGTTTTTTGTTTGAAAATTCAAAGTGAGTTTGAAACGGTTCAGGGAGAATTAAACAAGAACCAATTTTTTTGTTTAATTCATTTAATTGAGTATGATTGAGTGAATTTAGAAGAATTCAAGTGGAATGCAAAAATGCAAGAGAATTCAATAGAGTTTGAAAGAATTCAAATTAATTGCAAAAAATATTTGAAAATCTCTTGGAATCTTTAAAACCCCACAAAATACTTCACTTCTTGTGAATCAATTCTTTGACATTCATTACCATATTTAAAAATCCCGTAAAATTCTACGAAAACTTATATTTTCTCAAATCCTGGAAATTTTATAAAAATATTTTGAGAGCTTTTAAAATACTTTGAGAGTTTTTAAAACGCCTTAAAATCATTTAAATCTTCGGAAATATTACAAACCTTTTTAAACCTCTTTAAATTATTGAAATAAGTTAAACATTCCTTGAATCTTTTAAAAATTCCCTAAAATATTTCAAATTCCAAAGTACCTGAAAATGCCTTGGCATAATTTAAAATACACTACAATATTTCAAATCTTTGGAAATTCCATCGAGTTACTTAAATAAGTTCAAAATTCCTTAGAATCTTTTTAAATGCCCTAAAAATATTTCAAATCCTTTGAAATCCCTTGAGACTATTTACAACTTTTGTAAACTTCTTTTAATTTTTAAAAATACCCTAAAATCTATAAGATTCTTCGAAGTTTCTTCAAGTTATCGAAATTACTTAAAAACTCCTTGGAATCCTTCAAAACATCTTAAAACTTTTACAATTCTTTAAAATCTTTGGAAATGTTTGAAACCCTAGGGAAACCCAAAATTCTCTTGTGAATAAATTCATTGAACTCAATTAAAATATTATAAAATCCAGTGAAATTACATGAAATCTGATATTTTCTGAAACCTTAGAAAATTTATTAAGATAGCTTCAGAACTTTTAAAATCCCTTAAAATCGTTAAAATCCTCAGAAATCTGATAAAATTCTTTGGAATCTTTTAAAATATTCTAAAATCTTATAAGTACTATAAAATTGCTTCATATCTTTGGAAATTCTAGGGCATTTTTTAAAACTCCATGAGAATTTTTTCAAATCCCGTAAAATCATTCAAATCCTTGAACATTTTTCAAATATCCTAAAATATTTCAAATCCCTTGAAATCTTTTGAAATCCCTTGGAATCTATTAAAATGCCTTGGATTTTTTTAAAGCTCTTGAATATTCTTTGGATACTTTCAAAATACCTTAAAATCTTTCAAAGCCTTTGGAATTCCGTCAAATTATTCGAATCATTTTATAAATCCTTCGAACCTTTCAAAATACCCTAAAATGTTCCAAAGGAATTCAAGAAACTTAGAAATACGTAAAGGCCTGAAGTCAATAATGGTTAACACATGGGTTACTTTATTGAAAGAAGAGTGACTAAAGTGATATTCTCATTTTAAAAAGTGATTATAGTCACTTTATTTTCAAACAGTGATATTAGAAAAAATTAGTCAAATCAGACGTCGCGCGATTCCAAAAAAAGGTTTCGTAGCCCATTAAAGACGTTAATTAAGTCGTTGAAGCCTCCCCCTCTCATACTTTCCCTCTCCTAATGGCACCCTTCGACCCCTTCCCCCACTTATTCCTACAAATTCCCCTCTCCTCGCTTTCTCAGCTAACAGTCCTCTTCCCCAGCCCTCACTTCTCCTACCCTACTCATCATCATCTCTAATAATTTCCCGTAATTTCCCTCACGTACAATCAATTCCCCTAGTTTCCCTCCCACCATTACCCCTCACTTCCACTAGTTGCCCTCACCTCATTACAACGTTATTGCAATCACTTTGCAATCATTTGAAATCACCGCGAAATCACGTGCAATCACTAAAAACCACTTGCAATCACTTACAATCACTTGCAATCACTCTGCAATCATCTGAATTCACCCTGCAATCACGTGAAATCAGGTGCAATCACGTCAAATCAAGTTCAATCACTCTGCAATCACCTGAATTCACCCTGCATCCAAGTGCAATCATTTTGCAATCAAATAGATTTTCTCAAAAAAAGGAAGAAATTTATGTTTTAAATTTTTACTTATCAAAATCGATTAAAAGTTTGTATATTATGCATATATATTACGAATTGTCCGAATTTAATGCAAGAAATTGCGAGGAATTAGAAAAATAAAGGCCCCGTGCAATTGTTATTATTGATTGGCCCTCGGCGTGCAGACATATTGCCAGCTGACGTCACAACATGAAATGCCTAATTGTCGCCAATCAATAATAACAATTGCACGGGGCGATACTTAGTTCTCTAATTCCTCGCAATTTCTTGCATTAAATTCGGACAATTCGTAATATATATGCATAATATACAAACTTTTAATCGATTTTGATAAGTACAAATTTAAAACGTAAATTTCTTTCTTTCTGTGAGAAAATGTATTTGATTGCAAAATGATTGCACTTGATTGCAAATCAGGTTATTGCAAAGTGATTGAACTTGATTTCACGTGATTGCAAGGTGAATTCGGGTGATTGCACTTGATTTCACGTGATTGCAGGGTGAATTCAGATGATTGCAGAGTGACTGCAAGTGATTGTGAGTGATTGTGAGTGATTGCAAGTGGTTGTTAGTGATTGCAAGGGATTTCACGGTGATTTCAAGTCATTGCAATAACGTTGTACTCATAAACGTTTGGAGGGGGGGGGGGGGGAGAAAATGCTTTTTAAAAATTGCATTTTTGATTCATTGATGTCGAACTATATCTAATATCGTCTAGAAAGTAGATCTCAAAAATTTTCGTCGTACAATTTCGCTTTTTTGCATGCAATGATTTTAAACTGACTTATGTTCATTTGAAAAAACTGAGAATTCAATTGAAATTACTCTTCGTTCGCCTTAAATCACACAAAATCTCTCATAATTCAACAAGAAATAATTGCAATCACTCACAATTCACCGTGCAATGACTGCAATCACTCGGGATTCACCGTTAAATCACTTACCGCGAAATAACTGCAATCACTCGGATTTCACCATTAAATCACTGCAGTCACTCAAAATTGACTCTGCAATCACTGTAAATCACTGCATTCATTAGCATTCAATGACAATCACCTGAATTCACTGCATTCACTGCATTCACGTGCAACTACTTGCAAACACTTGCAATCACTCGCAATCACTTGCAATCACTCACAATCACTTGAAATCACTTGCCATCACTTGCAATCATGCAATCGGTGTACACCAAAATTCGATGTTATGTACCCCTCGATTCTTGGCAGTTACTTACGTCCTTCTTACAGAAAATCCCTTACTTTTTTCCATGTTTTTTCATTCAAAATACCTGACATTTCCTGACCAACAAAATTCCCAGATTCCCAGGTTTTCTCTCAACTGTGGTCCCCCTTTATTGGTTAATTTCGTAATTCTGGTCATTGCCAATCAACTCATGATTTGAGTTAATTCCATAATTTTATTTCGAAAAACCCAACTGAATAACGGACTGATTTCGTATGTTCCAGATGCTTAAGGAAATTAATCGTCATAAAAGAAACAAGGCCTGCGACGAATCAAAGGGCGAAAAACAGAGGAGTAGAGCTCTTGAGGTTCGACGACGTAGAACGACTCGGGGCTCAAAAGAACCACCCTGAAGTGCCACCAAAACCACTGGATCTTTGCACGATATGCTACACATCCGGTACAACAGGAAACCCCAAGGGAGTAATGTTGACGCATCAAAATGTTATGGCAGGTGTCTGTGCTGTGATTCTTCAGCTAGGAGATCATAAACCTGCGTCCTCGGACACTATGATCAGTTTTCTACCTCTTGCACACATGTTGGAAAGGTGTTGTGAAAATGGGATGTACATGGTTGGTGGAGCAGTAGGATTTTATAGTGGTGACATAAAAAGGCTCTCAGACGACATGAAAGCTCTGAGGCCCACTGTTATGCCAGCCGTTCCCAGATTATTAAATCGCCTATACGACAAGGTGAGAACATTTTTTTAAACCACATTGTTAGGCCGCTAAAATGCACGAAAAAAACTATTCAAATTTGGCGCCATTTACCTAAGAAAAAGGATTTCGTAGCCTATTAAGACATTAATTAAGTCGTCCAAATACTCTCTCGTCCATTCACTCACCCCTCTCTCTCTCTCTCTCTCTCTCTCTCTCTCTCTCTCTCTCCTCCATCACTTCTTATTTCTCCTTAACTTCACTTGACCTACTTCAAATGCCCTCTCCCTAGCATAAGGGATAATTCGGCTAAGGTACGGGATATAGTCGACTACGGTACGGGGTAAAGTTAGCTAAGGCGTGGGGTAAAGTCGGCTAAGGTACCGGGTAAAATCGTCTAGGATACGGGGTAAAAACGGTTAGTGTTCGAGATAACGTTAGGTAGGGTAGGTGGTAAAGTCGGCTAGGCACTTTTACTTCCCCACCCTGGAAAAAAAGTATTACGGACGGACACCTGACCGTAACTATAAAGGTTTCTGCCAGAGGCTACGAAACCCTAAAAATTATCAGTAATTTCTTGGTTTCTTTCGGGATTTGGACAAATACTTCCCAGCTATTAAAATTAACACATTCAAGCTTTTAAAAGCTGCACATTCTTTCAATTGAAGTAATCAAAACCAAACTGAAAATTAAGAAAGTCATTAAAACAGTCATTCTGATTTCGATACAATTAAAATTCAGCAGTTTTTAGTTCAACGGTTTAATAATATGTATGTGAATGCATAGGGATTTTAAAATTGACAATTTTATAAATTAAAGATTTTAAACTAAAAACTTCCAAAATTTTAGAAATTTCAAATTAAAATTGTAAAAATTTTTTAAATGAGAAAAATTATAATTTTAAGTATCTGATGTCGAGTAACATTCTAATTGACTGATAATCTTATATTTTACAGCTATGATGAGAATTTATATCGTTTTGCGTTAAAACATAAGTCCGAGCTGTCAATTGTAAAGCTTTAACCTTTAATTTGTTTAAAAGCATTACAAATTACATCATTCTAAATTGGAATCATTCAAAATTGAACGATTCTGAACTTTGACCAAAACTAAACACTTTTTCAATTAAAATTCTGAAACTGAAACGATTTTCATACACTAGAATCCTTTAAAGTTAAATAACTTGAATTCAAATCACATAAAATCAACTACATATTTGCAAATTGTGACTTATACTTTTAAAAATTCAACAATTTCAGTAATAAATGAAGAGCGTACAAAATGGAACAATTACAATTGTAACGTTCAAGATTGTAAATTTACTAATCAGAAATTTTAATGATTCACAATTATCAAACAATTCATTCAAGTTTTGGTTCAGAAATTGTTCCCAACTAAAAATAGTTCAATTCTGTACAATTGTGAACGCTTTAATTTAAATTATTTCGTTCAAAACACTTCATTTAAAATTGTCCATTCTAATAAGACAGCCAATATTGCTTAATTTTAAAAGATTCTTTTTTCAATATTAGCAATAAGAAATTGTTGAATTATGAGCATTTTCGATTTAGATATCAAACAATACAATTTTGAGGAACTGCAACTCATACAATTACAGTAGATTCACTTTGAATACTCAATTTCAAATGTCTCATTCTAAATTAACAGTCGAGTGAAGAGTCAAATATTGTTCAATTTCAAAAGATTATTTTTTAAGTGTTCAATAGAAAAATTTTAATCTGAAATGTTTACAATTTTACGGTGTTATTTAACTATGAATTCAAAATTATTTAAAAAATTGAAATTTTCGAAGCATCAATCGGAAATTTACAATTAAAGCGGGGAAAGCTAAACGGTGATAAATCTAATCAGCCTAATTTTACAAGAGAAGCAAACAAACTTCTGAGAAGAAGCATTTATAACCGATTAAGTAAATTATTATTTTTTATGTAGGTGGATGGATCAGCTTAATTCGTACCATTGCGTAACAAGTAAATGGTCTTACATTTGCAAGTAATAATCTAATGACAATGGCGATGGACTTAGCATCGTTTAGCATTCCCTGATAATGTAAATAAAAATGATATATGAATAATAATAATAGTATATAAAGTATGACTTTTGATGAAAATTTAGTTTTCTAAAAAAGTGGGCTTTAGTTTTTTCTGCCTCAATTGTGAAACAGGCTTATATTTTTGCAACAATGCAATTTTAAAGGATTGCAAATCATATAATTTTAATTGATTTATTTTTAACACTTCAATTCAAATTTCCTATTCTAAATGAGCAGTCAGATATTCCTCAATTTTAAAAGATTATTTTTTTGAAGCTTTCAATTAAAAATGGTTTAATTTGAATGTTTTCAAACTTGCTAGTGTCGCTTAATTATTTTGAATCTACGAATTCGAAATTATTTCAAGATTGGAAATAATTTATAAAGCTTCAATCCAAAATTTAGAATTTAAAACAATACTATTTTGAACGATTGCAAATCATATAATTTCAATTGATTAATTTGAAACAATCAATTTTGAATTTCCCATTCTAAATAAACAGTCAAATATTACTCAATTTTGAAAGATTTTTCACATTCTCATCAGAGAAGGTATTATTTTTTGAAGTGATCAATTCAAAATCGTTTTATTTAGAATATTTTTAATTTTTCCGTGTCGTTTAATTATCAACCTACGAATTTGAAATTGTTTAAAAATTGAGAATAATTTATAAAGCTTCAATTCAAAATTTATCATTTGAATCATTATAATTTATTTAACATTTGAATTTGAAAATCGTTTAATTTAGGAAAGATTCAGAATTGCTCATTTATACAGTTTACCACAATCAATTATTATTCAATTTCGAATATTAACGTTCAATTTCTATAATCCTCATGACATTATATTTACAGTCAAGCGAAATTCTATGTCAAATCATCTGAAGAATTGCATCTATTGCCAGTAATTTTTATGAAACTTCTAGTATCCGTTCTCTTACGCATTAAAAGAAACATCCAGAAAGAATTTTTGTGAAATTCAAAAAACTGAAAAGATAATCTCCTAAATTGAAAATTTTTGCCCTTTTTTCAAATTTCATAACTTTCATGATTTAAATAGTATTGAGATGTATGTTTTTTAAATAATGCATAATGAAGACGCAGTTTTGAGGAAACACTTTTTTAATACAAAATTTTCAAAAACTGTTTGGATTTGAAAACAAAAATTAAAAGTCCTGCAAATATAAAAATGGAATTTTCCTTATTTTTCGAGAAATAACTAAAAGCATAAGTAGAGACGATACATACGATGTCAGACAGCAAGGGTCGAGGTTGGAGCCTCATTACCTTCATTGGTTTTGGACTTTCATCCGCATTCAAAAAATTTTTTGCAATAATGTCCTCCTTTGATAATGGAATAAACGCATGGAATTTTTGGGTCCCAGAATGGTAATCGACTTGTCACTCAGAAAAACATTCGTTCATTAAAACCAAATTTTTTCAAAACAAATAAAAATATTCATTGGCTCTCAGTCAAAGAAAACTCTTAATTCAAAGAAATGCTTATTTTCCAACAACAATTTTTTCGAACGCAGATGAAAGACTAAACCCAATTAAGAGCCCCTTGCGTGTGTCGTCGCGGCGCGCGTTTTTAATTATTTCTAGAACACTAAGAGATACTATTTTTATATTTACAGGGGTTTTAGAGGATATTGTAATCTATCTATAAAAAAATTGATCAAAAATAAAAAATCTTAGTACCATTAAAATAGCAAATTTACTAAAGTTAAAAAAAGGACCAACATTTTCAATTTTGAATACCTCCTAAGTTTTTAAAGTTTTTCAAAAATCATTTTATGGTTTTCCTTTCAACACTTATAAGAGAACGAATACTACAAGTTTCATAAAAATTACTAACAATAGATGGAACCCTTCAGATGATTCGACATGGAATTTCTCTTACTCGTCTTGAAATGTTTGATTACAAAATTGTTGAATTTCAAACTTGAAAAGAACTTAAAAATTTTTTAAGATTAAAAATGAGCATTTAGTTGTAAAGATTGCAAATCCAACATTTTTTAAATTAAAGATCTTTCGAATTACGCATTTGTGTACTGAATGATTTCATATTTGGAATTGTTGCAAACTGAACTTTTCAAACCCAAAAGAATTTAAAATCTAACTCATTCAAGATTGCATTTTTCTTGTCATATCAAGTTCTTGAAATTTGAAAGGATTGAACAATTTTTTCAACTAAACATTTAAAAAAATGTTTAGGAATTTCATTGTAAAATATGTCAAGCCGATTCAGTCATAAATCATTTTCAAAGTTCCCAATATTATTTTGAAATCTCTGAAATGTGAAACTGCACTGAAGCTAACAAGCCAAAAACAAAAATAGCAAAAAGTCGGCCTTGGTTTTGAATCCAGTTATACTTTTTGTTTATGCAGCATGGAACCCTGCATCATTTAATTTGTAAAGAAAACCGAAACGTGCCTCTAGATTTAAGAATAACGCAATTGCTTCGACTTGAACTTGAAATAGATGAAGAAGCAACTCAAAGAAGCATGGTCGACCAGAAATAAAGCCGAGCCTATCTTATGAAAAATAATGGCGACCTTGACTTTTCGGCAAGTAACGATCGTAAATAGAACCTGGAAGGGCTCTCGTCTAAAGAAAACTGATCTATAAAAATCACTCGCATTTTCTTAAAGACTGATGTCAGTTGCGTAACTCTCTTCCCTGACCTGCCTTTCATCCACTTTTCAACTTTTCGTTTGGGAGCGTTCATTAATTACGAAAGGCTTTTTCGGGTGGGAGGGGGTATAGCAAATTTTACGAATTCTTGCTAGGGGAGTGGGGGGGGGGAGGCAAAGAATTTCTTAAGTAAGTTTTCTCTTTATATTTATATATTTTTAAATATGCTGATTCAATCCTGTTATGGCTCTTGAAATTACTTTTTATTACATTATTACGCATTATTACATATTATTACGCTTTATGCCGCATTACTATGCGTTATTTAACATTATACCACAATTATTACGCGCATATTACGGCGCTATTGAAGACCATCTTAAAAACAGAATTCACTGAAATAGTCGAATGGATCAATATCAGGGGAAGTAACTGTCGAAATGTTATTTTTGATAATTATAATCAAACAATAAAATTTAATTTTAGCATCAGTTGAAGTAAAATTGAAATCACAACTAAATTCAAATAACTAGTCATAAGATAAAGTAAACTTTCAAAATCATTTATTTTGTTAACAATCATTATTGTTACAAACAATGAATCGCTCTCGAAATAGTTGAAACTGAACTAGAGATTAAACTGCTTACAAATGAATGGAATAAACCTTTCTTAGTGGAAAAAAATGTCCTATAAAATATTCTTGAAAGATCTCTTGAGAGCTAGTTAATATTAATTTTTGATCAAGATTTTACGCGATAAAAATATTAAATAATATTAATTTATTAATAAAATTAATGATTGCTGTAGCTAGCTGTTTTTTAAATTATTGTACGAAATTATAAATTTTATAAGTTTTTCTTTTCTTCAGGAGTGTTTCATGTTACCTTTATCAATACCAGTATTAGGGCAGTATTAAATAAAATCAATAAAAGAATGCACTTTTCTCACATGATGATGTGGAATTTGTGAATTTTTTAAACAATTTGTTCATAAAAATTATAACTTTGAGATAATATGTATAGCAAATATTAATATTAAATAGCTTCCTAGAAGCTTTAATAAGAAAGCTGACATTTTTCCACGAAAAAACGTATCTATTTCTGCCATTTTTTTATACTATTTGTTATTAATCATAATAATCATCCAATTTCCGCTAAGCTTTTTTATGACAATATCAGTGCTGAGATACTATTAAAGCAGAGTAAACAGGCGCATATTGAAGTAAAAAACATTGACAGTGTCGTACTTATTTGATAAATTGTTTATATTAATTTTTAGTTCAATTACTAGATAAAAATCTTGATTAAATATGAGTATTGACTGGCTCCCAACAGAACTCACTGAAAAAAGCAAAAATTTCGACGAATAAACATTCCTTTGCGGCATTTAATATATTTATATAGTTGTTCTAAACATTTGAATATGGGGGAGAGTGGTCCTAAGTTTGCACTGTGGGTTAAGTCGGCACCCTCGCGTTTCTCAGAGATGGCAAACATGTCGGCTTAAACATTTTGTCGCATGATAGGTTGGTAGACATGGACGTAATTTACGCTGACAATAATCACTTTAGTTTTTGCTTAACAGTGTGAGTGGGGTATAAATTTTTCTTGCGAACGGAATTCCATTTTCTTCCATTCTTGTGAAGCAGCTATAGGTGTGTAAATATTTTGAAAAAATCGATTAAGTGCGTTGGTTTCTGTATTCTGCGTGCTTTCGCCTGATAAAGTATATTTTTCATGCGGATTTGTTTCGTATGCGTAATAGCACACCAGACAGGTGTTCCTGAGTCGGCACCTTTTTTTTGTTGCTTCTGTCACTTCTTCCACGTCTTCCATGACTGTATGTTGCCGGCTTAGGACCACCATTTTGAGAAATAGCAAAAATCGACTTCTTCACTTCGCGCAGCATTGCGACCGCAACAATTACTTCACAGTGCCCCGAATGACAGAATTGTAGATGAAGGATCGTGGTATCTGACCAAAGACATTAAAGCGCCATTAAGCCCGGTTTACCCTCTGTGTTCGACAAAAAGTCTTACTGAGTCGACTTAGGGCCACTTTGCCCTATTTCCTGTTTATAATTACAAATCTAATACAAGATATACGGCACTTTAGGAGAGGGATCAGTGCTTTCAACATTTGCGCACTATATTGAATGATATGAATATTTTAAATATTGAATTGTAAGAATTCTGATCAATAGCGAATTTGTTTAAGCAATTCTCTTTTATATTAAAAATCATATTCCACTTAAAGTCCTCAAAATTCTTAATTTTTCAATTAAATTTGTTGTGCAAAAATGTACAAAAAAATATGATGACAAAATTAGTGATTATGCATTCGGATTCAATAAGCCCTGCAATTCAATGAATGAAAATTTTCGAATTCGCAAAATTATTATTTTTTGAAATAAAGGCTTTTAAAAAATGTATGGTGATTAATTTATGGGATAGTTAAATATAGGGCCAACGCTTGAAGTATTTTCAAGTCTTAGATAAGTTACTGAATTCCACCAGCTAAGTTGCTAATTTTGTCACTTTATTTTTTTTTATAGATTCTTGCACGGCAAAATTGAAAGAAAAATCAAGGAGTGCTATTACGTATTATTACATGTAATACGTTTTATCAAGCATTATTACGCACTGATACGTGTTATACGCGAGTGAATTTTTCCTTGTTCCTTTTTTATTATGTAATATTTCATATTACATACCTCGCATATTACATACGTCCAATAGATATAGAGTCGAAGAGTTAACCATTCTTGAAATCTGGTGTATACCTTTCGTGAAGTCTTGTGGAATCCCTGGGAATCTTTACAATCCTTTGAAATCCTGTGAATTCTTTTAAAAATTCTGTAAATTCTTTGAAATCTTTGCAATTCTTGTGAAATCCCGTGAAATCTTTTGAAGTCCCTTCAAATCCTTGAAATCTCATTAAAATCCTCTGATATCCTTCAAGTCCGTGAAAATACTTTGGTATCTCTTGAAATCCTTGAAAACCCCCTTTCAAATAACGTGACTTTCAACGTGTATTTCAGAATCTTTTAAAACCCTTGAAATCTCTCAAAATCCCTTGAAATCCATTAAAGTCCTTTGTCATCCGCGTAAATCATTTTTAATTACTCAAAATCCCTAAAAATCCTTGAAGTTGCTAAACTCTTCTAAACTCCATTGAAAAAATTGATATTCCGCCTGAAATTCTACTAGTTACTTTCTTCAAACTCTGGAAATCCTTTAAAATCACTGGTAATCTTTCAAATATTTTGAAATCCCTTGAAATCTTCTGAAATCTCGTTTACAGTGAAAATAATTAATATATTTTCGATATATTGAGTAAAAAATATAAAATTTTACGTAAGGACGCGGGAGAGGAGTCACAAAAATTTCAGGAATCCTTACAATAGGGTGAGGCGTGGGTCTAAAATTTCAAAAATCATCCTCAAGTAGTTAGCACAAGTAACAAACTTTAAGATCCAAGAAAAATGATGTTTCACTAAAATTTTACTTCATCGTCCAATTTTGTAATAAATGTTTAAATGATCGGATACAAATAATTTACAAAAATCCCCTATTCATGATATCACACCTAGTTTTGAATTAACGCAGAGATCTTGTCAATTCTGCGCAATATCTAAGCAATGTGCCAGTGGTAGATGCAACTCTTACTTTCCGGAAATGGCATGGTAGCAAGAACTTTGAACAGGTGGGGTGAATTGGCACAGAGAAGTTTTGCTTCCCGAGTAGCCCTGAAACTAAAAGCTCGTGTTAAATGGGATTCGTTATCTCTTAACCATGAACAAAGGCTAAAACAAAAAATTATTCAGTACTTTTGTTCTCTTTTCACTTTCAAAAGGAACCTCTTGAGATTAGAATTAAAAACTGCAGTGGATTCTACTTCCTACTACTATTAGTATTATCTATCCAACTATTCTGACTTTGTAACTGAGAAATTTATTTCACGTCGCCAAGTAGATCTTGGCACTTGAAGAGTTTGAAAGCTCGAAATCAGAACCAATGTAAATAAACTAGAGATCCTGGTTAGACAATTTTTCCTAATGGCAATGAAACCGGAAATTGAGGAATATTTGTGATTTCAGGGATAACAGCGGTTTGCAGGTTGTCGACTAATTTTCTCCCACCAAATTCCCGGGTCTTCACGGTTGCAAATATCAAATCTCCTCTTAATAGCGTATGAGCGATTAATTAATGATTAATTATTGAAGACTTATTACAAAAAACTATATCTACACTTTTATTATAAGAGTTTAATTATAATTACATGTGTTTATAACATAGTTAATGTAACATTCACTTAGTATTAAACTAAATAATTTTTATAATAGATTATAATAACTTTGAAATTTTTCGCAAGGAATCATCATGAGTTTTGAGAAGATCGTATAGTAAGAGAGTGCACATACAGAGATCGAGAGAGAGAAAGAGCATGTACATGTTTTGCTTTTGCTTAGCGTGGCAGTAGTGGGGATATCGAAGAGGAGCCTTTAGAGCAATTGCGAATCGCCACACAGAACTCATAAAAGAGAGACGCGAATATAGAGAGAGAGATAACGTATAGACTATAGAAAGTATACTTGAAAGAGAAAGACAGAGAGATATCCGTTCGTTCGGTCGGTCGTTTTTTTCAATTCACTCCCGTCCCAAGAGAAGTTTCACTTCAAAACGCTTCTAAACCAAAAATATTAATTTTCAACAAAAAAGTTAATGTTCAAACCAACAGTTGAATTTTCAACTATATAGATGAATTTTCCAGCAAGGAGATTAATTTTCTACCAAAAAGACGAATTTTCAGCTAAAATTATGAATCTTCATCCAAACAAATGTAATAGTCGATTTTTCAACTAGAAAATATTTTTATTTTGAATAAAAAAGAGTTGAACTCATAAAAAAGACGAATTTTAAATAAAACAGTCGAATATTTGACCAAATAGCTGAATTTTCATTTCAAAAATATGAATTTTCAGTAACAACAAAAAATCATTTTTAACCAAGTAATCGACTTTTCTAGCAAAAAGATGAATTTTCAACTAAGAACATTAATTTTATACCAAAAAAGACGAATTTTTAACAAAATACATAATTTTCAACTAAAGAAGATCCATTTTCCACCAAAAATGGAACAGTAACATTTTTATAAAAAAAAAAGTTTCAACAAAACACAGACAAATTTTCCACAAAATAGTTTGATTTTCAACAAAAAAAAAAAAATTTTTTAACAAATTACAGTTAAATTCAACTAGTTAAGAGGAATTTTGAACAAAATATTTGAATTACCAACCAAAATAGATTAGTTTTATCCAAAAAATTAAATCTTTAACGAAAATAGTAAAATTTATACCAAGAGGAAAATTGTCAAGCATTTTTCAAACCAATTTTAATTATTCGTGATATTATCAAAAAGCTCTCAAGATAAAAAAATTCTTTAAAATCTTCCAGATGTTATTCAATATTTTTAAAAATATTTTGAAATTTTCTTTAAAAATTAGTTTTTTTAAATAAAAAATCATTTATAATTTTACCAGTAATTTTAAGAAAAGTCTCTCATTTTCTTGAAGCCTTTCTAAATTCTTAAAAAACTCTGCATTTTTTACTAAATTTTCAAAAATTAAAATTAAAAAAAATTTTTTTTGAAATATTTTCAAATTTTTAATTATTTTTTAATCTTTTCAAAAATTGGTATTTTCCTTCAATTTTTTTAAGAATATGCATAATTGATTCACTTTCTATTGATTAAATGCTTCAATCAAAAATTCAAGAAGATCACAGATTGAAAATAGATAAAGAATAGAACGGAAAAATGCTCATGTTTGAATTTTTTAAATGTATTTTTATCCTTAGATAGGTTAAGATTAATTATTCTCATCCATTTTCTCCTAATATATTATGTTCAGTTTCGAATGTGTTTTCATCAGTTGAAAGGTCTCAAAAGTTGAAGACATTTTGAAATGCCACACAAAAAAACGGATATAGTGTGAGAAAACAGAAAATTAAAAAATTATCATTGTGAAACTGAGCTATATAATAATCAACTTCAAAATAATTATACTTTATCAGAGAGTCTTTTAATATTCGATACTCTTTTTCATATTATTTTCGAGTTACAAATTTTTTTTTCTATAATCACGACAAACATAATTTCCTCTGATAGGGCATTTTACCTTTTTTTAAAAATTATTTTAGCTTATTGAAAATTAATTGAAATTCCTGTTTATTTATCGCAGGCTTCACAGTATTTTCTCTAGTCCCCTCTTATCTCCTTTTTCCACTTAAAATAAGAAAATCCAACTATTTTTGGTTGAAAGTTCATTCTTTTTGGTCGCAAAGTTCACTATTTTATTTTTTGTTGAGAATTTTATTAATATTTTTTGGTTGAAAAGTTTATTATTTTGTTGAAAATATTATTATTTGTTTGAAAATTTAATTATTTTGTTCAAAATTCGACCATTTTGTTTAAAAGGCATCTGTTATGGTTAAAAGTTTAACTATTTTCATAGAAAAATCAACTATTTGGTTGAAATTTAAAATTTTTGTTTAGAATTCATAATTTCGGGTTGAAAAATCAACTGTTTGGTTGAACATTTATCTCCTTTGTTGGGAATGTAATATTTCTACTTGAAATATTAGGAATTTGAAGCGTTTCAATTTGAATTGAATATCAGTTCCGAGATTGGTACCTAAAATAATTTTATTTAAAAGAATTTGTTTTCCTATTTTAGTGAAAAATCTCCTCATTTCCCATATGTTTAGAGCATTCTGGCTTGTTACCTCTATAAAGATGTTTTTGATTTGCAACTACAGAACTGATTTACGGGAGACCATTCTACAGTAGACAATCAGCAATTATAAGCACAAATATGAGTAAAATATATATAAAAAATATATATAATATATATATATATATATATATATAATATATATATATAAAATATATATAATATAATAATGATTATCTACTGTAGGATCAATATCTATAATGTAGGATGGTCTCCCCTATTTTTCCGGTTAGCGATTGTTTCGCTGTCGACGATGTCCTTCAAATTTACAAAATCATCAACAAAAAACGCGTTCAGGAAATATTTAAATTAGTCCTTTAAAGCTTCTTCCTTTCTAATGTCTTGAATTTCTTCTTATGTTTCTTAAAAAATGGATCGAAACCTTATAAAAAGAAGAGGACAAAATTGTGTCGAAATTCTCGATTTTAGGTGTTTTAAGGGCTTTTTCAAATTCAAGGGAAAAGGTTAAAAAAGGGGAAGAAAGGGGATTAGTTGAAAAAGGGGACGGTCCGTCATCCCTGTGACTTATGACTTCTGAAAATAAACAAGCAATTCATTATTTTTCAGGTGCAAGCTGAACTTCAAAGCTCCTGCCTAAAGAGGATGCTCTTCAACATGGGATTGCGAGCAAAAGAGGGTGAAATAAAAAAGTGTATAATAAGAAAGAACAGTATGTGGGACAAGCTCGTTTTCAAAAAAATTCAAGATGGTATGGGAGGTAGATTAAGACTCATGGTCGTTGGTTCAGCACCCTTAGCAGGAAATGTACTCACATTTGCAAGGTGTGCCCTAGGATGTCTCATAGTCGAAGGCTATGGCCAAACCGAATGCTGTGCTCCCATTACTCTCACAATTCAGGTGAGTCTAAATAATTTACAAAACATACTTAATTTCTTCGATCTTAGTCATAAATCTGAGTTTTGAACGCTTTTTCTATATATAAAGGACGAAATGTTTCAAAAATAGTAATTGTCTTAAAAATATGACAATTATAAACTGTGCACATGTCTCATCTCACCCCAGCTATGGGGCGAGATGAGACATGTTTTGGGGAGCGATCAGACACGCTAACTATTTATTACTTTTTGTTAATAGAAGTTTATTTCTTGTATGTTTTTGTACACATTGAAGATTATTTACAGTCTTTTGCAAATATAATTCAGTATCATGTTCAACAAACCTTTTTTTTAAGTATAAATAAGTCTTATTACTTAGGGGACCGGGTTTATATAAATACTTGAAAGCATAAATTCAATTAATGATCAGTTTAACATAATTATTATTTTCAGTTTTACGTAAAATAGGAATTGTAACCTCCTAAAATAAAAAGAATAGAATGGCAGTTAATGATTCAGAATTGACAGTTTAATGGAGGTAAAGACATCCATTCGTTTCTCGTTTTTCTAGTTTATGTATGTTTTTCTGGGTTAGGGAGCGTCCATTAATTACACACGGCCTTTTTTCCTGGAGTTCCTATGGAAATCTTTGCAATCCTTTAAAATTCTACGAATTCTCTTGAATATTTTGTAAATGCATTACAATTTTGGAAATCATGTAAAAATTCTTTAAAATCCTTTAAATTCGATGGATATCGTACATAATCTCTTGAAACCTCTTCAAAACTATTGAGCTCCTTAAAAATCCCTTGAAGCCCTTTATAAACAGTAAAACTCCTTAAAATCGCTTAAAATATTTAGAATCACATAAAATCCCTTATATAAGATCCCTTGAAATCTTTGAAAACCCTTCAAAATTAATTGAAATCTTTACAAACTATGGGAATCTTTCCGAATCCCTTGAAATCCCTTACAATATATCAAAAATCCATTATAAATCCTCTAAATCTCTTAAAATGCTTGATAATATCCGGCAATCCTTTGAAATTCCGTTAAATCTTTCTAAATTATCTGAAATACTTAAGCAAACGTTGGAATCTTTTGAAATTCCGTAAAATCCATTAGAATCCCATGAAATCACGAAAACCCCTTTAAAGCTCTTAAAATCCAAATGCCGTGACTTATGAAATCTTTTATAATCTTTTAAAACCCTTCAAAAACTGTGGAAATCCTTGAAATATTAAAAATCCCATAAAAATCCCTTGTAATCCTTTAAAATCAATGGAAATTCCTTAAAATCTTTAAACATCTGTTAAAATGTTTAAAATTCCATAAAATATTTAGAAAGTTTACGAGGTCCCTTAAAATCTTTAACATCTTTAACAACTCTTGAAATCCCTCCAAATATATTGAAATCCATTACAATATTTTAAAAGTCATAAAAATTCCTTCAAATCTCTTAAAATCCTTGATAATATTTGGGAATCCTTTCAAATTCCATTAAATCTTTCGAAATCGAGTTCGAATACTTCTAAAATACCTGGCTAAAGTTTAAAAAATGTTTAATCTCTTAAAATCCCATGAAATCCCGTGAAATCATCGAAACCCCTTTAAATCTCTTAAAATCCATTTGAATCCTTTGAAACGTCGTGACTTATTTTGAACCCTGCTGAATCCCTTATAATCTTTTAAATCCATGGAAATCCCTCAAAATCTCTAAAAATGTTTGAAATTCTGTGAAATATTTCGAAATATTACGAGATTTCTTGAAATCCTTGAAATCCCTTAAAAATTCATTGAAATCTTTCAAATCCGTAGGATTCTTTCCGAATCTCTTGAAATCCCTTGCAATATATTAAAATTCATTACAATTTTTTGAAAGCCATTAAAATTCTTCGACATCCCTAAAAATCCTTTATAATATTCGTCCTTTGAAATAACCTTTGAAACTTACCTTAAATCTTTTAAAATCTTACGACATTCTCTAAAATCTATGGATACACTTTGCAAATCTTCTGAAATCCCCTGAAATCTTTTGAAAATTCTTTAAATCCGTTCAAATTTTCGAAATCCCATTAAAATCCCCTGATAACGTCCAAAATTCTTGACAATACTTCAGTATCACATGAAATCCGTTAAAATAATTTGAAATCCAAGGAAGTCGTTCATAATTCACTAAAATCCTTCAAAATCCGTCGAGCTCCTTCGGTAGCTCTTGAAATCCTTTGAAATCCAGGAAAATGTCTGGAACTCTGATTGAACTACTTTAAGTTTTCCAAAATACTATTAAATCCCATGAAAAGTTGAAATTTGCTTTGAAATTTTATCAGGTAATTTCTTCAAACTGTGGACATTTTTTAAAATCATTTGAAATCTTACACCAAAACTATTGTAATCGCTCATGAAATCCCTAAAAAGCTTCGATAATCTCGTTAAATTCTGTAAAAGTTTCATAATTCTTTGAAATACTTTGTAGTCCTTTGAAATACCTTTAAATCTAAAACCTTTAAAAGTAAAAAAAATAAAATCTTACATAAGAAGGGGCGAGGATCATGAAAATATTACGAATCCTTACAACAGGGAGGGGGGGGGGGGGTCTTAAATTAAAAAAATCTTTCTTACTTAATTAGTGGACGTTCCGTTATTGAAATTTCAATGATTCAAGCCTTTAATAATGAACAGTCTAAAATGTTAAGTATTTTAAACTGAATTGAAAAATAAAGTATTTCAAATGGAACAATAATTCTTAATTGGAAAAGCGTTACAAATTTGAACATTGAAACTTGATTATTTGAAACTCAATCATTTTCAAATTAGAAGCATTTAAAATATTAAAATTGTATAATTCACAATTCAAAGTTCTTGGAATTGAAAATTTTTGAAATGTTAACAATTGTATGTTTTCAAAGTAGGGTTAAAATGTGCATAATGATTTTAAACAGAACACCTTAAATATTCGAAAAAATCAAAAACACTAAAAATGTAATAATATTAGATAAAAGCTTCCAAACTGATACTGTTAAAACTTGGAAAATTTCGAATTCTCTGTACGTGAATACTTCCAGATTATACAATGATCTTATTTCAAATGAAAACCTAGTATAATAATTTTGTACTGCAGACTTTCCCGAAAGAAATAGTTTCAGATTCAAATATTGAAAATTGCAGGAAAATTTAATTTTCAAATCTTTTGAAATCTAAAATTTAAAGCCTTATAGACGTTTTTTATTTGGATTATGAAATTTGAAATTGTTGGTTCTCAGTAACAAATCGTTTAAGATTAATAACATACAAAATTGCATAATTTCAAATTAAATTACAATTTTCCTTTAAAATTAATATTTTTTCCAGACCTGAAACTAAAGTAGCATGCGTTTCTTATTATACGCAACAGCTTAAATAATGTTTACGAGTGTATTTTGGTAATAACGGTCGTTTTGAAATCGTCACGCCAATATAAATCATGCATAAATAGACAGATGGAAGTCAAAATTTTACGTTAGCATGCTAATAAACAGAGTGGAATATCTTAAGATCGCTGACCGAACATCATCTGGTTTTGTTGGTTTACCATGTGAAATGTGACTGTATGTTCTATAACTGTGAAAATTCGCATTGCAGTAAATTGCAGTAATTTTCTACCTGATAACAAATATCGAAAGTCGCGTCGATTAACAATGAAATATGGAACTTGAAACAAATATTGCCTTTCCAAAACGCTTTTAATTTTTAATGTTTTCAAATGATAAATTTAAAAGAATTGAATTGCTCTCAAATTCCAAAGAAACCTGCACCATCCAAAAAAAGAGTAGAGTCCTTTTTGGAAAAGTTTTCCAATCAAATTTAGGAAAACATCACGATACTTTCCCATAAAATTATGGCATATAAAGTGCGACAATTTCAAATTTGACGTCTTTAAAAGGGATAATTAAAAATGTCCATGTCAACCATTCAATTTGGTACAATTTTACATTCAAAAACATTAAAAATGGTGAAATTGACTAGTACTAGCCTTTAAAATAAAAAACAATTATAAATTTCGAGTTCTTAGAATTGTACAAAATAAAATTAGAAGTACACTACCTTTGGAAATTGTCGGTACGTCCAGCGCGAGTACTCTTACAAATGTTAAAAACGCGATTACTCGTTCAAAAAGGAAGCAAGAAAATTAATAAAAAACAGTTAAAAAGCTTATTAAATTCCGCGTCGAATGACTTCTAATAGAGATATTTCCGACGTTTTGAAGGTAATATACCAAGTGAGAAGTTAAAAAAATCAAGAATTTCTCGAATTTTGCCTAGCCGACACGGTGATCGCCGACTGAAACTCGACGCAGATACGCTTGGGAATTTTTAGTCGTATCTCGAGAACCTGTTCAGATTTTTAAAGTTTTATTGGCTTAAATTAAAAATAGGATTTCAAAGTTTACGTCCTGTGAATTTCACTTTTTTGCTAATGGTTTCTTGAGTCACAGCACGAGTTGAAGTTTAGGAACAAAATCTGAAAAATTTTCAGCGATCACCACTCTCACGGCTGACAGTTGTAATCGCCAACTGAAACTTGAGATTTGACACTTGGACATTTTTTGTTGTATCTCGATAACCCGTGAAGATTTTTTGAGCTTTAACTGCTTTAATTATTGATAAGACATCAGAGAATGTGTGGTATAAATTTCAGATTTTTTATACAACTTTCATAGGTCATATGCCATGAATTAAAGTGGAGGTACAACATTCGAGCAATTCTTGAATTTTTTTCAAACTTTGACGCGCGATTTAATAAGCTTCTTAACTGTTTTTTTTTTTAAGTTTCTTGCTCTTTTTTGAACGAATAATCACGTTTCAAATCCAGCAGCGATTTTTAATAGTACTCCCGCTGGTCGCATCGACAAATTCCGACGGTAGTATATTCAATGTTTTTCTTATTTAGAATTAAAATTGACTTTCAATTAGCTTTCAATTTTGAAATAACTTGAAGGATTCAATTCCAAATAATTGTTGCATTTCAGAAGCTATAGATTAAAAATGATCTAACTAAAAAAACTTTCAATTAGAAATTATTCAATTTGAAAATTTGAAAATTTCACAATTTGAAAAGTGAAGTGCTTTAAACTGTAAAACTTCAAGTTAGATGAAATAAAAAATAATTAGATATATTTTGCAGAAGAAATTTTGTATTCAATTTCGGGTTCAGTTACACAAAAATAAATATATAAAATCATATTCATTTCAAGGTACCGAATTTTAGATTTGTTCTTAGGTTAAATCAAATATAAATTTTGAACGCAAGAACACTGAATATTATATTCTGCTAACTTTGAGCCTGGTCCGAAAATTTATTTTAGGTTTATGCGAAATTTCTTGGTCAATAAACGTGCCGCAAATGAACCACAGCGAAGTAGAACGGGATATAAAATTTCAATTTCTTGGTCCGAGCGCAATGGTCTCTCGTCGGTTTTCAAAATTCTTTTTAAATTTGATTTTTGAAAATTTATTTAAAGTAACTAATTAGCTTGCATATCAGAAAATATTCTTTAATATGTAAAATTTATATTGCCAGGATTCGCTTGCGCACGAATCAAAACCGTTCTACGATGCGGCGCGGCGGTTCATGAATATATCTCTGACAATGAGTGCATTCTGCCAATCTTTGATTGTTGATCAACATGGAAATATATTTCGCGAAAGCTTTCAATGCCGCTTTACGATTCCTCACTGTTTTTTTTTTCGCATTCATCGATTCTCAATAAATCTACTATTTTCTGACTCCTTCCGGCAAACGAAACAAGTATCCTTTAAAATTTACCTTCAGAATAGGTTAAATTAAAATAAAACGAAGTGCGATTTTACTTCAAATAAATCGCGTCGCAATTTCTAAAATAACTGGGAGAAACTACAGTTCAAAACATATATAAATTAGTCTATAGCGCAGAGTATAATATCCCAGATTAAAGTGTTTTCTTAAAGAATTTTTATCCGGTTGATATTTTGGAAATTGCTCATTGACGTAAACATTAAGACAAATTGGAATTCAGAAATGCGTCATTAGTTCGCCAGTGTCTTTGGTTTTAAATTATATTTGTACCTCTACTTAATCCAGGATTTCTCCTCATGATTCAGAATCAATATATTATTATTGGCAATTCCTATTCGACAGTTAATTTATGGAAGGATTAAAAACGAAAATAGATCCATGATTGAAGAATGTGAAAACGATAAAAATGATATAGGAAGTATTTCGAATTTTTTTATCTGGATTAAAATGAATGGTGCGAGCTAATTTATTATAGCAAATGCGATCCGCTGAGACCTGACTAATAATCAAATGATCCACGTGGTTTCTATTCTTAGCTTAAATGGACAAAATCGACTGGGGGCAAACGTCCAGATATTATTTTACGTTGGCTCTCCCAATAAAAATATCTTTACCACGTGTTTTTGGCACGTGTGACCACGAACCGTCACACCTTTCTCGAATTGTTAAGATGCCAAAAGTGGCACATGCTTATGAATAACATTACTCTGAAATAATTAGTTGCAAAAAAGTAAATCACCCGATGAAATTGGAAGAAGTCGCCAGACACGAGTGAAATCACAACTTTTTTTATTACTTTACAACTTATTAGCGACATACAACTTGTACTATAATTTCTGTCTACATTCCATATTTCAGTAGAATTTTATATTGTAATATTTTATAGATAGATCGTTGATAAACAATTGCTATTTTACGTAAATGACACACATTTTTTCATTGACCAATTCCATTTGAAAATAAAAGAACGTGTTTCACAGTTTAACAAAAAAAATTATTTGGTTACAATCGTTCGAAGATTTTCTGCAAAGTCTAAAAAATTGACAGAATTTTTTTTCCAACTGCAGTACTTTCATGCATCGTTTACGAGAAAAAAAATTATAAAAAAAATATTCTTTGGTCTAAAAAATGGCTTATCTCCCATAAAACTGATAGGATGTCTTTTATATGTCAGCCAAAACGTTATCAAAATATTCGAAAAAGTAAAAAGGTGGGGTTTACCTGAAAATATTTGCTGTATGTTTTCAAAATTCGATGAAAAAAATAAAGAAGATTTTATGGGAAATCCCAAGATTTTTATTTCTTCTTATATTTTGTTTACAGTTTCTGCTTATATAAGAAATCCTTCCTATTTTTGTTCTTCAAATATAATTTTTTTCCCTTTGAAAATACGAGATGCAAATACAAAAGTACCTTTTGTTATTTCTGAAAAAAATTCGATTATTCACAAATAATGTTTTTCACTGTCAAGCAGTGGTTCACCAAGGAAAAAATTCACGAAATATGCAGCACATATTATTAGTTCTTTCTAGAAGAAGGAATTTTTTCAAGTGGTGTTTTTGAGAAAATCTACGTTCAATAATTTCAGAAAAATGACTGCCATTTTGTCATTTTTCAAACATTTTTAATTTTCTGTTTGGGTCAAGTAAAAAAGCAACAAAACCCTCTGTCAATTTTTGAGAATTCGCAGGTAGGTCTTCGATCGACTGCAACAAATCCTAAGTTTTGGTTATTAAACTGTAAAATACGTATTCCTTTGTTTTCACCATAGAAAGATATACCCAAATACTAAATAATGCTGACACCCTAAAGCTGGACCTCCCTGTCTGATTCAAAATAGAACTGTCCTAATTATCCAAATAGAAACCTCCACATTGAATTAAAAATTTAAATAAAGGAATTTTCAGAAAATTGTTTTAAAAAATTGTCAGTCACCATGTAATTAAAAATATTGTTTTAATTTTACCACAAAATTTCAAAAATTGTATCCAGTTTATTTATAATTATATTGTTCAGAAACCTTTCAGACTGTATTGGGTTTCTTGATATTTTTTCAACAAGCGTTACCGAAGCCGAGCGTAAAAAAAGGCCTCATTAACAATTAAATAAGTCACCTGACGTGTATAGAATTTAATCGTATTCAGCCATATTCAGGTGACATTCAAATGTTGGGTGGGCCCATTTTTGACGCACGGCTTCAAATATAAAATTACCCTAAATGTCAGAATAAGCATCTTTAGAAGATTGCCAAAAAGTTGACCATTTTAGACAATGAGAGTACATGAAATAAAAAATTTTGCAAACTGCCTGAATGGTATATTATGCTACAAGCACGGAAAGTAGGCAGTTACACACGAGTGCAAAGTTTGCTGTACGAACCAGAGGCGAGACGAAGACGAGCCGGAAATGACTTGAAGATGAGCCGGTGGCAAGTACTGTAAACTTCACAAGAGTTGCAACTGTCTACTTTAAGCATCCGTTGCACGCGATATTTTTTGGAACAAATGCAGGAAATTTTCGACTTGAGAAACAAAAACAAACTTTTCGGAAATTTATGGTAATTTTTGGAAAATTATGGTAAAATTAACAAAAATTACCGAAAATATTCGAAAATTGTTGATGAATTTGTAAATTACCGAAAATTTCCAGAAATTGAAGGCACCCAAAGCTTTTTGGAAGAAATCCAAAAATTTAAGGAAATTCATGGCAAATTGCTAAATTACCAGAAATTTCAGGTATCCAAAAATTTTAAAAATTTTCGTTAACTTATTGTAATATATCAGTCATTTATGGTAACTTATCACTTCGACTTTGTCCAATCATCATTCACTACTCACAATTATCTCAAGTGTCAAATCATAATGAAGTGAGGCTATATGGTTCCGGCTGTCCTGGAAAGTAATTCTGAATCGAAATGCGCAAGCGCAACAGCAAAAAAAAACTAATCTGGCTCGAACTGCGCATGCTCAGGAAATAGAAAAAGTACTCAATACATGCCTCGAAAAGCCAAAATTTCGTGCATGCGTTACAAAAATATTATCCTAAAATTAAAGGTGACTGAAAGAGTATGAAAACATGAAGCTAAGAAATCAAGGAATGTATTTCAGATGGGTATGAATTTTACATGTTGCTCAACAAATTTTCTAAATCCTTTGAAATTCTATTTAGTCACGGTAATCTACGTTATTGTACAGTATTCATTTTTCATTCACAAAAATGTGCGTCAAGCGAAAATAAGAAGAAAGTTGAAGTTAAGAGTTTTAATTTTCAGATTTAAAAAAATGGTTCGTATGAGTGCACAAAGTAAAAAAATGCTTCGTTTGAGTCATATTCAAAAAAGCTAATTTTAACAAAAATTCTTTTTTTAATTTTAGAATTTAATATTCTTCTTCACAGCCAAAAATTGTACATTAAAAATAACCATAATTTTTGAAATGATAAAAAGTAACCATAATTTTTCAAAGAATTAAAATAAAGTCCCAAGATGGAAAATTTCATTTAAAAAAGAGAGACAGAATATATTAAACAATTTCAAGCGAAAATTAGAGGTGTTTCATTTTTGTCGAAGAACCAAATTTCTACAGTATTAGAATTTCGTAGTGAAAAATTCGTTTTTTTTTGCTCAACCTCGTATTTTTTGTGACGTTTTTAAGAAACGAATTTTACTGAGAAAATAGGAAATTTTATTGAGTGTGTTGTCTCATATTATTAATGGTGTACATAAAAGCTAGTTTAAATATTAATATAATATACTTTCAACTAAAAGAAGTTTCTCAAGTTTTTGGGAATTTAAAATAGTGTATTACAAATTTATTTTAAAATAAAAGTGACAGAAACGTAGCGTATTAATTTTTTTTTAAATGACGGTAAAGTTAAGGACATGTGACAGTTTGTCAGACGACTAAATTCATATTACATTCGGCGGCTTTATAATTAGAAAAATTAATTATTCTGTTAAAATGTTGTGAAATGCTTCAAAACATACAAGGGCACGCCTGTATGGTCCACTTGAGTTCTTTTTTGTTTAAATCGTGCACTTACATTAATTTTTAACTTGAAATGTAACTGACAACATGGCTTTAGTGCCCTGGCTACAATCGAATTAATAAAATTGCATTATTTAAACAAAATGAAAACTCAAGTGGACAGACGCAATTTTTTATATTTTGAACCATTTCCCAGAACCGCCGAATATAATAAGATATCATTGTTCACGCGACAGACTAATACATGCCCTCAACGCGTTACTTTTGAGTGGTAACGTGTAAAAAATAATTTTTAAATCTCCTAAAATTTGTCTAATCAATTGTCTTTATTTTTGAAGGGTGACCATGTGCCTGAACACGTGGGACCTCCAGTAGCATGTTGCTGTGTAAAATTAGTCGACGTACCCGAAATGGAATACTACGCTATCAACAATCAAGGAGAAGTTTGTGTTAAAGGTACAAATGTCTTCATGGGATACTTCAAAGATCCCGATAAAACGACACAAGTCATCGACCAAATGGGATGGCATCATACCGGAGACGTCGGAATGTGGTTACCGGTAATTTAAAAATTAAACACTAGATCTAAATAAATCGATAGCAATTTTTCTCACTTACAATTGCGTAGTAAAAATTGCCTTCATGTTTTAAAAAATAATATTTAACAAGGGGTTGACAACTCGTGCCCAAAAATGCATTGCGAATTTTTTTCACTCCAAAGGGTAAGACTCAGTTTTCGGAAAAATGGGAAAAACAGCTACTTCTTATTAATTATTGGAAATTGAATTTCGCTCACTACTTAAGAAATATTCAAAGAAATCATTGCCACCCCATAACTTTTTAATTTGAAGCTCCAAACCCCCTTGTATTGTGCCCGGACAATTATTCAAAAAATGCAAAATAACAGTTTCATGAAAAATGTATGCTAAAGGCGGGATTTTTTGTAATTATCTCAACATAAATATGTTGTATTCTATAAGTGACAAGTTTGCAAATATTTTTGAACTAACTTTAAATTGGTTAAACAATGATTATTTGTAAAAAAAATGTTAATTTTCCCTGTAAATCACCAATAATCAGTGTTTTTTGAAATTAATGACACATGAAGTAAATGTTAAGGATAGTAATTTTTGATTGGGTTATATTTCAATTGTTTGAAGAATTCATATTAGCTTCAATACTTATTTCCCTCTCAAATCATGAAAACTTCATATTTTCTGGACTGAATTATACAATTAATTGATGTTAGGAGGAATATTTTTTATTGAAGATATTTTTAAAATTGTTTTAACAATTTCTATTTGTCTGAATTTTTTTCCATGCCACATCATAAAAAGTTAAGAGTTTTCTGAACTAATTACGTACTTAATGGATACAAGGAATCATATTTTTTGTATAGGCGAGACATTATTAAATGTTCAAACAATTAATAATCATCACTTCTGACTTTTTATTGGACAGGTGGAGAACATTTTAGTTTTTTTAATCTGTTTACACCATGCCGCTTATTATAAAGAATTTATACCTGAATCGTTTAAATAATAATTATTCTTTTAACAATTTTTCATAATATTATTAATACCCAATTTCTTAATATAATCAAATTCTTCAAGCTTATAATAAATGATTAATCAATCCATGTATCTGAAAGATATAATATCTTAATAATGACCAACATAGTGTAAGAGAATTTAATAAAAAAGAATTTTCTCCACTATTCTAATGACAAGTCAAAAATTTACGACTAATAATGATTTAATAAACAATGTAATAATTTCTTGAACAACAAAAATTATTAACATCCATTGAGTATGTAATGAGCTCAGAAAAGTCCTAACTTTCATGTTTTGGCATGGAAAAAAATTATGACAAATAGAAATGGTTTAAACGATTACAAAATGTCTTCAACAAACAATATTTCTCCTAATAATAACGGTTGATTATAATCAACTGTTTCACTAATTTCAGAAAATGTGAACTTTTATTGATTTGGTAGGAAAAAAAAATCAAAGCAAACATGAATTATTTAAACAATTGGAAATAACTTAATAACTGAACAAATAGTTATTATTTAAATGATTTGAAATTTTTTGTAAAATATTGACAAACTTGTCACTCATCGAAAACAAGAATTGTATTCTGAAAATTATTTTTAAAAAAGCCTGTCACTAGCATGAAGTTTAATAAATGCTGCTATATTTTGCATTTTCGGGGCATTTTTCTGGCATTTTCCGGGCACAATACAAAGTGGTTCGGGCGTCCAATTTAAAATTTATGAGGTGGAAACGATTCCTTGAATATTTCTTACGAAGTGAGAAGCTACCCTAGTGTACACCTACTTCTGACTTCAAGATACTTCAGGATATTTTGATGTCTTCAGAAGATTTCATTGACTTCAGGACATTTCGAAAGAATTCCAGTGATTTCAAGTGACTTCGTGTGAATTAAAATGACTTAACATATTTCAGAAGATTTCAAGAGAGCTAAATATTCGAAAAAATTTAGGATAGTTTGAAAAGCTTTTAAAAATTATTTTAGTTACTTGAGGTTTATAAAAGTGATATTGCAGTATACGAACAAAAATTACTTTTAGTGATTCCAGAAATTTATGAAGAATTCAGTGGCTTCAAGAGAATTTAAGTGTCTTCAAGTATGTTCATATACATTCAAATGACATGAGATATTTCAGGACATTTCGAGAGAATTTAAATAAATGCACGTGACTTTCAGTGAATTTAAGTGACATAAGATATTTCAGAAGACGTCAGGAGATTTCATTCCAAGTATACATCTGACCACCTGACTTCGCGAGTTGTCAACCCCTCGATTACAAAAAAAAACCCTTTTAAATATTAAAATATCCATATTTAAAACAAAAACCGAAAAACTCACATAATAATTTTTCAGAACGGAACGCTGAAGATAATAGATAGGAAGAAACATATCTTCAAACTATCGCAGGGCGAGTACATCGTCCCGGAAAAAATAGAAAACATTTACATTCGCAGCCAGTACGTCCACCAGGTGTTTGTCCATGGGGAGTCGCTCAAGTCCTGTGTAGTTGCAGTTGTTGTTCCTGACGTAGACGTTGTTAAATGCTGGGCCCTCGAGAACAAAATCCCTGGAACGCTTAGTGTTCTCTGCGCGAACCCGGAAGTTAAAAGGTTAATTCTCGACGATATGCACACGTGGGGAAAAGAAGCCGGCCTTAAATCGTTTGAACAGGTAATTTCAAAATCTATTTTAGATCAATTTAGAAAAATTGCAAATCGATACCACTTTCAGGCTGTCTACTGATCAGGCAATTTGAAATTCCCGGTTTTTGCCCGGACCAAATTAGATTTTTTTTTTTAATTTGTCCGAAATCAACTTATAGATGGGAATGTTATTCACACGTGCCAAGCTTATCCTCAATCACAGTTTGAAGTGATAAATATGAATCGAAACTAAATTCCTGAAAAAAGTATAGAAAATTATAGAATTTTATAGACCCTCTATTCAGAAAAACGCAAGAAAATTAATAAAATTCTATATATTTACAGAAAATTTTATAAAAATCTATCAAGAAGCGGAATATAAATAAAATTCGATACGCAGATTTGATATAAATTCTATAAAACTAAACCAAACAAACTTATTTACGAATCAAATTCTATTACCAGATTTGATAAAAGTCCTGTCAATTGCAATCAAACGAATTTCACAAATCAAAATCTATCAACACATTGAACAGATCTTCCCTGATGGATATAAATTGATAGGGTTTCTATCCATTTGAATAATTTTCTATCTTTGAGATCCATGCCTATCCGCCTCTTATCTACATGTATTCGCTAATTCTTTTCAATATCTCCTACAATCTTTAGCGCCTGTCCTTCTAAATCCTAGTCTTTCTATGCAAATGAATTCTCCGCTTATACGTTTTCTATTCGTTAGGCTATACAAAATCTTGTCTAGCTTTTTCAATCCATATCTACCTATCCAATCAAATCCTATTCCATGTCTTCTGAAATATAAATCACCCCTGTCCTGTTGTATCACAGCCTTTCTATCCAATTGTATCTTCAGCTTATCCACGTCTATCACTTTCTATCCGTTATTCAATCTAAAATCTTGTCTTTTTCAATCCCTATGTTCCTACCCAATTGAATCCTTTTCTTTCAGTTCTGAAATATAAGTCAGCCCTATCCTTTGAAATCAAAGTCTTTCTAACCAAATGTGTATCGTGGATAGAAATGGATAAAAAATTTTAATTCCGGCATGGATTCAAATGCATAGAATTTAGAAGCAAAGTATGTAGTTATAGAAAGGGATACGATTTAAAATTACATCACGGATTAACATGGATAGAAAGAGATAGGCAGTTTGACCATAAGGGATAGCGTCTGGGATAGAAAAGGATAGGCAGTTGCTAACACGGATAGAAAAAGATAACCGCATATGACAAGGGACAGTCAGCGATAGAGGAAGATAGCTGGTAGTTGTGAACACATGGGATAGAGTCAGGGATGTAAAGAGATTGGACTAAGTAGACATAACGGTTTAACGCGTGGAATTGGAAGGTATTGAATATCTTTTAAGTTTTTCTATCCACGCATTTCCATCTTTTTTATAATCCGATCAGTACAAGACAACATGTTTTTATTGAAACTATTAAATCTTATCCGGACAAAAATGTATCCATTCCTATGCCTCAGAATGTCAGATAATTCTATTCAAACTCTATACTTTGCATAATCGTATACTTTTCTATCAATATTTAGTCTCATTGAAACTCTATAAAATCTTATCAGCACAAGACTACTTGTATCAAATCCTATGTTCCATAGAGAAACAATACACATTTCTATCAACAGATTCTCATTAAATCTCTACAAAATCTTATCCATACAGAGCTTAGTATAAAAAATCCTATTTTCTGAAATTTCTATAAAATTCTATCGATCGAGAAATCATATATTTTTATACATCAATGATTTATCATTAAAATTCTATCAAATCTTATTGTCACAGGACTTGTATCAAATCCTATGTTACAGAATCTTGCAAGTTTTTATCCAACTCTATTCGTTGAGAAATCTTATAGGTTTCTACCAACAGCATATCATTGAAATTCTATCAAATCTTATCCACTTCAGACTTGTATCAAATCCTACGTATCAGAATCTCGGAAATTTCTATCAAATTGCATCCATCGAGAAATTTTATTCTTTACTATTAAAATTTTCTCATTTTATAAGATTTTATAGTTTAAATGTCAATATCTTGGTAGAAAAGTATAAAACTTCTCGACGAGTAGAATTCAATAGAAATTTTTCAGGTTCTAGAAAATATCCCTATTCTAGAAAACATCTAGAAAATATTCTATACTTTTGTCTTAATAGAAAAAGTACAAGATTTTACGACGGATAGAATTTGATATATTTTTTTGAGATTTCCAGACATAGTATTTACCGGAATTTCAATGAAAAAATGTGGACTGAAAAGAAAATGAGATTTCTCGAGGCATAGAATTAGATAAAAACTTCCAAGATTCTAGAACATAGGATTTTATACAAGTCTTGTGCGGTAAAGAGATTATGGAGCTTTAATCAAAAATATTGAAAGACAAATATAAGATTTTAGACGGATAGAATCTGGTAGCACATTTTGAGCTTACGTATTAAAGTAGATACGAATATGGGGTTTCATATTTCATAAGATGGGATGGAATTTTTATCAAAGAACGTATAGAAACGTATAGGAATTATTGAGACACTGGCCCATTTCGCTTTGATATAAACGAATAGCAATTCTATTCAAAAGTTTGTTTGGATAGAATTTTTCTAAAATATAGGGAACTTAATAATCAATCATAAGATTTCTATCGAATTTATTAAAAGTATATATTTATTTGATTATTATTATTTTTCTAAAGAGGAAATGACTTCAAATTTTTCCAACTTTGTAAAGTGTTTATTATATTAAATTTTATTTGAATTTGGAGAAAAAATTCAAATTTGCACTTTTTTGCAATACATTCTTAAACAATTAACAAAATGCAATTTCTCCCTCTGATTCTCGACTAAAAATAAAAAAAGATAAAGTAGAAAAAAAAGTATATTTTGTAATAGAAGAAACAAATTCCCGATTTTAAAGCCAAAGTGGCATCAATTTACCTCATAATTTGCCTAATAAAAATCCAGAATTTGACAACAATTGAATTTCCTTTTTAGCTCCAAAATTCTTGGAAATTACAAATAACAAGACTCTTAACGATCAAATTTGGACAAAATATTCTCAAATGTCGCAATTCCAATTGTAAAAAACCAAAATAAGAAAAGGGGGGAAAAAGAGGGCAATTTCCAAATCTCCTTGCTTCTTTTTAATGATTTTTTAATCGCTATCAAAAAACATTTTTAAAAAATCTACAAATGCTTCAGTATTCATTGTACGCAATTTCCAAGGCAATACATATAAATAAAATAAAATAAGTGGAATGGAGACATTGAAGAGTGTGTTGTCCAAATATCATCCTCAGGTTTTTTTTTTTAATTTCCAAGAATTTCGTAGGGGGTCGGGCATAAATTACGTAAAGTCTTTTTGTCGAATGATGGGGAGGGGGGGGGGGGGGGGATAAGGCGGGAAAATACAATAATCTGATTGAAAATTTGTTTCAATTTTGATGAAACAATTTCACGTTTTGTAGAAAATTCATGTCTTTTTTTTTAATTCGTCATTTTAAGTAGAAAATTAATTCTTTTGGTTTTAATATAACTATCTTCTTGAAAATTATTGTATTTCGTTGAAAATACGTCTTTTTTTATAGGAAATAAATTTTTTGGTTAACAATGAAACTGTTTGGTCATAAATTATTCTCTTTTATTTGAGGATTCAAGTCTTTTGTTGAAAATTCGTTTTTTTGGTTGAGTTGAAATTTTTTCGATTTTGAATTAATTTTTTTTTTGCTTGAAATATCAACTATTACTACCAACTATTACATTTTTAATTATAAGTTGATCTTTTCAAGTTTAAAAATGCAACTATTTGGTTGAAAAATTATTTAATTTGTCGAAAAACTATATTTTTTGGTAGAAAATTAATCTTTTTGATTGAAAATTCAACTGTTTTATAATAAACTCGTATGTTTGGCTTGGAAATTCAACATTTTGGATGAATTTTTTTCTTTATTGACTGAAATATGCTTTTTTGGTTAATATTTCAAGTCTTGCTGAGGAGTCGTCATTTTTATTTGAAACTTCATCTCTTTTGGTAGAAATTTCATATTTTGTTGTAAAAAATTGAACTTTTTGGGTGAAAATGAATTAGTTTTGGTTGAGGGTTCAACCATTTTCTTAAAAATTCGTCCTTTTTGATTCAAATATGAAATATTATATTTTTATTGAGAATTCATCTTTTTTGGTTGAAGTTGAACTGCTTTGTTAATTCATAAGAAACAGTATGATTATACCAAAAACATCCCTTCCACCCAAATCGTCTTACGTTATTTTTGGATGACCCCTAAATAAGTAAAAACTTACGGACCGTAACAAAGGCGAGTAGGTATTTAAAAATTTCAGAAAACAAATTTACGGAAATCATACACGGCCCTTAGTTTTTTAATATTTGACTTTAGAGAGGAATATAAATTATTTATTCTGAATTTAATTGCTTAAATTTTCTGTTTTTATAGGTAAAGGACATTTACCTCCATCCAGACCCATTCTCAGTGCAAAATGGACTTTTGACGCCGACGTTAAAAACGAAGCGGCCTCAGTTGAAAGCGTACTTCAAGCCGCAATTAGAGGATCTCTATCAACATCTAGACTGACCGGGTTGAGCATCTGGCCCAAATAATTTTTATCAGCACCAATACAGCAATAAAGTCGCCACATTCGCCAATTTTATCACGTCGTCTTTCCCGAAAAGAGTCGCATCTTTCATCAAATACTCGCTATTGCTCGAACTTCAAGATATATCTTTTATTATATATCATTTTCACCGATACATAGTGTCAAAGAAGAACACAAAGAATGCCATTAAGGCATCTGATAATAACGTGATAGATAATAAAATCGAGATATTGTTAAGCTTGCCTATTTCTTTACAATTATATTATATTATATATAAAGTAATCATCACGTCTTGCCGACCTCTTATTTACAATTATTGCCCTCCTTGCCCACTCACGTGTCAGTTATGTACAAACAAGTGAAATCTCTCTTTCTACTCAAGTATTTCCAAATTATAAACTGCGTTTGAAAATGTAGTTTTAAATAGTGAAGTGCAATAGAGTAATAAATAGCGAAACGATAATGTATTTACCGCGAGAGGTGATTAAATTTTATATGAAAAACTGACACTGTTGAATAAAAAATAAAAAAAAAACATCAAAGACTAGAAATTGTATGGATTTCATTAAAAAGTTTCACCAACATTTCATCGTTCCCTTCAAATTCATTTGCAAAATTTAAGAGCACTTTTCCAAAAGGTTTTATATCCAAGAAATACCGATTTCCTCAAATAACAATTTCCTTTCCATTTATAACCTTTTTTTCTTATTATTTTCATTAACAGTACAAGATTACGTATATTAAGTACAACAATAAATTAATCCTATATAATAAAATCCTACTTACTACAAAAAAACGATATATTTATTTACTCATGGTTGGATATAAGACTCTGGAAATGAACCCACTTTCCAACATAGTTTAAAAAAAAAAAATTTTCTTTGTTTAAAACGCAAATATGTTTATTACATGTAAAATCTTACTAAAATTATCAGTACCGCAAAAAGAAAAATTTCTTAAAAAATGGTTATAAGACGTGTCGGAAAATTGCTCTTATTAGAAATAAATTTCCCTTCCATATTCCTTGAGAGAATTAATGTTTTAATACTAAAGGAATGTTTATCAAATGACTAGAATCGCCACTGTGGCGACTGTATCACGCAAGTTTTTAGAAGCTTTCCTATTCAGTCCATCGATCTAAAAAGGACAGTTTGGGGTTTAAACAGTCTTGGCTCAACGTGAATGGCAAAAGTCCAAGTTCGTGATACAGAAATCGTGACTCGTGCTTGACTTGACAGTCGCAGTGACGGAATGTGACGGCGCTTCGAGACGGTTTTTTGGGTAGAACCATGCACTTAGGCGAACTTTAAAAATGAAATTGCAGGCAGGATTCGATCAACGGATCCATAATTTTCTATCATTGGTCAGTCGAGGCACACCACTTAGCGTTTAAGTTTTAAAGCTGTAGTATATAACGAAGCAGCCCATTGATATAAGCACGAGTGTTACCAACGCTAAGATTAATCTTTGCTGAAGAGCCCTGAGAATCATTCCGGATAACAAACGAGACCCTCGACCCAGTTCAGCATCTGTGTCTCGTAACTGAAAGAAAATAATTGCCAATCAAATAAATGCCAGACTATTATGAACATTTTGTAAAATGTGACAGGTTAAAAGCTTTAGCTGCCGGAAAACGCTGTCATAATCAGAAAGAGAAATCTATTGAAGCTAAATTACAAGGATAGATACAATCCCAAATTTATATTTTATTTTACTTGAAAGCATACAAAATTTGAACATTTTTTGACTAAAACTCTTTCCAATTGAACAATCTCGAACTTAAATTAATATGGAAATTATTCTCTTAAAATAATGAAATTGTTCTAAGAAAATAAATAATAATTTTGAAGCAAATATAAAAATAATTACTCTTCCTCTGCTTCTTTGGATCGTTTCCCTTTGATCGTGAAGGTCTTTCAACACTTGAGAACCAATTTCTTCTGTTTCAATGGCCATGCGATAACCATTTTGCAATGTTCTTCCGGTTCGATCTACCCTTTCAGATGCATCAAGTAACCTTTTTCTTTGTTCTTCGGTGATACCATTGTCCCAAGATTCGTCTAAACCCAAATCGACGATTTCATTTTTTGGCTTCTTCGCAGATTCAAATTCCTGAGTCAGCCTTTTAAGCTCCGCTCTGTGACTTTCGACCCTGCCTCGAAGACGATCTCTGGCAGCTCCAGAAACTCCCCGTACTTCCAATTCCATTTGTTCGAGCTGTAATTATGGAAGAATCCACTTAACTTTAGAGTTTTTCAAACATTTCGTTTTTTACAGGGTGTCTACTCAAATCACGGGAAAAAATTCCCTGACAATTTCAGACTTTTACAGGTATCTCTAGATTTTCACATGTATAAGTTTTCTTTTTTGGAGCCGTGCGAATATGAACACGGTGAAAAATGGATATTAAAACAGATTATCTAGATATTACCGCTTAGTATCATAGCGACTGAACTACGGGGCAGAATTCTGCGTAAGGAACCATACATAAATTACGTGAAAATTTTTTTGCAATTTTTATCCCACCTCTCCCACATGCAACAACGGAATTATACGCACTCCTCGAAAATTAAAACGTACATAAACCTGTGATCTAGTACAAAAATATACATCAAAAACTTAATTTTTTTACCATTTTTATAATTATTAATACATGTCTATTATTCAATATTGGTTATGCATCTTTATAGATTTTTCAACAAGATAAACGTGACCTAAAATAATCTAAACACTTTATAAAGAACGAATGCGGCCATAATAAACACTAATAAAAGGCCATGTCAGGTGAGCCTTGAGGAGCTGCAATAAGGAGGCTAGGTTCACTGAAATTTTTTTTTTGTACTTAAAAAAAAAAATAATAATAATATTCGAATTGAGCGTAGCAGAAATATTCTCTATGAGGTTCGTTAATAAAATATAATATATCGCGAGATTATACAATTTCGTTAAATCTTTTATGAAATCGCTTAAATTTATATTTTTAACGACAATTTTGAAGATCGAAACCCTTTACTAAAGGTTCAACATATTTTTACTTCCTGTTTAATCTGTCGTTAACTCTGAATGGTTTTGTGGGTAGTTCAAAAATTGTGAATAAAAAGTTGCTTTTATGGATTTTTTGCAAATACCCTACAATGCTTTAAATTCTTTAAATCGTTGAAAATTCACTGAAATATTTTAAAATCTATTCAAACCGTTGAAATCAATCAATTTTTATAAATAAATTCTTTGAAATTTCGTTGAAATATAATATAAAATCCTTTGAAATCCCGTGAAGTTACATGGCACCTAATGATATTCTTTGAAATTTCTTGCAATTTTGTAAATCTCTTGGAACTTCCTTTGATACCCTTTAAAATAAACTGAAATATTTTCAATCCTTTGAAATAGTATTAAATCTCTTGAGATTTTTAAAGCTCTTTACAATTCATTGAAATCTTTAAAAAAAATAATAAAATCTTTCAATTAGCTTTACATCTATTGAAATTCTTTGAAATATTTTGAATTATCCTAAAATCTTTAAAATTCTATTAAGGCTTTCAAATTGTTTAACTCTTTGGAATTCTTTGAAATGCTTTCAAATCCCTCAATTCTTGCGAATGAATTCTTTAAAATTTCATTAATATATTACAGAATCCCTTGAAATCCCGTGAAGTTACATAAAATCTTAGCATATTCCTTGAAATTCCTTGATATTTTTTGAAACTATCTTGGAATCCTTTAAGATACCCTAAAATATTTTTGATCCTTTCAAATATTTTAAAATCCAATAAAATTATTTTAAAGCTCATGAAAATTCCTTAAAACGTTATAAAATCCCTTGAAGTTACATGAAATCTGACGATATTTATTGAAATTTCATGAAATATTCGAAGTCCTATGAACTCTTTCAGATCCTGGGAAGTTCATTAAAATACCTTACTGAAAGCTTTAAAAATCTTTTGTAATTACTGAACTCCTTTGAAATCTTATGAAATCTCGTGAAATCCATTCAAGTTCCCTAAAAATCCTTTGTAACATTTAGAAATTTTACAAATCCTCTGAAAATCTTTTGGAAACTTATCAAATAGCTTAGCATGAACCGATAAATTAATATTAAATTACTGAACTATAACGTTATTATACAATATAATTTTGCATACATGGATTTCCTATAAGCATGACAAGTGATAATGTGGATAAGTCTTGACTATGCGAATTTTCTCATACATCCCAAAAATCTGATTTAATATAAAAAAAAAACATTTTTTGATTTCAACACAAAGATGAATTCTTAACGAAAAATGAATTCCCAAACAAAACGACGAATTTTCAACAATATACATTAGGTTTCAGGTAAATAATTGAATTTTCAACTGAAAAGATGAATTTTTACTAAAAAAAAATGTTCAACAAAATAGTTAAATTTCAACCAAAAAGCTGCAGTTTTAACAAAAAGAAAAAATTGCAACCAAAAAAATTAGCCTTCTATCAATAAAGCCGAATTTTAAACTAAAAAAGATGAATTTGCAACCAAAAATGGAACCGTTACATTTTCAGTTGAGAAAGACAATTTTTTAACAAAAAAGAAAAAAAATCAACAAAGTAGTTACACTTTTATATAACGAGATGAATTTTCAACAAAAATGATGAATCTTCAACGTGAATTTTTTTAGTTTTCAATTACAAACATAAAATTGCAACAACAAAAAAAACGAATTTTTAACTAAAAGGATGAATCTTTAGCAAAAAACATGATTTCTAACAAAGTGGTTCAACCTTTAAACAAGTCATTTAATTTTCCACCAAAAATATAAATACTCAACGAATAAAGCAACAGTAGATACTTCAACCAAAAATGATGACTTTTGAAAAAAATTGTTGAATTTGCAGCCAAATTAGAAAATTCTCAAATAAAAATATAATTGTCAGCAGAAAGCAATTGAAAAAAGAAGAAAATACAAATACAAGGCAAATAAATTACTAACAAGAACATTATATCAGGGTGGCCGCAAACTTCATTTGTAAAATACCCTAACTTTTTTTTGACCAATTTTTTATTTTCCCTGGTCATTAATATTCAAAGACCGCAATCTAATTCTTGCAAAACTTTTTAAATATAATCTTTTATAAAAAAAACGACAAAACAATATTTTTTCGCTTAACATAGAACAGTATAGAACAAGTTAAAAAACGTATTGTTTCTTAAAAGGAATAAAAATTCCAGGACTTGTCGATGGTTTTCAGGACGCCATACACCCTGCCGTAATATCTAAATATTATGGTTGAATATCAAAATGTTTATTATCTAATTTTCTTAGTGACGTATCGCATTTTTTAAGCAATCGACCCTACATCCCTTAAGACATTTTATGATACTTAAATAATTTAAATTTATTGTCCACATGTAAATGCTTAAATTGTAATTCATTGAAACAAAAAATCGGAATAAGTAAAAAATACGCGAGTCAATTATAAATAAGGTTTCTATCAATCTTTGTAAATATGTAAGCAATTAAAAATGACCCTATTCATATGAAATATTAAGACACTGTTTTATTTTTATTTTGGAAAGTAACTTTATAAAAGGACAAGTAATTTCGCAATGATAAAAGTTTTTAAATATTTAATTAATACGTTTAATTTAATAAGCTGTAAAGCTAAATGATTACAAAATATTCGTAAATATATTGATTATCATCATTAAACAATCAAATAAATCAATAATACAGGTAACATCATTACAATCATTTCTTAAGTTTATTCCTAAAGTCCATGAAAAATATTCGACTACTCCCGCATTTCGGGATTAATTAAATAAAAACATTATTATTGTGAATAAAAGATTATTGAACATTATAAAAAGAAGTATGATTAAATCAGCACACATTCAGCACTATAGAGTTACTTTTACAGATAAAAAAACAATGTTTTTTAATTTTATATTACAATTTTAAAAAATTTTCTCACATATGAAATTATAATATGGGTCCAATTCTTAACTAAAATTACGTTCCAAGACTTTCAGGCATTTTTTTCATTTTCTTGATGCCTGGGTGAGATTTGATTGTGTTCAAATAACAGTAGTGTTAAAAAATAGTAGCATATGTTACAAACTATCAACGTAAGTCAGTGTCTCATATATTTTTCTCCAAAGAAAACAATTTTTTAAAAAATATGAAAAAATGACTTATTTCAAACTATGTATGTAGGTAAAGAGATGTTATAATCAAAAGATATAAGCTCTTTTAATAAATTTGTGAATTTCTGATTTAAAACGTGAACTATACAGAAACGAAAGAAAAAAATATAATTTAAAATCATACTAGTTTCCTAGGCAATGAAAAATCACAGATTTTTTGTGGTTAGGTACTAAAAAAATCTACGATATTCAACCAAAAATTAATTAAATAACAAAAATTCTTACCAGTTCCTGAGCTTCTTCGAGTTCTCGATCAACATCTTGAATAAACGGCTTTTTCTCACCTGTAAATTAATTAAGAGTATCGATTATTGTCGTCTGAGAATTCAATCAGATAACAGAGTCATGTTTTTCGGAACAAAATAACTTCAAATTCACAATTCACTGAGTCATATTCTTAAATCCGGGTTTTAAAATACTTACTGCCATTTAAAACCGATATTCTTCCTATTTTGGCAGTGATATCAGCTGTCAAAACGGCGTATTGTTGTTCATAGTTGTCAATGAGCGTCGCCATTTTATTTTACTTTCAGCTGATTATATAGATTACGCGCAGAAGAATGTGCGCAACGATGGCGCCACTCTGAATACTCGAAGCGGTAAAATTCAAAGTTCCACAACAACTAGTTTTAATTTAAATCTAAAAAATCCAAATAGATTAAACGAAATTCAAATTCATTTTTAGAGTGCAGTAATATCTACAAAAAATGTGTAGTGAAAAAACATTAAATTCTCATAAATTCTGAAAAGGAAGTTTCTTTTGAGTTTCACATCATATTAAATTCAATTTAAAACGTTGCAACTTTTTTGAAGATATACGGTAAAATATTGCATTTCAAACAAAATACATTAAGTTTTAACCAGACAGCTGAATTTTCAACACAAAAGATCAATTTTCAAACAAGAAGATTACTTTTATGCCAAAAAAGGTGATTTTCCAACAAAATAGTTGAATTTTTAATAAAACAGTTACATTACATCAAACGGAAAATTAACTTTCAACTAAAATGATAACTCATCAACCAAAAAAAATTTTTTTTAGACAAAGGAGTTCATCTTTTAGCTAAGAAGTTGAATTTTTTACCAAAAAAGGCGGATTCTCAACGAAAAATGTAACAGTTGAGATTAAAAAAAAAGATTTGTATTTAAAATCAAAAATAATTGAATTTAACCAAAAGAAAATGAATAAAATAGTTGAATCCTCAACCAAAACCAACAGCTGACTCATAGACAGAACGCGTTCATTAATTGAAATTAGTAAAAAATTGTAACTGATTCAATTTTAGAGAGAATGAAACAGTTGTATTTTCAACAAACAAACAAAAATGAAATTACTACCGAAACAGATGAATCTTCAAACCAAAAAGACTTATATTTCACACAAAATGATTACATTTTTAACTAAGGAAATGAACTTTCAACAAAAACTTTTACCAAAAAAAAAACAAGAAAAAAACGAAACTTATACAAACAGTCAAATTTTCTTCAGGAAGATAGGAATTTTTAACAAAAATGTTCATTTTTAATTGAACAGATGAATTTTCTGCCAAGAAGATTAATTTTCTACCGAAAAGGTAAATTTTCAAGAAAGAAGTTACATTAATAACCGAAGAAATGATTTTTAAAATTAAACAATGAATCTTCAACTGAAATAGCTAAATTTTCAGTCAACAAAATTAATTTTCAACCAAAAACAAAATCTCAACAAAATTTAGTTACATTTTCAAACAAGCAGATGAACTTTCAATTTATATGATGAATCTTAAACTGGAGTAATTAAATTTTCAATTAAAACTGTAGTCTTTAAACAACAAACAAATGATTTTTCAAACAAAATAGTTACATATTCAACCAAAGAAATAAATTTTTAAATAAAATGGTGAATACTCGTCAAAAAATGTAATAGATGATACTTCAACTAGAGGTGTGCAGTGGTTAGTTTGAATTTTCCATGAAAATTTGGACACGCTTGCAACATTGGATACTTCGAAATAGAACAAAATCTAAATGTACATATAACTGTCTTGAGTTCCCTGCATTATTACAATTCTTTAAGTGAAAATTGCTTTTTTCTGGGGAAAAAATGGAGTTAAAAGTGAAGTCGAATCTTCAAAATTCGAATTATTCGAATATACTTCGTTTTGATACAGGATTCAATATTTATAATAATTTTTTAATAATGTCCATATCATATTTTATGAATAGCGATATTAAAATTTCCATCATATTAATATTAATGTAAATTACTAGAATGAAATTTTTTAATTCAACACCTAATAGCATTTTTAAATATTTTAAATATTCCCGCCTTATTGTTTGTAACTTTGAAACGTTTCCAAAGTTTCATGTTTCATGAAACTTTACAGCCCTACGTGGAAGGCAAGATGGCGCCAATATTCAAATTTCCTAAACTACTTTCCCATCTTTATTTCAATATTGAATGAAAAGTAATTAATTATCACCATTTTAACAACATCAGAGTAATAATGAATGATATTCTGATTTACTTTCTCAAAATATGAAGAATTTGTGAAAAGATAGACTTGCACTCAAGCGGTATTTACTTTAGAAAATTCCGTGACGCGACGACCAGGTGACACGTCAGTGCAAATAGCCCAATAAGAATAAAGCAGAGAGGAATTTCTCCAATCACGGAAGTCCAGAGTAGGTGAGGGGTATTGTGTTGAATGGTCGGAAACAGGTCGAAATCCGAAATGATGATGGCTGCTGAAGTGAGGTGGCTCGTGGTTTTCCTCGTATTTTTCGCGTTTTCTGCGGTTTTTGCGAACACGGTTCATCGTAAATTTGAATATAAATACTCATTTAAACCGCCGTATCTCGCGCAAAGGGATGGAAGTGTGCCGTTCTGGGAATATGGTGGAAGTAAGTAGAACACAAACCTAACCAATTTCCCAATCTCCCGTATGTTTCCCTTTTCTTTTCGACTTTCGATGCTTTCTCTTAAAATTATAGGCTAAAATCTTGTTTATAAATTGCTCGATCTTTAACCCCAATTCCACTCTCTCTTTTAATTCATCCCGCAAACAATAGCTTTTTTATTACGTTTTTTTACTTTCACATTACCGTATGTTATTCCCCGGCTTGTGGACACTTTTGACAGCATGTGTTCTTGAAAAATCGGGATATTTACTTTTTCAGCGCATTTTTTAGTAGCAATATTGAAGCAAGTGTTTTTTTCCATAGGGGTGTTTTTTAATTTTTTAAATGTTTTTTTTTAATTACTTTTCTGAAAAAATTAACTTAAAGAGACATATTTAGGATTTTAATTCTTAAGTTTATTTGTGTAATATTTGGTAAAGATGTGTTCTATTAATATTGTTATTTTTTCTTTTGTAATTTATGGTTTTCTCTTTTGGAGCACAGTGCAGTTCTGGTATTTTCGTTTCAATTTTCTATTTCGACAGTTGAAAATAAAAAGAATTATAAGGCGTGTTTTGTTCAGAGCGAATTATTTGGATACATGTATATCTAATCTAATGTAAATAATCTAATCTAATATCTGAAAAAAAATAATCTTCAAACTAATCAATTTAATTCAAGCCAAAAATCGAACGTGTTAACCTATCCATGATGGCAGATTAAATTCAATTATTTGTTGACGCTGGCAAATTTTTTAGGTCATTCGCCTTCTGCAGGTACCCAGCATTGCACAATGCACTATTTAAAAGAATGGATTTCAATTTTCGGTCTCAAATATTATTTTAGACTAACTACAAATAAAATTTTAAAAAAGATAAGAAATTCAGGGAATTAAAGTTGAAAAAGAATCGAAACTAAAGTTTGTCTTATTTTAAATTGAATTAAATTGCACAATTTTCACATTTAAATCATATTTAAATTTAAATCAAAAAGATAGTAGCTTGAGCAAAAATGAAAATTTTCATATTCTGAGGATTTATGATTTTATTTGAATTGATATGTCTTTCGTACAGGAGAATTTGAATTCAAATTTGGATGCCTTTAACATCAGATGATCTTCAAATATATATTAAGTGTGAAATGGAGTTCACAAATTGGAATTTTAATCAGAATCTGAAAGACTTAACATTTCGAATCTTTCGATTTTGAAAAAAGTGTTTAAATTATTTTTAATCAGTTAAAAATAGAAATTTAGCTCAAATATTGAGATACGTAAAAGAAGTGTAAACTATGATGGTTAAAAATACGTCCAAATCTTTTCAAGTTTTTAAGAGAATAATATTAAGGCAATTTCGTTTTCTTAAATAGAATTAATATCACAAAGCTCACAAACAAGAATAATTTTACTTAGAAAATCCTTAAATTTAAAAAGGATTTGTTGAGTGTTTTGCATGGAGGCACTCTGGATTTGTTCCGGTAAAAGTGGTAGGGGTGGTTCATGGGGTTAAAATAATATTATTACGGGACTGGGAATATAACTTGTAGTTTTCTGAAGGTGACTCGTTAAATTATTTCGAATTAAAAATTGTTTATTTTTTTGTGTGGAGGCACTCGGGATTTGTGCAGGTAACAGTGGTAGGGTTGGTTTTCGGGGGTTGTTGAATGTTATGGGGCTGAGAATTTAACTTGGGCTTTTTTTGAAGGTCACATGTTTGATTGTTTAAAAATGTACACATTAAAAAATTGAAAAAAAGGGAGGTGGGTACCCAGGGTATGTAACAACGTGGATAAAGTTGGGTGTGCACACAGGGTTAAATTCCTATTTTTCTTTTCAGATGCAATTGCCAGCTCTGAGAATGTTAGAGTTGCCCCATCACTCAGGAGTCAAAAAGGTAAAGAATTTGTATTTACATTATATTTTTCCATGCAAAATGAAATTATAATTAATTGAAAACATTTAGGTGCAATTTGGACGAAGCAGCCGATCAATTTTGATTGGTGGGAGGTCGACCTTGTCTTCCGGATAACTGGTCGTGGAAGAGTTGGTGCCGATGGTTTAGCATTTTGGTACACGAGTTCTAAAGGACTTTATAATGGCACAGTATTTGGAAGTTCTGATCAATGGAATGGGCTTGGTATTTTCTTTGATTCTTTCGACAATGACAACAAGCACAATAATCCATACATTATGGCTGTTCTCAATGATGGCACAAAGATGTTCGACCACTCCAAGTAAATATAAAAGCAATCATTACGTCTTTTTAAACACTGTTACAGGATGTCTACTCACCTGGAAAACATTGAATTGACAGAGAATTTGTATCTACCTGGAAAAACCGGGAAATGTCAGGGAATTTTATTTAATATTAGGGACATTTTTCGAGAACGTGCTTCAATTTTTTTTGTAATTTTAGTATGAAAGTAAATAAGAATGATTTTTCATTCGTCAAAGTGGCAGTATATTACTGGATTTAACTTTTTTTTAATTCGTTATTTTTGCTTGGAAATTCATTTTTTAAACTGAAAATTAGACTATTCTATGTTTGGTTGAAAATTGGGTTTTTTAGTTGAAAATTCAAGTACGTGATAGAAAATTCATGTACTTTGTTGAAAATTCATCCTTTTTGGTTGAAAAATATCTTAGCTGAAAATTTATATTTTTGCTTGACAATTCAACTCTTGTTGAAAATTCGTCCTTTTGATCGAATTCAACCCTTTTTGATTAAAAATTAAAACCTTTTTGGTTGATGCAGATGAATAATTTTTATTTAAAATTCATCTCTGTTATTGAAAATTTAACTATTTTGTTGAAGGTACGTTTTTTTTTGTTGAAAATTAAATTCTCAAGTGAAAATCTAACTATTCTAGTTAAGTATTCCATTATTTCAATTTAAAATTTATCTTTGTGGTTGATGATTCAACCGTTTCAGTGATTATTACTTTGGTTTAAAATTTAACTATTTTGTTAAACTGTTTAACTATTTTAACTATTTTTTGTTTAAAATTTGTTTTTTTTTAGAGAAAATTAATCATCCTGATTGTAAATTCAATTATTCCAGTAGAAGATTCATAATTTTAGTTGAAAATTCATCTGTTTCGTTAAAAATTAATTTTTTTGATTTAAAATTCAACTAAACTAGTTAAATATTATATCTTTATAGTTAATAAATTAACTATTCAATGTTTGGTTTAATTTTTTTTTCCCCTCATAAAGTGAAAAATTAGGCTTTTCAAGGTTTTGGCGCTAATTATTTTTTTGCGGTTTCTATTAGTATAAATTATTTCTAATATATAAAATATTACTTTTTACTCATAATTAGATATTAAAATACATTTTTTAAACAATTTAATATTATTTATAGCCATTTTCTCTTAGAATAGAGTTAGAGTCGCGGTTTTTTCTGGATTTCCATCATTCTTTCAACGTTTCAGTTAGAGCGAGGCAATATTCAATTAAAGATAACAAAACTAATTTGTTAACCAATCTGTTATTATTTAAGAATGTCTTGTAATCTTTTGTCATAGCTTCCTAAATTAAATATATTGATTAAATTTCAGAAACCTGTAACATTAAGAAATAATTGTTCTTTTATAAAGTTACTTTCATAAATGAAAAAACAGTTATTTAGTTTTACACATGAATAGCACCATTTTTACAGAATTAGATATTTAAAAGAACTGAAGAAAACCTTATTTATAATAAACTCGTGAAATTGTATATATTCGTATGCGTTGTAAAAAAAGAATATTTTAAAAAATTTGGAAATTGTATGAAAAATATGACATCCATATGAGAATTTTTAAAATATCGATGTACCAAACATTATACCTGGAAAAATTAGGGAATGCCAGGGAATTTCCTTCCAGCATTTGAGTAGACACCTTGTGCCAGTTAAATAATAATGATAATCACATACATGAACTTTATGGTAAATCAAAAAAATATTGTAAGCTGGCAAAAAGTCACAACAAAATGTATCCGCCAGTCGAAAGCAAAACATGTTTCAGCTCCAACTTCATTTCTTAATTGAGGCGAGACAATTAATTGATTCTATTTTTCGTTTTAGCGATGGTTCCAACCAACTTTTGGCGGGATGTTTGCGGGATTTCCGTAACAAACCTTTCCCTACTCGAGCAAGGATTGAATATTATCAGAATACTTTGACGGTTCGTGACGTATTTATTATTTTTGTAAAAAAATAAGATGTCTTTGCAATTAAATTTGTTTAAATTGTGAGTGATTTACAGGTTCTTTTCCACAATGGAATGACGAACAATGAACACGATTATGAAGTTTGTCTGCGTGCTGAGAACGTTTACCTACCCAAAAATGGATATTTCGGTGTCTCCGCTGCCACCGGTAATTTTCAACAAAATTTAATGAGTTCATCTTTACTTACAATTAAGAAGAATCAGATTCTATCATTTTATAATTATTTACAGGTGGGTTGGCCGATGATCACGACGTTTTACACTTTTTAACGACATCACTTCAAGTTCCTGGTCAAATGACTCAAGATACACAAAAAGTATCAAGTGAGGAGGAAGCTAAATTGAGTCAAGAGTACCAGGATTATCAGAAGAAATTGGATCAGCAAAAAGAAGAATATCACAAGTAATAAATCAATATTTTTTTAAATATTTAATTATTTTACTCTATAATTCCGTACATTTTTCTTAAATTAAAATGTAAAAAATACGATTAAAAGAAAATTTATTTGATAAACTTACAGGGATCATCCAGAAGAAAAGAAAGATGAATACGATGAATGGTTCGAGTCAGACAATACCAGAGAATTGCGTCAAATATTTGCGGGCCAAGGTCAAATGTTCGATGTGATGCGTGAAATGCACAAAAAACTCGATGAAATTGTCGGAAGACAAGAAAGAACTCTGAGTATGATGTCTCAAATTCAAGTCGGTGGTAAGTCCAGAAAAGCTTTTTACTAAAATAATTAGTTGTATTCTACTAGGTTTATTTTTAAATTGAAGTACAATTTAAGGCCGTGTAATACTTATACTATTCTTACCTTGCCGACATTTTTTCGCCACAACTCACATCCTAATTTTTGGAAATAATATTTTTTGTAGTTTCAGAAATTTAGGGAAAACAAACGTTTCTTAGTGCTTTTTATTTAATTTCTCAATTTTTTGGTTTAACTCCATTAACTTGATCTCTCAATTCCCGTGGACGTCAGTTGTCGTGAAAGAAATGTCAGTAAAGTAGGAATCAGATAACAGATTTCACAGCCCAAAATGTTCTTAAGACAGGGGAAATAGGGTGAGTTTCCAGGAAAATAGGGGAATCATAAGGGAATAAGTTCTTTTAAGTAAAATTATTGTAAGCATTACATTGAATTCAATATGAAACGAATTTTCAACAATGTAGTCAATTTTGCAAACAAGGAGATGAATTTTGAACTGTATAGACGGTTATTGAACCAAAAAAGTTAATTTGTAATAAAGGAGTTCAACTTTCAATCAAGTATAGTTGAATTTTTAGCCAATAATATGAATTTTTAACTGAAATGATGAATCAAAAACCGTTGAATTAAAAAAGAAAAGAAAAAATGAATGTTTAAATAAGAAGATTAATTTTCTACAAAAAAAAAAAAAAAAAAAAAAAAACAGTGCTTGGCAGTTGGTCCACGCGTCAGACGTAAAACCAAAAATAGTTGGCTTTTCTTATTGGGCTCTATTTGGTCAGTTCGAATTTAAGCGAAAAAGGAGAAAAGGGGAAGTTTCTTGAAAACGTGGGAAAAAGAGGAATTCTTTTTTAATATGGGAAAAGGGGGAATAGAAGAAATATTGTAAAGTCTGGAATAAATATTACATAGCGGCAATGACAATTTATTTTCCAGGTGTTCAAGTCCCTGGTGGACAACCTGGTCAACCTCCGCAGCTTATAGATACAATTAGAAGACAAGAAGTCGATGCCGTACTCAATAATCAAAACTTAATTATAAATACAGCTCGAGAGATCAAGTCTTTCGTGGGAGAAGTTAGTTCCAAGACGGACAATATTCTTACTAATCAAGCTCGTGCCCCAACTGCACAGGTAATTTTTATTTGTATCATAAAGTTAAAATGTAAAATAAATTATTTGATAAGAGAGCGTCAATTAATTATGTAAGGATGACTGTTGCAATTTTAGGACCCCCCCCCCTCCTATTGTGAGGATTCATAAGATTTGCGTGACCCCCCCTCCCCGTCTTACGTAAGATTCTATATTTTTACTCAATATATAGAGAATATATCAATTATTTTCACTATACACGAGATTTCAAAAGATTTCAAGGAATTATAGATTCTTGATTTTAATCCATTCTGATTATGTTTCGAAAAAAGCTCGACTTTGTTTGAAAATCATAACATGCCACTAACTTAAAAGGATTATTAGAGATTTTTTAAGATTTCAAAAGAAATCACGGAATTTCAAAGGATTTCAAGAAATACCGAAGTATTTTCACAAATCTGAAGGATGTTATAAGATTTCAAAACATTTCAGGGAACTTCAACATATTTGCAAAGATTTTAAGTTATTTCAAAAGATTTAAAGGGGTTTCGACGGTTTCACGAAATTTTAACGAATTTCAATGGCTTTTGAAAGATTGCAGTAAAATTTCGTATATTTTAAGGGATTTCAAAGAGATTCAGAAAGATTTTCATGGATTTGAAAGATTTTAATGATTTTTAAAAGGATTTCAAATGTATTAACGGATTTTGAAATAATCTGAGAATACCTTGTAAGAACGGTTTTGGGCAAGTTCCTAAATGGCCTTCATTTAAATCGAACACCAAATTCGCTTGCTCCGAATGTAAATATTTAGGGCCGTGTGAACCATTTGGTTTGGATTTGGGCGCATGCTAACTGCTGACGCAACTAACGCACTGAGGGTACTGACCGCCTTGTCGCTACACTACTTTTTATCACGCATGAATGAGCATCGCCTCTCTCGGTCCGGTAGTCCCCGCATCATGAAAATACCGAGGACTGAAATTCTATTTCAAGAATTTTGGCCGATTTTAAGAGATTTTTCAATATTTCAAAGGAAGTTACGGGATTTCAAAGAATTTCAGGAGATAACAAATTTTAAAGGATGTCAGAGCATTTCAATGGGGTTTCGGAGATTCAAAGGGATTTTAAGGAATTTCAGAAGATTTCAAAAGATTTCACGGGACTTCAACATATTTGCAAAGATTTTAAGGAATTTTAAGAGATTTAAAAGGTTTTCGATGATTTCACGGACTTTCAAAGGATTTTAAGAGATTTCAAAGCATATCCACAGATTTGCGAGGATTTCGTGAAATTTCAAAAGATTTTACGGAATTCTAAAGGATTTCCGAATATTATAAGGTATTTGCAAGTGATTTCGAGGAATTTTAATGGCTGTTGAAAGATTTTAATGGAATTTTATATATTTTAACGGATTTCTAGAGATTCGGAAAGATTTCCAATGATTTGAAAGATTTAAATAATTTTTAAACGGATATTTCGAAACATTTGCCACAATCTCAAGAATTTTAACCAATTTTAAGAGATTTTGAAATATTTGAAAAGATGTCACGGAATTTCAAAGGATTTCAAGAGACACTGAAGTATTTTCACAAATTTTGAAGGATGACTGGGGGCTTCAATTGAATTTCGAAGATTCAACGGGATTTTAAGGGATCTTGTAAGATTTCGAAAGATTTCAGGAGACTTATATTTGCAACGATTTTAATGGAATTTACGGAATTTTAAGAGATTTAACGGAATTTTTATGATTTCACGGAATTTCAAAGGATTTCAAAAGGTTTAACTGAATTCTAAAGGATTTCCGAATACTATGAAGGATTTTAAGTGATTTCGAGGAATTCCAATAGCTTTTGAAAGATTGTGATGGAATTTCATATATTTTAAGGGATTTCAAAAGATTTGGATTTATGAGATATAAATGATTTTTAAAAGGATTTCAAATATATCAAGGGATCTCGTAATGTTTGGAAGAATTTCATGGAATTTCAATAATTTTAACAACATCCATGTCATTCATAGGATTTCTAGAACAATTCACGTCATTTACCATTTTTTTAGAGATTTACCAAATTTTCACCAAAAAAATCGCAGGATTTTAAAAGTTTGCAAAGATTTTCAAGAATTCCGCGAGTTTCCATTAAAGGTGTACGCCAGATTTTAAGAATGGTTCAACTCCTTAGCTCTATACCTATTGGAAGTATGTAATATGAAATATCACATAATAAAAAAGTAATAAAACATATAATGATATATCATGTATAATAGTACTTTTTTATTCAAATGTTTGTATAAAGAATGTTTTAATTAAGGCAGATGTCCCAGTAATCAGGACGGTCCTAGTAATCATGAGTTTTGAGGTGTAAACGCCAGAATTAAGTATTTTCCGCATAAAAATACAATCCTAAAATGTTTATAAGTCAGGTTGAACAATGCTTGTTGTGGAAACCAAACTAGTTTTTTTATACAAATAGTGCACATGGGTAAAAAAAATTCATTTGTATTGCCGGTGGCGATGAATCACGAAACGTGGAAAATAGCTTAACATTTTGGTTAGGAAAGGCGTCTCTTTACTTCAGCTTTTACTATGTCAAGAAATTAGTTTATCGGGACGAAAATAATTTTTTTGTAATAAAAAATAATTTTTGTTTAATAAAATAAAGTAAAATCTTAATTTAGTACCTTCTCGTTCAAGAAATATCGGTCACGATTATAGGGACATTTCAAAAGCATAGTTGCTCGAGTAATCGTGACCTGTCACAAAGACTAGGACGACTCTCTCAAAATTTTATTCCCATATTTCGTTACAAATAATAATTTAATTAATTTCAAAAAGGTATGAAATGAAACCGGAGAACTGACTTATTACTGTGAGTAGTAATCGTAATATAAATTAGTGCTTAAAACTGAAAAAAGGTGATGTAAAATATTTGAATGAGTTTAGAGATTTCATTATCAATTTTTGAGTTTATTATCATTCTTCGGTGAAGTTAATATTTATTGAGTAATTTTTCATTAGATAACATTAATCTATACTGCATTATATAAAGAAAAATGTGTAATAGATATATAATTATTGATAGTTTTAATATTGTGACAACGTAAACAGAAAATAACCTCATTTTTTTAGTCACTGCATTTGATCAAATTTCGTGTGCTACATCTAGTTACTTAAAATGTTAATGATTTTTAATTATAATATTCAGTATTATAAAAGAATTTCAGCATTGTCGTTATTACTGATCGTGATAAAAATTCTAATAAATATTTATCTCGACTTATTTTTGTGACCACTTTATTTCGGATGAATAAAATATTAATTTTGTTCGATAATATTTTTAACTGAAATAAAAACTAAACATTTTAAAAGAAAATTCATTTTCATTATGATTAATTTTCATAGAGTCCATCAGACTTATTAGAACTATCAGAAGATTCGATTTCGAGGTTGTTTCGACGGCTTTCATCACAGAGGTCTCAATCAATATAAAATTAACAATACATCTTTCATTTCATTAAAGTATAGTAAAAAACAAAAATACACTTAAAATACACCTCCAAATTGCTAAAAACTGATTTCAAGAAAGCTTAACCTTTTTCACGAAGACTGGGACAACGACTCACGATTACTAGTACATGACAGATTTGGAAATCACGATAACTGGGACATCGGTGTTTTTTGACTTTTAGTTGTTTATAAATGAAAAGTAATATTAAATATAATGTAAGAACAATTTTTATAATATTCTAGGATGTGTAATGCTTCAATCAGTACCAATCCTTTTTCAAATAATCCTACAAAAACAATTTTCTAAATATTTGAAGTCGATGAAATCTCTTATGGTCACGATTACTGGGACGTTTACCTTATTAGCAGTTTTAGAAATGTATACATTTTTTCTTGGATTATTTTTTTCCCACTTGGAAAGTGTAAAAATCTAACAAGATTTGTTCAGAATCAACCTCAAATATAAAAAGTAATTAGAAAGAATCTTACGTAAGAAATGCTTTGGACTCCCCTCCCCCCAAAAAAAGCCTTATATATAATGGGCCCTAACTCGTTCAATAAAATTCAATTAAAAAATGCTTTAAATTAGATAGAGATTCGTTAAAAGTTTTTAAATTTTGCTTATTTTCTTTTCCAGGTTCAGCCAATGGGTTATGATTATCACTCACTGATCTCAGAAATGCGTGATGGGCTTAATGAGCTGAAAAGAGACAAAAAAGAACAAAAAGTAGACACAGTAGGCAGTTGCCCTACTCAAAATTGTCTCACGACGACAATGTTTTTGTTGTTTATAGGGATACAAATGGTCATTCTTTTGGGATATAGTTTATACAAGTAAGTCTGCTTTTTTTATAGGAGCTCTTTTTTTTTAATTGATCATTTCCAGTGATTTGAATGGCGAGTTTTGGATCTCATAATTATGCGCTTTAAACAAAATTCGCAGACTCCAAACAAGTCCTTCTCAATTTAAAACACTTAAAACAGAAACAATCAATATGGAACAGTTTGTAATTTACATTGTCCAACTTTAAGGATGTTTTCGGTTACAGTCATTTGCATGCTCGTCTTTTCCCTTCCATTGTAGATAAAAGTGGTAATTTTCATAAAATCTAAATTAACAATAGCTCATTTTATTCTTGTGAAGATTTTTACAATTCTATTTATTACATTTTTATGGAAATTATTTCATTTCGGAATTATGCGTGCAGTGTTTCTTAGTTATTCATTTTGCAAAATTAACTATTTTCTTAATAATATTAATTAAATACGTAACAAATGGTATCGCAAAGAATCTCTTAGGGAATAAGATGAGAATTTGTCAACCAAAATTAAATGAAAATTACGACTTTGGTCTCAAATGGAAAGAAAAATACAAATATGCAAATAATTATATTTAAAAAAAGAATTATGACATCAGCTTTATTTTTATTATTTACATTCAGGTTTATTTTCTAAAATTTGCTGCAATAATCAATGGATCATTTTGTGTTTCAATTTTAAATCATATTTTAAAACTTTACAATTAGATTATTTACAGAAATTGTAAAATGATTAAATTTTAAGGCTTGAAAATATTTAATTCTTCTGTTTTTGAACACTTTCAATTTTTAATGGTTTATTTCATACGTACCACTTTTTAAATTAAAAACTGTTCAATTTCAAATGCTTCTATCGAAAATCGTACTATTTTAAAACTTTAATTTATAAATCATGGTAGGCAATTCAGAATTTTTCAATATTAAATTCTTCAATATTTTGAAAGACTTTCGTTTAAAAAGTATTCATACTTGAAGGCTTGTTAATTAAAACATATTTGTTTAATGTTAAATGAATCAATTTGAAGTTGTTCAATTCACGAAGGCTTTGAATAATTTTTAATTCCTAAAGTTTTAAAATATGCAATTTCAAATGCTTACATTTAAAATTCTTCAATTTTGGGTGAAATTAAAATTATGTTAACTATATTTTGTTGAATTTACTCGCTATGAAATAAGAAATACTTTAAACGATTTAAAATTTACAACGGTTCAACTCTAAACTATTTAATCTTAAGTGCTAAACGCTATTTTTTCTATTTTTTAAATTAATAATTTAGAATTATTTCCTGGAAATCAGTTACGAATTTTAATTTTCAAGCATTAAGAAATTATTTGTTGAAAGTCGCCATTCAAATCACCGCAATAACTGCGCATACTGGTGTGTAAAGTTTTTAGAAAGCTTTGAAAGTACTCAAAGAAGTTTTCTCGTGTTCAAAACATTATTTTTGACCCATTTATTTTTTTTTTGCAGAGACAATAAAGAAGCGCAGGCTAAGAAATTTTACTAGAAGCAGTGAATCGTTTCTTTGAAACGAAAGTGTGAGTGGTGAGAACTTAATTTAAGTACGAACTTGAACAGAACTTTTATATCGAACAAGGGTCACTTTTAGTCTTCTTATATGTACTCTCATAGGAATCAAAAACTTAGTGGACTGTTTCCTAATTCCAAACTTAGATCGCCCTTTGTCATGAAGTGAGTTTCTCTTCCGCATTATTCACGTTCCTAAAGTTAACTGGAAGTCATAAAAATCGATATTTCCTCTTTGAATGAAAAGAAATGAGATGAAATCTTAATTTTAATACCCAATTTATATGTTCAATTATACTTGAAGTTTGGTTTTTATCAATTCCCGTATATGAATTTTAACGCAATGCTTTCCGCACATCAGTTTCTTCTATGAAAATAAGTGTTAGGTTTTGTGCGTGTAAAGTGAAACTTTAAAAGGGAACTAAACGCAGCAAAAAGTTTTTTCAGACGCTGAAAAATCGCTTGGAATCTGTAACTTTTACACATTTTGAGAAGTGCGATATATTTTTTTACTCTTGGTCGAGTGGTTTGGTACGTCCTTTCGTTATAGTTGTGTTAATCAGTTTTTTTTTAATTAAAAAAAAACATATTACGTATCAGTCACCCTCATATCGTTATTCTCGCCAATCTTTGGAATTTATTACGCTAAGTTTTTCTTGTGTATGTTCCAAGGCTTATGGCACGAGAGACATCGAATGAGTTTGAGCTTGGTGGTTTTTCTGTATACTAGTCGGTTGAGATTGAATAAAATTGAATTAAAGAATAGATTATCCGATTAGAAGCCTTGCTCGAACTTTAAATGCTATTGCATTCGGTCATTGATTCATGCATGTGAGAGAGAAATCGAGAATGTTCATTTCTCGTATGTCGTCTTCGTTGTATTTGTAAAGAATTTATTTGTGTAAGCAACGTCGTAGGTGGATAGTCACTGTAAAGTGGAAGAATTTCGAGAGTGAGAAAATTCATTCCACCAATCATCCCACATCAACCTCTTTGTATTTGTAAGAGTTTATTGAAAATTGTAAATGTGTAAGGAATAACCTTAGAATAAAAATGGGAACTCGAAAATTATTTGGTTTCAATTCGTTTTTGTCTCCTAAATTCGAAAGCGGATGAATTGAAAAGTTAGTTTTCGAATTTTCAAAAAATGGATACTTCAAAGATCTTTGTTTACTAATATATAACAAAAATATAAACTTTGTGTCTTTAAAAATAGTTTGAATTCGGAATTCATTATTTCAGTTTGGAAATAATTCAAACAGAAACTGTTCGAATTTTGAAAATATTAAAACTGTATATTTTTAGCATTAGAAAACATCTCAATTTAGGGAAAACTAGGACTTGTGAAATTAATTTATGTTGACATGTTTCAGGGTAGCAACTCAAACTTCAAAAAAATGCCAGGCTATTTCCCGGTTTTCTCAATCAAATATTACATTTTTGCCGACTGACTTTCAAGCGTTTATAATAATAATTATTTAATACTGAATGATTTATTATATATATTTTTAAAGAATTAAACATTTTAGAACTGCAAGGTAAAATATGTAATGTAAATTATGGTATGAAATTTCAGACTTCAGAGCCCAAAATGCTTTAAAAACAGGAGAAATAGGGTGATTTTTCAAAACAATAGGAAAATAATAGGGGAATAAATTCTTTCAATAACATTAATCTAGGTACCATATGCCTACCATTTCAACTCGAAATATATGTAATTTTTAAGAAAATAGTAACTAGTTAATAGTAATAATAATAGTTAATAGTTTTACCTACGAAGATGGATCTTCAACCAACCGATGGAATTAAAAAAAAAAAATGTTTGAACTTGAATCAAAAACAGTTGCATTTTAACCTAATAGTTGAATTTTCAAGGCAAAAGACGAATAGTTTGACAATTTTTTATTTTAGGAGACAGTTGAATTTTTAAACAAGAAAAATAATTTTAAACCACAAAAGATGACTTTTCTACAAAAAAATGACGTTTTAAAAAAGAGTACAATTTTCAATAAAATAATTAAATTTAATTAAATAGTAGATTTGTAGCCAAAGGACATGAGTTCGGGTTTTAAAATATAATATTAGACTTCATTTAAAAAGAATTAACTTTTAACCATAAAAAATTAATTCTCACGCAAAAAATGTATCTTTTCTATCAAAAATTGAATGTTCAATCCAAAAGCATGGATTTTCTATACAAAAAACAGCCTATCAACAGAATAGTTGAATTTTCAACCAACAAAGATGACTTTTTAACAAAATATGTAGTTGAATTTTGATTAACATAATGAAATTTTCCACCAAGTAGTAGAATTTTTAACAAGAAGAGATGAATTTGAACCCAAAATATAATAATTGACTTTTTAAGAAAATAGTTGAATTAAAAAAAAACAATTAAATTTTCAATTAAATAGTCGAATTTTTAACTTTGAGAATTGATATCTGGATCAAAAATATGATAGATTTTTTAGTTAACGAATTTTCTACCAAAAGATGAATTTTCAATCCAAAAAGAAGAATTTTCTTTAAAAAAAAAAAACAATTTTTAAAATACCAGTTAAGTTCTCGGCGAAAAAAATGACTTTTTAATAAAATAGTTGGATTTTCAACAAAATAATTCAATTTTCTACCAAACAGAACTTTTAACCAAGATAGATGAATTCCGGATCAAAAATATAATATTAGACTTCAGAATTAAAAAGAATTAATTTTTAACCATAAAAGGATGAATTTTCAATCCAAAGGGATGGACTTTCTACAACAACAAAAAAACAGTCTATCAACAAAATAGTTGAATTCTCGACCAAAAAATATGACTTGTTAACAAAAGAGATGAATTTTTAACAAAATAATTCAATTTCCATCAATTAGTAAGGGTTTTAACCAGAAGAGATGAATTCTGAACCCAAAATATAATAACAGACTGCTCAACAAAAGAAATTAACTTTTAACGAAAGAGATGAAGTTTGGACCAAAATCATGATAGTAGACTTTTTAATTAAAAAGAATCAACTCTCAACCATCACAGATGAATTTTCAACTAAAAAATATCACTTCTATAACAAAATATGAATTTTTATTCCAAATAGATGAATTTTCTATCCAGAAAGGAGAATTTTCAACAAAATTGTTCAATTTGCCACCAAAAAAGATGACTTTTCAAGAAAAGAGTGGACTTTTCAACAAAATAATTCAATTTTTAACAAAAGCAGATGAATTCTTGATCAAAAATATAAGAGTAGACTTTTCATATAAAAAGAATTAATTTTTTACCAAAAAAGATGATATTTTAACAAAGCAATTGAATTTTCAACAAAATGATTAAACTTTCAAGCAAATAGTATAATTTTTAACCAAAAGAGATGAATTCACCAAATTATGACTTTTCAATCCAAAAGACCAATTTTCTACACAAAAAGATTGTAATTACTATGCCAAATATCTGACAAGGAAGTTTTCGTTCTCAAATATAAAAGGAAATTTATTATTTGGACCATCCTCCAACACTAGCTTTAAATTACTAAATATAATTATTGTATAAAAGGAACATTCATTTTTGGACGAAACACTAATTTTAAAATCTTAAATATAAAATGAGCTTAGATATTTCAACAGAGATGGTTGGTCAAACTGAGTACAATTCCAAATACAGTTTTTTCAAAGAGCGAGAAGATATTAATTACAAAAGAAAAAACAAATCTTAAAAATTCCCTGTTTCAAAAAAGTCCCGACTATTTTTCGGTTTTCAAAATTCCAGGCTAATTCCGGGGTTTCCCGCTCAGTTTTGGAATATGAAAAAGAAAGATTTGAAAAATATGAAAACAGAATTAATATATTTCGAATTGAATGCAAATTAAAATAATTTATTTTGAAAATTTCAGAATTAATAGAGTTAACTTTTCATATTGAAAACTTTCTTCTAAATTTGAATCATAATTCCGAGTTTTTCAATCAGGATTTTGGGGAGAAAATTGCTGTATTTTCAAATTATTTTCTGTAATTGAAAGAAATTTAAGACACTATGTTCCGAGCGACAAATAAATCACTATAAGTTGTTTCTAAATTATTCTCTTTCCAGAGATTGCATTGAACATAATTCAACCAGCCGAATCTCCACTTGACTGTCGTCAAGCTATTGGGGTCAAAATTGAGATTTATGAAACAGGGCACTCGACGCAGGAGCGAAATCAACGTTAAATGGCACGAGAGAGCAAATGAAAGGAGCAGAGTGGACTCATGATTGTCCCGGAAAAATTTAATAATTCGTATAAATGAATTCTTGAAACTCGTATTAATTAAGACATTGATACATTCATTCACCTCAACATTACAAATTAATAAATAAATTATTATAAAATATTACGTTATACGTGCTATAATGAAATCAATATTTGAAATAATATTGATCTACCTGTATTTTATGCCAGACCAATTTTGTAGAGAAAATGTATAAAACTTTTCTAAAAGATAGGATCGAGTATTGAGCTGTTTCAAACTCGGTTTGCATAAGTGCAAAACCTCCAAAATGATCAATCGAAAATTGAGACTGTTCAAAGACAATATTACATATATATTTAAGAAACTGTTGAAATATTGAAAATTTCGAATTCAGTGGAAAAGATGAATACTAAATTGGAAAATAGGAATAGAATTGTTTTAATAATTGTAGATACAGAATTGATATTTTTTTCTCAGATAGCGTTTTAGATGTAAAAAAGATTTCTCCTGTTTGGTGAAGAAGTCATTTTTTTATTTCCGAAATTTCCGAAAAAACAATTAAGATAATTAATGATAAATTTCAAATTTCTGCCAAAAATTAAGAAAAAAACGATAAATTTATTATGTGTCCAACTTTAACCCTGAATAACTTTTGAAGGAATGAATTTATGAAAAAATCACAGTAGACCTTTTTTGTAGAGCGTCGAATTCCCTACAAGAATATATTATGGTCTTAGCAATTCATCAAGTCGTTCAAGAGTTACAAATCTCCAAATTCAAAAAAAAAAGTTCACAAGCTATTTAAATCGGAAATAGAAATTCGCGACCTCTAAGTATTAATATTAAGAGCTCTACTTTTCGCAAGCGTCTTTTTACACCTTTCCGGAAGTTTTTATGTGGGGGTTTCGAAGAAAAAAAAATAGTCGATTTTTTTGAACCACCCTAATATATATATATATATATATATATATATATAAGTAGGTACTGTTGATAATTAAAACTAGAAAAAAATTTCAAAGACGATACGAAATTTATTATTCATACGTATTAATCAATTAATATTCAAGGTGAAACCGAGAACAAATACTTAAAAAAGAAATAAAATAAATTTGATAAGGTAAACGTCCCAGTAATCGTGACGCCAATTTTCACTGATTTTTATCTCATTTGAATTAATTACAATTCCGTTTGATACCACAAAATGCTAACAATAAATGATGTTTGTCATGAAATATTACTATTACATGAAATATAATTTTCAAACAATTAGAATGTGAGCATACTTTGTTAGTGTTTCTGAAGAAGAAATTCTCATAACCCACAAATCGTCCGTCGTCAGTCATCAGTCATCAGGGTCATCAGACATCAGCATCCAAGCCTGAAATAAAGAAATATAACCTATTGTTACAAAATAATAAACGCAAATATATTTATTGACAAATAAAGTTTACGGAATTCTGTTACCCATACACAATATCTGAAATATCTACATAAATGAATAATATTGAAATTAAAAAACATCAAATTTGTATATACCTTTACGTAGAGAAAGTCCACAACAAATGTTGTATACCTTTAACAAAAGAAGATAAAATGTATTTAATCTAAATGGGTGTAACACAATAATATTTAAAAGTTCTTTTATAAAAATCACAAAAATTAAAAAATATACACTTAGCTAGATGTTATCAAGCACTATATTGCACTATAAAAATTGAAAAAAAAACTTCCAAAAAGTAAAACGGGAAAAAGTGCTTACTTGATCACTAAACATATAAATGAAATGCTTAAAATCCGGGCAATAAGGTGGCTCGCAAGAGAAAAATTCGCTTTCAATCAAGAAAATATCGGTACCAATAGGGAGAATACAATACTTTCTTGATCCAAGAATTCATAAAATGTTCATATCAATCCGGGAATCCGTGCGCGGATGGGCGAAAGTTAAAAGCCATAGAATTATATCAAATATGAATTAAAGTTTCATATGGTCAGGGAATTTGTGATCCCGATATGTAGAAGCTAAAAGGCTCTACAATATGTTTGTAAGGAATATGTTATGATATAATAGATGTGTAATTCAAAATTATATAATAATTATCAACTGTAACATTTCAAAAATTTGCAAAAGATAATTATACAATTGCATATCAATTTTATATATATTATTGATAATATATTCAACCTGAAAAAAGAATATGACAACAAAAATGGATTACATTATAAAAACCGAATAAAATGAACAATGAAAAATACAGATCAGCATAGTGACTGACGTGGAAACAAATAGTGAATCCATCCAACGCAAGATAGACTAACATTTTTGAAGATTGGCTGTCGCTTTATTGTTGGGGCACATGGCCTATTTTTGATAGGAATTATCTTTCCCACCATGCCAAATTCGTTTCACGATTTATATTCGAGAAATTCCCTCATCTCGAATACTTTCATTTCACCGATGATACGCATCAATGATAGATCATAATAATTGATATCATTATCAAGTGAAAAATTGCAAAATTTAAAGGACTTTTTGATCCATTGTGTAATTTTTTCTCTACAAAAATATCAATATCACCCAGAGTAAAATATCTAACGCACACGATTGATATTTTACCCTGGCCCTGTCCACTTAAAGCTAAAGATTTATTCAAGAACAAACTATCTGCTTTCCTATAGCTATATCTAAAAAATTGCAAATTCCATTCTCACAAACACACACATTCCACGATTTTAACTGATAGCTTTCCAGATGATAAAATTCCACTTTAGGGAATACGTATCGGGATATGTCCGACGTATCACCTGAACTTGGAAACTTTGATTCAAGTTTCTCCCCCAAACTTTACCTGAAATCATACACCGTTTCGTCTACAGAATACTATTCAAAGCTTTAGAAAATTTATTTGGAAACTAGAAACTGTCATGAAATACAAATTCGATATATTTTATATTAAATGAGGAAAATGTTACAATCATCGCTCGTTCTCAAGACAAACCCGAGAAAAAATCCTGTTATATATTACTATATTGATAGTCATTCATCTAACGATAAAATATAATTTGATTTGATTCAATATAAAAAATGTAAATCTACCTTTAGGAATAATTAAATTAATTTACAAACATCTTCCCAAACTGCTGGACTTCGAAATCTTTCCTTTAAATGAAAATAGAATTAAAAGTTACGAGTATGAATCTCTGAGTAATAGACTTATAAAATTCAGAAATAAAAAAAATCTTTCGGGCGCTCACAACATGAGAAGGAAATTTCGATAATAATAATTCTTAAGAATACAACATTCGCGCTTAGTTTCTTCTGAGACTAGAACTGACCCACCACGATATTTTTTCTTCGTCCAGTTAATTTAATAATTTGATTACTAAAACTTTACAGATACGTTTAAACAATTAATATGACAAATACCACTTGTGGTAATAATTACAATTAATTAAAGGAATATAATTATGGTTTATAATGGAAAGTTCGAATGAAGCTCACAAACTCAGGAAAAAACGACTGAAAATAAGAAAGGACTAAGAAAAGCCCAATGCCTGATCTGAAAGAAATAGAAAACGATCCACTTGCTGTACTATATTTTCGTATAACGGTCACTATGCGATCTGAAATACAACCTGTTTCCGTGCCGATTCGGACTCATTTGCCATGCGACGTGAGGTAACAGGGGGAATTTGAAAAGGGACTTACCATCGCGGATTCCCACGTCGGAGCGTTGGCAGCATTGCCTCTTCAGGCCAGTCCCCAGAGATCCCTTCTCTTCTGCGAAGACCAGGGACTATGCAGGGGCCACTTGTTCTCTGGATCCTCCTGTCCTTCAGAAAGTGGCCTGAAAAAGGACAAAATTAGGTTAATCAAATCACAATTTTTATAAAAATTGATTAAAAGTGCTTAGAATTATAGATAAATGCAGTGAACAATTTTAGGCTGCAGGAAAAAAAGAATTTATACAATTATTGTTATAAGCACTAGCTTTGCTGACAAAAATAAGACTTTATACGGTCATTCTAAGATAGAAAATTGTATCTCATTCCGCAAAAAGATTGACAGGGTTGCTACAAAACCCAATTTTGAAGTTCCCTGACTTTTGCCTGACTTTTCCCTGTACATTTTTTTATTTTCCATGTAGGTTCAAAATTGTTCTAAAAAGAACCTTACATCTAGGAGTTCGATAATCTGATTGAAAAAATGTTTCTAAATATATTTCAAATACTTTTAGTGACAACAGTCATATTTAGGATTGTATAGAGGGGATTAACTTTGAACCAAAAATGTAAGAATTACATTGTCAGTGAAAGTAATTAATTTTCTAGAAAGAAAAAAAGAATTTTCAACAAAATAGTTAAATTTTCAACAAAAGTGTGGAACCTCCGATCAAAGAAAATTAATTCTCAACAAAAAATGTGATAGTTGATATTTTCAACAAAAAATATATTCTTCTCAATCAAAAGCAGTTAAATTATACCAGAACAAACGAATTCTCAAGAAATTAGTTGAATCCTCAACCCAAAAATTGCATTTTCAACCAAACAGTTGAATTTTCAGCACAAAGGAATAATCTTTAACAAACCGCAAGAATTTTCAACCACGAATTTATAGTTTTTAAGAGAATTTTTAACCTTTTAGTTAAATCTGAAACCAAAGAAATGAATTTTTAACCAAAAAGATGAATTAAGTCACGTAGAAGAATAATATTCTACCACAAAAGATGAATTTTCAACCAGATAGTTGTATTATCAACTGAAAAATATTCAAGCGAATATGGAACATTTAAATTTTTAGTTAAACAAATTAATTTTTAAAAAATTTTCGATAAAATATTTCCATTTTCAACTCAGCAGATGAATTTTCAACACAAAAAGATTAATTTTCAAACAAAAAGTTGTGATTTTTAACCAAAAAAGATGAATGTTCGAACCAAAAAGACAAATTTTCAACAAAAAAGTTGACTTTTCAATCAAAACGAATTACTTTTTAACACAATTGCTGAATTTTTAACAAAATAATGGAAGTAACTTCAACTTTAGTTTATGGAAAATTTCTTTCATATTTTCATGACATTCTTTGACTTTCCATAACCTATGACTTAATACAAAAACAATATAATGAATTCAACTTACACACAGAATCGCTGTTTCACTTGATTCTGCTAGCTTTATAATTAGGATTATTCAACATTTTTTTTCAGTTCAAATTATAATACAACAGTAAATTTTTTACTGAATAAATTTATGTATTCACGTTTAAAATATCTGAAACCTTTTTTTTTGTGATATCTATAGGATTCCCGGTAAGAAGAGAAGAATTCAAAAAAATTAATACTTTCATATTTAAACGAAAGAGTGAGCATTATTTAATTTTTTTGAATGTGCTAATTTTCCATCGGGAGAAGTGCCCAACGAAAGAATAGGTTTATCTCTGAAATCAATTCTTTTCTATTTCCTTAACGAACGCCACTCGTGTTGTGTTCCATACAGGCGAACATATTTTCCATTTTTTTAATTCCTCTTAATGCGAGCAGTAGACACACCTCTCATGGTTATTTTTAATTCCATACCTACATGCTGTATTTTGGATCAATTAAATTCTTTCTAATCCGTCCACAAAATGCGTGCACTTACATGATTTCTATTCCTCCGTGTGCAACATAAGTTTGAAAATTTCAATTTTTGTTGTCATGGTTATTTTTAATTTCATAGTTACATGCTTTATTTTCGATTATTTTTCGATTACCCTAACAACGGTTTCAGATGTTTAGCAGTCAAGTTGCAAAAATTTAACCTAAACCAAAAATCCAAATTCAAACCAAAAAAAAGATAGGCAGGAAATTTTCAAAATTTGATTTCGACTATGCTGGATAGATCGTTTTTTGGCTCCGTATACTTTTTTTGTGGTTGTGTAATCCATGCACGTACATCAAAAAATAATTTTAATATAATTTAAATGTGTTCCAAGACAGATTTAATTGAAATCGGTCAAAATATGTTTCTGTTGAAGAGATTAATAAAAAAATGTTCACATAATTTACCAAAATTCTTTTTTTTTTCACCTGTAATTTATAAATGTAATACAATATTTATTCATTTAAAAAATTAATTTATTTCAATTCACAGTTGCGCCTTAACATTGACATTATTTTATTCCTTTCTATTCTTTCTTTTACATTTCTCCACTTTTGAATTCCTCCCAATACGCTTCCATTATATTTTTCTAAGTCGATTAAAAGGAATAGGTTTTGCTTTTTTTGTCTACTCGATGGTGGAACTTTCGATGGAGGAAAATTCACGTATTAATGAGAATTCAGATTCTGAATTTTTTTGAATTCTTTTCTTCTTGCCGGGTTTACTTGTTTATTGTCAATGCGTTTTCTCTAAATTAACGTGAATAACGTTAAAGAATTTTTTTTAAATGTTAATAACTTCAAAGATACCATACTAACTTTGTAGTACAAATATCTAGAGTATCGTTTACTTAATTATAAAACTTGTTACTCTGACCTTGTTAAAAAATGGATGAAAACCAAAACTTATTTAAATTTTACTTGCATCGAGAAATACATTAAATAATGGATATTGTAAGGGCATATAAGATTCACATGGACGTTCCGGTTGACCCCTGTTGTCATTGAAATTGAGTTTGAAAATTAAATTTTGGAAACATATGGCTTACACACTATCCACAAAGCCATGCGTTTCAAAAATTTAATGTTGAAAATCAATTTTAAAGACAACAGGGTTCAACCGGAATAATATTACTAATAAATATTACTAATATTGGTAACGTCTAACTTTGCGAAAAGAAAAATGTATACGACAATGATAAAAATTGTTTCTCGTTAACCAAAAAAATGATCTCAATTTATCAGCATTTAGCAGCCGTCAACTCCAGCCTAAAAAAATAATAATTGATTGTGCTTACGTCCAGAGTCTTCGAAGAATGCATGATGGCCATCCTGACCAATAGCTACCAGTTCTTCGTTAATTCTCTTCCAAAGTGATACGAAGAATCTGAAAAAGGGAGACATTTTTTAGTGTCCATTTCTGGTAATGGCATTTTATCAAAGAAAATGTAGAGTTTCTGAATTTAAAATCATCAACCATTATTTTTACTGGATATATTTCCCCTCGTTTTTAAATATCTGTAAAAGATGCAAGTGAGGTTAGCAACAATATTTGCAATTTTCAGCTGATTAAAAAAATTATTCAAAGTAGGGGCCGCGCGCCTACAAAAAAAGTTGTATGGCTTATTAAGACATTGAATAATTAAGTCGTTCAGACATCCCTCTTCCATACTTTCCCTCTCCTATTTCAACTACTTTCCCCTACCCTCACTTCAGCCTTCGCTCCAACACCCTTTACAGAACTTCTTCCCACACTACATCCCCCTCTCCTCACTTCCCCAACTAAAATTCCGCAACCACTACTTCCCTTCCCCAGCCATCATTTTCTTTCTCCTACTCACCCGCACTTCCCTACCAGTACTCCCTTCTCTTTCCTCACTTCCCATCCCTACATCTAATCATTTCCTCTACTTTCCCTCGTTTCCCCTCCCTAAGAGCTCCACACTTCCTTTACTTTCATATCTCCATAATTTCCCCCGATTTTCCCTACTTTTCCTCCCCTCATTTCCCCGCACTTTCCCTACTCCTACACTCCTCATTACCACTCACTTCCCCTACACCCCTACAATCATTTCTCCTCGCTTCCCCTCCCTAATTGACCCTCACTTCCTTTACTTACATATCCCCATAATTTCCCCTACTTTTCCACCCCTCATTTCCCCGCACTTTCCCTACTCCTAGCCTCCTCATTACCACTCACTTCCCCTACACCCTACCATCATTTCACCTCACTTCCCCTCACCCACCCAAATTCCTTTCCTGGGGGGGGGGGGGGGTATCTGCTCGAGACTACGAAACCCTAAAAATTGAAAGAGTCACATTTGGGAATGTTCAAAATTTGTTCACCCTCCCCTTCTTCGTCACAGATCATCACGAAAAGCTTGAACCCCCTAGGGTGACGCACAGTGGGGCAAAAAAATTGATCTCTGGACAAATCAATCGTTAGCCAAAACTACTAGTTGTCCGATTTGCAAGTTTTTTTTTAAATTGAAAAGTATACAACATTTTTTTTTACTTTTGAAGGCTGACATTTAGTCAAAAAAATTTCATTTAACTGAAAAGTATCAGAATCTAGGCAAATACTCATTAGAAATGGATCCTAGCATTCTTGAGCCAATCAAATTATTTGACATTTTTTTATAAACAAATTAGTAAACAAAAATCGTAACTAATTCATTCTCGATATTTAAATACACTGGATACATTTTTAGAAGGAACTGGACGTAAAATAATGTTGATGTCAATTTGGAAAAACATAAACGTCAATTGATAATTGTTTATAAACTTTTTATGAACAAACCAGAAATCAAGGCACTTTACAATGGCTACATTTCTTTTTTTATCCGAATCAACTACTAGTATCACACCGATGTCGTTTTGCTTTGATACATTGCAGTTAGACAAAAATTGTGTATTATTTCAACAAATTTAATAAACAATTCCACTATTTCGACATTTTTCAGTAGGTAAGATTCGTATTTTTAGTAGAATCAACTGTTTATATTTTGCCAAAGCCTCCTGTAGTGATACATTGTATTTAGACCGTAAGTATTTGTTGTTTATACAATTTTAATAAACAAATGCGTCATTTGGTCCTTTTACAATATATAAGTTTCATTATTCAGCAGAATAAACAACGAATATCGCAAAACTGGTATTATTTGTTTTATTGTGCTTTTTGGATGAGAATTATTACTCATTATTTAAACTAATGAAATCAAAGAAGTCATGATTGACTCATCTTTCAGCAGAAACGTTTAGGTTTCTGAGTGTAATCACCTGAAAGTGTAAATTGTTGTGTAATGATAAATTATCATAAGAAAAACCCCTTGAATAGACTGAAAAAAATATCTACTGGAAAATGATATACTCGTGACTTTGTCGACTTCATTATTTTAAATAATGAGTGAATATTATCTCAACAGCCAAAGGACATTAGTCAGATATTTACAGTAGACAATACTAATAAAATTAGGCATACATTTGAAAAAAAACAGCCAAATGAAGCATTTGTTTATTCAATTTGTTTAAATAATTTAAAATTGTTGTCTGACTTCAAAGTATCAAAGCAAAAAGATCATCGGTGAGATATCTGTTGTTGATTCTACTAAAAAAACTTGCATATTAAAAAATGCCTAAATTACGCATTGATTTATCAAAATTGTTTAAACAATACAAAATTATTGTCGAAGTTAAAATCGTCACAACAAAAGACTTTGGCAACATATAAGCAGCTCATTCTGCTGAAAATGTTCTACTTTTCTATTAGCAAATAACCGAATAATGTATTTGGCATTAAATTTGTTTAAACAATACAAAAATTAATGGTTGATTGCAAAATATTCCAGCAAAAGAACATTGGTGCAATACTTGCATTTTAGTCAACTTAAAAAAAGAAATATAACTATTGTGAAGTGGCTTCATTCTGTATTTGTTTACAAAATGTTTATAAACAATTTTATTATCAATTGACGTTTAACTTTTTCAAAACTGACATCAACATTATTTTACGTCCCTTTCCTTCTAAAAATATATCCAGTGTATTTGAGTATCCAGAATCAATTATTTACAACTTTTGTTAACTAATTTGTTTATAAAAATGTGTGAAATGATCTTATTATATTAATAATGTTAGAATTCATTTCTAATAAGTATCTGCCTAGATGCTGACACTTTTCAGTTAAATTAAATTTTTGTTGACTAAACGGCAGCCTTAAAAAAATAAAAAATGCTTTAGATTTTGTTTATTGATAAAAAATCTTTTTAATTGCATTTTTTACATGCAGAATTTCATTCACTTCATTTTTTTTTATACTTGCAAATCGGACTAGTATTTTGGCTAAAAATTAATTTTTTGGACACGTTTTTCCTCAACAAATAAACCTCGCCAACATGAGTCTAAATTTTGTCTTCGATTTTATTTGATAAACACATGAAATGAAACATAAAACGTACAAACATAATATAATTAGATACTTTACTTGTAGAATTAAATCAATAAATAACTCATTATTTTCATTTTTTGAAGCATTTAAAAAAATCGTTATACACATTTCATATTTTCCGTATTTGTCAGTCTTCCGCCAGAATGTTTGTATCTGGAGTTTTTTGAACATTTCCCTATAATTTTATTTGTGGCAGTCCTTTTGGTGTAAAATTCCGAAAATATTTTCTATACAATATATAAGATTCTGAAATAAAATATTTCATTTTTTTTCATATATATTTTTGTGTAATTACCTGCTCTTTCTCCAAGTCGATGATGGGATCAAGTGTCTGGGGGTAATGTTTTGTATGTTTTGACCAGTTCAGCGGCCATTTTGCTTACTGAAAAACGCGCAATTTGAAGTCACGTTCCGGAAGTCGAATTCAAACATTTTTATAACCGCCACGATTGTTGCGAATTTATTTTTGTTCAGGTTATGAAACCGCACTGCACAAAAGGAGACACTCAGCTTATAGATTCGAAACGAAAGACTCCCTAAAACACGAACAATTATTCAATTATTCCACTCTTGTTAAAAATTATGGAAAAATCGAAGAACACTGCACGCAACAATAACGGTAGGCGACACACCCACAATACGATCAAACATCAAAACGCGTTCACGGATCACTTTATGTCAATTTAGTATTAGGCTATCATTTATCAAAAGTTCTGGATATTCTAATAATACCGATTGTTATCAAATTTTTTTGTTGGTATTTTATTTGAGAGAAGGATATTTTTTCCGACGAGTTCGTTCAGGATTGTTCAGGGTCGTGGCCTTCTGTTGCATTCTGTTTTTGCTGAATTCGTTTTGTCTGTTTAGATCCAAGGACACGAGAAATCTCGAAAAGACGAAAATCGATTCGATCGATATGTACTCCGTGAAGTTGGCGCTTAAAAATGCTTGAAAATAAACATGAAAATCGTTGACTGTTGGCGTGCGCATGTAGTCGTCAACATTTGTTTGTTTATTATGATTTATTCAATAAATGAGACATAAATATCAGTTTAGAGTGTACATATCTGCCGTAAATCTCGAGACAATTTGGATCTACGTCCTTCATCTCGTTTCTACTGATAGAAATCTGAAATTTTTAACACGTGTTCTTGTTTGAATCTGTTGTTAGTTCTCATCAAAGTGATGAAACTCAAAGTGGGGCTGAAATTAATTATTTAAAATTAGCTACTCAAAACCTATACATAAACTGAATTAGTATTTTGTTTCTTTTATTCTGAAACATATAATTGGAGGTTAGAGTGTCGTTTTGCCTGTTTTGGCTTCCTCCCGCCATACTAATTTTTCTCGGGTTTCTTAAATTAATTATCAAAATTTTTTAGTTTAGTGAAAATCGAACAATTCGCGTTAAAAATAGTGTTAGGTAATACAAAATCGGACATTTTTTACCTTTTTGGAGTTGCAGGTGCAACAGGTTGTTTAGATAAACAGAAAAGAGGTATGCTATACTTTATTTATTATAAAATTCCAGAAAAATCTATTGCTAAAAATTGTGAAGATTATAATAATTTCGATGTTAATATTGACGATGTTCTTATTTTATAACGATTTTTTTTCCTTCAATAAATCGTCTATAATCGTCGATATCCTTTTATCGTTATTATTAACATCAAATTATTATTCTATAATTACCCTGCTTAACAGCCAGAACATGGGGTTCAGTATTGTGTATATTATTATTAAATATGATTGTATCGTTAATTATATTAAATTAATCTTGATCTTTTCCAGAAATTTGAAGAAACTATATACAATGAGAATACATTTAGCATAAAAAGGTGGAAGTGTTCATCTCGGGAAGAGAATTAGGAATTTTTTGCTGATTCTGGATGTAAGCAAAACTGATATAATTTTTTTATTTATCTTTTAACGTAGCAAAAGCCACACTACTTAATTATTCAAGGGGTGATCCAGAGAGGGGCGACCCCGGTGTTCACCCCCCCTCCCCCATCTCCGAGATTAAAAAAAATTTTCATTTGAAAATTTGTATAATGTATATGAGTTACATAAATTACTTAAGTTCTTTTAATTTCCTTTACAAATTTGAGCCCCCTAATTATCAGAGACTATTTTTAGTATCTGGGTTCATGTGCAATTTTTTATCCTAAAGGGGCCGTGCGCAAATTACGTAAACTTTTTTTCATAATTTTTCAACCAAATAGTTGAATTTTCAACTAAGTAGATTAACTTTCTACCCTCCAAAAAGCGAATCACAAATGAAATAGTAAAGGTTTCATTTGAAAAATTAATTTTTAATGAAAAAATCAGTCTTCCACAAAACAATTTAATTTTCTACCACACTGTTTAATTTTCAAGACAAAAAGACGAATTTGTTGTACAAAACACTTGAATTTTCAAATCGAAAATAGAAAGTTTTAAGAAAAAAGTTAATTTTCAATCAAATAGTTCAATTTTAAGTTAAAAAAATTAGTTTTCCACCCAAAAAATTAATTTTCAAGAATATACATAAGTTTTTAATCAAATAGTTGAATTTCGAAGACAAGAAGACGAATTTTCTACACAAAACAGTTGAATTTTGAAACCGAAAAATAAGAAATAATTTTAACACAAAAGATTAATTTTCAACAAATAATATATTAGTTGATATTTCAACGAAAAAATGTTTTAATTTCATATAAAAACAATTAAATTTAACAGAAAAACGAGTTTTCAACAATGCACTTGAATCCTCAATTATAAACAGACAAATTTTCAACTAAATAATTGGATTTTTAGTGTAAAAAGGTCTCTTCTTAATCAAAAATGGAACAGTTTAATTTGCATTGCAAAAAGAAAATATTTTCAATTTAAAAAAGTGAATTTTCTATAAAATAGCTGAAATTTCTACCAACCAGTTGAATCTACAAGCCAAAAAGTCGAGTTTTCTACAAAACGGTGGAATTTTCAACCCGAAAATATGAATTTTCAACAAACAAGTTGAATTTTCTACCAAATAGTTAAATTTTCCAGCCAAACACACGAATTTTTTTCCAAAACAGTCGAATTTTCAACCTGGAAATACAAATTTCCAACAAAAAGTTAATTTTTAACTAAACAGTTGATTTTTCAACTAAAATTGTAAATATTCAACAAAAAGGGATTTTTAAATAAAGTATTTCAACTTTCAACCAACGAGTTGAGTTTTCTACCTAAAAAGATGAATTTTTAACAAAAATGTACCTCATGTAAGACAGTATAGAAAAATCATTGCCCCCCTCCCCTTTCCCCCAAAAGGACTTCATGCAATTTATGCACGACCCCAAATATGCATGTACTTCTAGGTTTTTTCATGAATGTGAACACCGTAACACTATAATTGAAAAATACAAATAAAGTGGAATTTATCTCCTTACTATATTCAATTTGAAAAGTTCTTCTAAAGCATTTAGGGGACCCCCCCCCCCCGCCCCTTTACCATACATACGTTGAATAAAATTCAAAATAGTCTCATCCGTTGTAAATATTTGTAATGCTAAATTTATATCTTTTAGGTAATTCAAGTCAGTTTTGAGAAGAGGCATTATTAACATGAAATGAGTGGAACCTGCAGTCAGGATGGCTATCAGGAATCAGTTCGTGTTTTTCAATGTGAGAAAAATTGATATTTTAACTCAATAATTATTGTAAAGTATTTTACATTTGACTTTACAACATCGATGCAATCATTCCTAGTTTCTTCATAGTTAGTTTCCCGCGGGTTTTAAATTTTACAGCTTCCTAGGAACAACAGGGAATTTTGTAGAAAATTTTAAAATTTGAGGTTTATGAAAAGTTTATGTTTTTCCATGCCTCCAATTTACTACAGCTTAATTGAAATTAATTTTATGACATCGGTGCAAATTTGCGTATCTTCTGTATAGTTAGTTTCCTTCAAAATTTGCAGCTTCCTACGAATAACGGGGAATTTGTTTCAAAATTTAAAAATTTGGTGTTGAAAGAAGATTTGAAATTTGCCTATGTTTGCCTCCAATTTTTCTAGCTTCTGCACAGTTACTTTTCTGGTGACTTCAAAATGTTCAGCTTTCTATGAACTACAAAAAATTTTGTAGAAAATTTTTTAGTTTGGGCTTTATGAAGATTTGAAATTTTCCTATGTTTGCCTCCAATTCACTGCAGCACCTTTTCAGGGCTGCTACGAGAACTGAAAACCCTGGAAAAGCTGTCCACTTTTTTAAATTCTGGAAAACCTGAAAAAGTCTTGAAATTTTTTTTAATAACTGGAAATTGTGTAGTCGCACGTATTTCAAAGTCTTAATAATTATTTTAATACTTTTCGACTGACAAAAATAATACGACTCCCGAATTAAGACAAAATAATAATAATGAGAATTGTTTAGAATTCAATAATATTATTGAAAAGCCTTTTAAAATTTCATTAATTAATAACTGTACAAGAAACTGTTTAAAAATTTGTCGTCCGACAGTGGAATGAATTTACGACATTTTTTCAAAAGAAGTTCAGGAATTTTTTCAAAAGTAGACCTGGGAAACATGGAAAAGTCATGAAATTTTGAAATCAGCCTTATTTAGCATTTCTTCGTAATTCTAAGCACTTTTTATCTATTTTTATAAAAATTGTGATTTGATTAACCTAATTTTGTCCTTTTTCAGGCCACTTTCTGAAGGACAGGAGGATCCAGAGAACAAGTGGCCCCTGCATAGTCCCCGGTCTTCGCAGAAGAGAAGGGATCTCTGGGGACTGGCCTGAAGAGGCAATGCTGCCAACGCTCCGACGTGGGAATCCGCGATGGTAAGTCCGTTTTCAAATTCCCCCTGTTTTCTCACGTCGCATGGCAAATGAGTCCGAATCGGCACGGAAACAGGTTGTATTTCAGATCGCATAGTGTCCGCTATACTAAAATATAGTACAGCAAGTGGATCGTTGTCTATTTCTTTCAGATCAGGCATTGGGCTTTTCTTAGTCCTTTCTTATTTTCAGTCGTTTTTTCCTGAGTTTGTGAGCTTCATTCGAACGTCAATTGTATTGGATTTTTGAATAATTCCATTTCATAGCACAGAAGGTATTTGTGGTATTAATTGTTTAAACATATCGGTACAGTTTCTGGAATCAAATTATTAAAAGGCCGAGAAAAAATATCGCGACGGGTCGGTTCTAGTATCAGAGGAAACTAAACGTGAATGTTGTATTCTTAATAATTATTATTTGTGGTGGAAATTTTCCTTTGATTTTGTGAACGCCCGAGGGTCTATGTTTCTAATTCTGAAATTCAGAAGTCCATTATTGAGAAATTTAAACTCCTCACTTTCAATTCTTTGGAGTCTTTCTATTTGAGTAAACTATGTTAATATTGTTACTTCAATATTATTTTTTTCCAAAGGAAAGATTTTTTGGTTCAGCATTTGATGAATATATTTTTAAATTAATTTATTTATGCCCAATGGTAGATTTGCATTTTTGATACGGAATGAAATTAAATTATACGTTGAGCTCGTTAGATGAATGACTACTAATATATAATAGGATGTTTTCTCTTTAACATATCGTGAATATGATCATGTAAGAGCACATGTTACATATCTACAGCATACACCGTTTCATTATTTAATGTTATAAATATAGATTATTCTTTGTTTGTTTCAAGAACGAGCAAAAATCCTAAAAATATATATTTTTTGCAGAATCAAATTAAAATATACAATTTAGTGAAACGTTTTCTTAATTTGGTACAAAATACTTCAAGTACCAGGGCTCGGATCATCCATCGTTTTCGACTTTTTCCTACGTTAAAAAAAATTAGACTTTTTGCTACTTCTTGAAGAAAAATGCGACCAATCGACTTTTTCTGTTTTTTCTCATAAGTTTACTATACTTAGTTTTAATTTTAATCACAATGGACCTTTTAAAATTCAAATTGTAAACTAGAAAAAATTGTAACATTTTAAAAGAGTACATTGAAAATTTAATAATTTTTGATTAATTTTATGCTTAAAAAATTTGAAATTAATAGCTTTAGATTTCTAATTTCGTGACTCCGTTTTCAAAGTTTTAAATTTTCTAAATTGCCTTTTTTCCCTGTTTTCAAGAAACTTCTCATTTTTCTCGTTTTTTCGTTTAAATACGAACTGAATTAACATAAATTAATAAGAAAATCCAAATATTTTTGGCTGGAAGTTCATTATTTCTCGTGAAAAATGGACTATATGGTCAAAAATTTAATTATTATTTTTTTATATTAAACTATTAAAAAAAAAAAAATGATCGTTTTGGTGAAAAATTCAACTGCTTTGTTGAAGAATCGCCTTTTTCTATAGTAAATTCATCTTTTTGGGTTGCAAATTTTTAATCCCTAACAGAAAAGACAACTTTTTTTGTTTATAAATTCAGCTTTCTTGGTTGAAAATTAAATTTTTTTTTAATTCAACTATCTTCTGAAAAAATCATCTTTTTGGCTTAAAAGTTCGACAATTTGGTAGAAATTTAACCATTTTTGTTTGAAAATTAAACTACGTGGTTCAAAATTTATCTTTGTAGGTTGAAAATCCAACTATTTATCAAAAATTTCAATTACTTCATTGAAAATTCGTCTCATCTTTTTAAAATGCTCAGGTACTTGGTTGTAATTCCAACTGTTTGGTTAAAAATTATTATTTTATTTTAATTCAACTATTTGATTAAAAATTAAGCATTCTAGTTTAAAAGTCAAATGGTTCCTAAACCATTCGCCCTTTTAACTTAAAAACTCAACTCTTCTGTTAAGAATAATTCTTCTTTGGATTGAAAATTGGTCTCTTTTTGTTGAAAGTGTAATATATTTTGACTTGAAATACTAGGAATTTAAAGCGTTTCATATTGAAATCAATTTTGTATCTATATTAGATCTATTTCGAAGAATTTATTCCCCTCTTTTCGTGAAATGTCACCCTATTTCCCTATTTCGAAATCATATTTTGCTGTCAAGTTTGAAATAATAAAAAATTATTTATTTCATATTCAAATTATACAGTCTCGAATTAAAAACCTTAAATCCCGAGTAGTTTTAAGTTTAGACTGTTCAAAATGAATGCTCCATAAGTTTAAAATTAATGTAAATTATAAACTTCTCTCGTTTGAAAATCTTCCAAGTTGTCAAGTTTAAGAATTCGGAGATAAATATTTTGAAGCTAAATTTAGAATCATTCAAGCTCAATGACTATTGTTAAATAATTGTTTCAACTTTAAAGTTTACTTTGATTGTGCAAAGAATATTCGTAAAGCAATGAGAATTACGTACTCCATATTCCACAACAAATAAAGTTATTATTTCAATCATTCAGCGTCTGATACTGCTTTTTACGAAATTCAATCCGACTTTCTTTGTAATTTTATGTGGCTAATGCGACTTTTTGAAAGTCGATCCGAGTCCTGAATTTTTATTTCTTGAAAAAAACTATTTTCTAACTAAATTTCGTAAAGCTTTGAATAATATTCTGTAATCGAAACGGTGTATGATTTCAGGTAAAGTTTGAGTGATGAATTTGAATCATAGCTTTCAAGTTCAGGTGATATGTCGACCATGTGCCGACACATATTCCCTAACGTGGAATTTTATCTCCTGGGCGCTATAAGTTAAAATCATGGAATGTGTGTGTTGGTGAGAATGGAATTTGCAATTTTTTAGATATAGCTACAGGAAGGTAGATATAGTTTGTTCTGGAATGAATGTTTAGTTTTAAGTAGGAAGAGCCAGGGAAAAATATCACCCGTGCTTGTCAAATATTTTACTCTGGGTGAAACTGATATTTTTGTCTAGAAAAAAATACACAATGGATCAAGATCTCCTTTGAATTGTGCAATTTTTACTTGATAATTATATTAATTATTATAATCTGTAATTATTGCGTATCCTCGGCGAAGTGAAAGTATTCGTGATGAAGAAATTTCTCGATCAGTACAAATCGTGAAACGAATTTGGCATGGTGGGGCTAATAATGCCTACCAAAAAAGGGCAATGCGCTCTAAAAATACAGCGGGACCCAAAGTCTTTCTTGTGATGGACGGATATTCACAATGTCTTTTCCACTTCAGTCACTATGCTGATCTGTATTTTTTATTATTGATTTTTGATTCCTGATCGTGCTTTTGATGTATTTGATTTTTATGTCATGTTCTCTTTTTTCAGGTTTAATTTATTATGAATAATATACATATGAAATTGATATACAATTGTATAATTATCTATAATCTTAACATATTTCTTAAAAACATATTCTACGGCTATTAACTTTTACCCAAACTTCAACCTTTGGACCGTTGTCTCCTTCGTTTCCCTTATTCCCTGGTTTAAACAATTTTAATTTAAAATTTACATACGTATTATGTAATTAACTACACGTACTATTTTTTTATGTTTTCCCGGTTTACTTTTCGGAAGTGCAATATAGTGTTTGATAATTTCATCTAGTTAAGTATGTTATTTTTAATTATTTATGAATTTTATAAATTAATTGTTAATTTAAAACCATTTAGTTTAAGTATATTTAATCATTTTTATGTTAAAGGTATAAAAACGTTATTGTGGAATTTCTTTTCTTAAAGGTATGCGTATAAAATTATAATGCTTTTAAAATTTCATGTTCTTTGTAATTTTAGTCCAGATTTCAGTATTATTTATTTGCGCATTACAGTGATGGTATAACTCATAACATGTGGGTGACTTCATTTATTAATTTTATTTATCATTAAAAGTTTTTGTTTTTATTATTATTTTTTAACAATAGATTGTATTTTTTTATTTCAGTCTTGTATACTGATGACTGATGGCTGATGACTGATGACTGATCGATGCATGATTTTTCGTTTACGAGAGATTCTTCTCTGGAAACAATAACAAAGTATGCTTACATTTTGTTTTCTTTAAATTACATACCAAATTGTTCTTTCTTGTTTTTTAAGTATTTGTTCCTGAGCAATTATTGTTTCTATACGGGTCCTTAATTCCTTCACTTTCATAATTATTATAAATATTTGATTAATACGTATAAATAATGACGTTTATGTTGTTTACAAATTTTTTTTCTCGGTTTACTTTTCGGAAGTGCAATATTATAGTGTCTGATAATTTAATTCAAGGTAAGTATATGTTTGTAGTTATTACAAATTTTATAAATGTATTATTAACAGGGTGCACAGTCTTCCCCTTTTGTTCTTAGTTTCCCCCTTTTCCTTGAAATTCCCCCTTTTCCCCCTATTCTCAAAAAACTTCCCTTTTTTCCCCTTTCTCTTCAAACATACGGTATTTGAAATTGTACCCGGTATTGAATAATAATTAAATCAATTATAGAATTCAAATAAATTATTTATGAATGAATAAGGTACACGTTTCAAACGCAGACCATTAAAAATAAATACTATTTAAAAAATTTTGAAGATGAAACATTTTAAAGCAGGTTGAAAATGTGAAAACTGGAGACAGAAGTTATTATCCAATATAAAATTGGAACAGTTAAAAAATATACAGTACTTTTCAAACAAGTATTAGAAGATTAACACATTTTAGTTTAAATGTACAAAGTTAAATATTCAATTCAAAAATGGAATATTCCAAATTCATCAACTGTAACTTTGAATGTTCTAGCTTGAGCAATTTCTATTTTTTTAAATCTTCACTTGGGAATTTAACTATTGTTGAAACTTTCTTTTTTCGTTGAAAATAATTTTTTTTAAACTCACAATAGAACTATTCCATTTGTGTTTGAAAATTGATCTTTTTTGGTCGAAAATTCAACTATTTTGTTGCAAGTTCAAATTTCGTTCAAAAGTTATATTTTTTGGCGGAAAGTTGGTTAAAAATTTAACTATTTGGTTGAAAATATATTTATTTTGTTGAAAAGCCGTGTTTCGGGTTGAAAATCAAACTACTTTGTTAAAAATTCAGTTTTTCAAACTGAAAATTGCAATTCTTGATTGAAAATTATTTTTTGTATTGAAAGCTTATATTTTTCAGTTAAAAATTCATCATTTCAGTTAAAGTTTTTGTTTGTTTGTTAAAAACTAGGGGTTTTAACTCAAAATTTTAATTTTTGGTTGAAAATGAACTTTTTAATTGAAAATTAATATTTTTGTGTTGAAAAATCAACTGCATTGTAGAAAATTCTTCTTTCAGGCTTCAACATTCAACAATTAGGGCAAAAATTCCGTTTTTTCAATTGAAAATTAATTTTTCGAAACGAAAATGTAACTATTACATTTTTGGTTAAAAACTGATGTTCTTAATTCAACAATTAAACTATTTCGTTCAAAACTAATCTTATTTTTATTTTGGTTTTTCGGAAAAAAATTTTGTCATGTGTTAGGATTTTTGGGATTTCCAATATTTTTTGCGATTTTGGAACGTTATAAGCACCATAAAAGAAATGTTTCTCATGAATAAAAAATAATAACATGTTTCTTTGGTTGAAGCAGAAGAAATTTCAGGTTTGAATCAATCAAAAAACATGTTTTAGTACATTTAAAAAAAATGTTAATAAGGCCAATTTTTTTTTAATTATTACAATTTTTAACTGTAAATGTCAAAAAGACAACTGAAGATATTTACCGATTAAAAAATTTGTTTCTTCACTCATTTTGGATGTCGACCCACAAATTGTAACTCAAACGATTCGACTAATTTTAGTATTTTCACTTCGCTCTACTGAAGAGAGTAGTTTTAAATTGACATTGAAAGTATCCAATTTTTTAAAATAAATTCTTTAATGGCAGAAATAATTGAAAAATCATTGACAATTTTTTTTTAAATGTCACATATTTGTTATAAAAAGATAGTTTTTTCTTTTCGACATGTAAAAATAAATGTTTAAACTTTCCCCTATTTCTCCCCTTTTTCGTGAGAAAATTACCCTATTTCCCCTTTTTTGAGCTGCTTTTGCGCTGTGAACTCTGTATTAAAAATTATTTTCTCTCTCTCGTTTTTCCTTTATATTTGTATTTGTCTCTAATGAGCCGAAAAGGAGGCAGTTTGGAGATCTAATTTTGAATTATGATTTTTTTTCATGCTCTGATTTCGTTCCATAAAATTATTCATAAATAAAATTGTCTAAAAAGAGACACTAAACTTATGATTGTTCCAATTTGCAGAATATTTTAAGAGTTCTTTTAATTCAGGCCAAATATTTTTTATAAAGAATGTTTTAAATATCAGCAATTTCAGAAATGCTTAACTTTTTGGATTCTGTTCCTATTTGCAAAATATAATAATCTACATAGATTGGTTCAGCGTGAATTTCAAATGTATGTATATTAATATGTTAATATTTGTACTTCATACTTAAATCCCTTTTCACAAATGTTACTTTCACTGGCTACTTTCTTTTCTAAAAAATAAGATGACTTCAAAATTTCACTTACTACCTTGTAGTCTTATTATTTTTTAACAACAAATTTCCATAGATTATGGATAAATCATACCAGGTAACTTAAATCAATAAATTCCTAAATTTCATTATTCTGTTTTTTCATATTGTAAGTTTTGATACTATTTATTGTTAAATTTATTGGAGTTTATTGTTTTTAACAATGCTATATTTATTTCAGAGATTTGTATTCTGATGACTGATGGCTGATGAATTAAGGCTGCTAAACCGTTTAATTTAATATTATGCAGTCCTTCAAATTTGCAATAACGCAATCAGTATCCGGCACATAAAATGAAATTTAAAATTAAGTATGTAGTTAATTTTTCTAGTATATTCCTATATATTTAATATTTGTTACTAAAAAGCAAACAAGCAGAAACGTTCGATTTTTAAGTGCAAAATAAGAGACTTTGGTTTTTATTGGAAAAAAAGTTCTCATAAATTCTTAAGTATTTAGTCCATGACATCACAAATTTATTCATATTTTTATAATTCTGATTGTTCAAAATAAAATAGCTCTGGTGACAATGGTTAATTTAACAATAGATACATATATTAATTATTATCGGCTGAGTTCATTCCTTGGATGATTCTGTACAACTAAATTTGTTTCCTTCTTATTTAAATTAAAAAGGTATAATGAAATGTTTTTTTCATAATAATAACTGCATATAATTATTAAGTAGAGTAATTTTTAAATGTAAACATTTTTAAGGGGTTAGTTAAGTTTCTGGCACCCAAAAAAGGCAATTTTTACTATTTTTTTCAAAGACAGGTTTATTTACATTGAAACAAATGTTGTGGCATTCGAATACTATATACTTCGAGAAGTCACAGTAATTTTTTCCTCATAGAATATCTGTAAATAAGCGAGTTATAGTCCATCTCCCAGAATTCTAAAAAAAGGCGTTTTGCGGTGATCAAGATATCTAAAGAGCGGCTTATCCGATCGCTACCAAATTTTGACCAGTTATTTATAGCATTAAATTGTTGTCTTCAAAACATTTAGCGATATTTCAATTTTTGACAAAATGACGCACGTTTAAACACGATTTTGTTTTTTTTGCCCAAAAAAACGTTTTTTTTGCTATAAAAAAAAGGAAAAATTGACGAAATCAAAAATCCTTCAATCAAGGACAACAATTTAGTGCTATAAATAACTGGTCAAAATTTGGTAGCAATCGGATAAGCCGTTCTTTAGACATCTTGATCACCGCAAAACGCCTTTTTTTTAGAATTCTGGGAGATGGACTATAACTTGCTTATTTACAGTTATTCTATGAGGAAAAAATTACTGTGACTTCTCGAAATATATAGTATTCGAATGCCACAACATTTGTTTCAATATAAATAAACCTGTCTTTGAAAAAAAATAGTAAAAATTGCCTTTTTTTGGGTGCCAGAAACTTGACTAACCCCTTAACCCAAACTATTTTCTCTTTCCGTATTTTGGTATACATCTCATATTAGTTACCAATTATTCTTGAAAAAAATAGGTTACGTATTGAAAAAGATTATACAATAAGGTCAGTGACATCACTTTCATAATTAAAATCTTTTAAATCCTTTTTTCTTCTGTGATATCAAGATTGGGTCATAAAATTACAAAAGAATCTGCAGTAGGTCAGACCATAAAGATCCGAAAATACATCTCCTTTTCATGCTACTCGTTCCATATTCATCTCCAATTGAAGAGTGTGCTTACAAGCTTCCAGATTCTAGAATATATTTTTCTTGTCTCTTTCTTATTCGCATAAGAAGACGAATAGCAAGAGCGAACACCCAACGACCGCCTTTAAATCACACACTTTTCGTTTCCAGTTTAAGCTACGTAAGTTTGGGAAAATCCTCAAAATCTCGGTCGGCAACTCGCTTCTTTTCCGGCATGGAAAATAAAATTATTGCGAAGCGCCTCGGCGATTTTTATCCTTTTGTTGTTTTTTTCCACCCCTAGAAAGAGGAGAGGGTGTAGGCGATCGTCCATCGCGATTTTCCTGCATCTTGATAAAAGGTACCAACCCTCTTGGCGAGGGTGCAACCAATGAGAATCGCACGATAGTGGCGCAGAATCCGCAAAATTCACCCCTCGGAGAAACAAACTTTCATTGGCTGCCTCTGGTCCAATAGAATTTGGTTCAATATTGATCTTCAGTCGAGTGAATTGTTAAAAGTTTTTTATTGACAAAGTTGTAAAGTGTTTTACGAGCGATATAGAACGACCGAGCGCGTTATGATGGCCGTGAGTTATTAAAATTGCCAGGATCGTTCGATACTTCCACGAATTCATGGATTGAAGTCCACCGAGAGAAAGATTTTTCCTGTCCTGATTAAAAAACTAATAAAAATGATTCACCCCATCCTGCTAGTTGCAATAGATTTTCATTCTGAGGTGGTTTTAATCTTCCGAATGGGAAAGGAAGTGGGTAGACTGATACACATTTGAAATAGTTCAAATCTAAATTCAACCATTTAAAATCGTACATATAATATTTTTAGTTATTCCATTTGGAAGCCCTATAATATTTGAGGTTTTTAAATTATGAACTTATTTTTTATTTGCATTCTATTTTGAATATATTACCGGGTGGCCGCAAGCCAGGGAAATTAAGAAAATCAGGGAAAAGTCAGGGACTTTGAAAAAAAAATGGCAAAAGTCAGGGAATTTTTGTAAAAAAGCACATTAAGTAAATGTCAAGAATAATCAGAATTGTCATACAGTCACTTTTTCTCTCAAATCAGTTTCTAGTAACTTTTTGAATAGAAAAGGTCATTAAAGTCACTTTTCTTTGAATAAAATTACCCATGGATTAACCACTATTGAATTGAAGTCTATACTTGAATTCTTTTGAAATATTTGGGGGTATTTTAAAAGATTCCAAGAAATTTTTAATAGATTTCAATAATTTGAAGGGGTCTTAAAGGATTTTGCAGATTTGCTCATATTTTTAAATATTCCAAGGATTTCTGAAGGGCTTAAAAAATGTCAAGGGATTTCGAAAGATATTCAAAGGATTTACATTTTTTTAGGACAATTCAAAAGATTTAAAGGCATTTTCAAGAACGTCAAAAAGTTTCAAGTAATTTCAGAATATTTCAAACTGTTTGCAATATTTTAGGGGATTCTAAAAGATTCCAAGGACTTTGTAATAGATCTGAATAATTTCAAAGCCAAGGGATTTTTCAAAGCTTCAAGAAGTTACACAAAATTTGAAATATTTTAGGTTTTTTAGAGGATTCCAAAAATTTTTTAATTGATTTCAGTAATTCGAAGGTAGTCGAAAGGACTTTTATGATTTTAGGGTATTTTTAAAACTTTGAAGGAATTTTGAAGGGGTTTGAAAAAATTTCAAGAGATTTCCAAAAGTTTAAAAGGATTTACATTTTTTTTAGGATATTTTAAAAGATTCCGTAAGGCATTTTCAAGAGTTTTGAAAGTTTCAAGGAATTTCCAAATATTTTTAAGGATTTGCAATATTTTGGGGTATTTTCACAGATTCCAAGAAATTTGCAATAGATTTGAATCATTTAAAATGAACTCCAAAGAATTTTAAAGATTTTATGGCGTTTCTAAAACTTCAAGGAAATTTACAGAGCTTTGAATAGGTTCAAGGAATTAAGGAATTTTAAAAGATTTTATAGGCTTTGGCATTTTTCAGGGTGCTTAACGAAATTTCCAGATAGTTTCAAGAACTATAAAATTTTAAAGGGATTACAAAAGGTTTTAAAAGATTAACATTTTTAAGGACATTTTAAAAGATTCCAAAGCGTTTTCAAGAGCCTTGAAAAGTTTCATGGAATTTCAAAATATTTCAAAGGATTTAAAATGGTTTATGGTATTTTAAAGCATCCGAAGGAATTTGTTATAGATTTCAATAATCAAAGTCTTATAAGATTTTAGAATATCTTGAAAAATTCAAAGGAATTTTCAAGAGCCTAAAAAAGTTTCAAAGGATTTCGATAGATTTCAAAGAAATTTGAAATATTTTAGAGTTTTTAATAGTTTCCAAGGAATTTTTAATAGATTTCCATAATATAAAGATTCAAAAGGATTTTCAAAAATTTAGGGTATTTATAAAACTTCCAAGGAATATTAAAAAGTTTTGAGAAGGTTTAAGGGATATCAAAAGATTTCAAAATATTTAAAAAAATTAATGTATGTTTCGGGTATTTTAAAAGATTCCAAGGCATTTTCAAGAGCCTTAACAAATTTAACAAACTTCAAAATATTTAAAAGGATTTTAAAGATTTTAGGATATTTTTAAAAATTGCAAGAATTTTTGAAAAGTTTGAAAGGATTTCGAAAACTTTCGAGGGATTTGAAATATTTCAGGGTTTTTAAAGATTCCAAGGAATTTTTAATAGATCTCAATTATTTAAAGGTATTCGAGAGGACTAAAGATTTTACGGAATTTTTAAACTTTTAAGAAATATTAACGAGGTTTCAAAAATTTCAAAGGATTCCAAAATATTTTAAAGGATTACAATTTTTTTAGGATATTTCAAAAGATTCCAAGGCATTTTCAAGAGCTTCTAAAGTTTCAAGGAATTTCAAAATATTTTAAAGCATTATCTATTTTAAGATATTTGAAAAGATTCCAAAGAATTTTCAATAGATTTGTATCATTTTAAATGAACTCCAAGGATTTTAAAGATTTGGTAGGATGTTTTTAAAAATTTCAAGGATTTTTCAAGAGTTTTGAAAAGTTTTAAAGGATTTGGAAAGATTCCAAAGGATTTAAAGGTTCCAATTAATTTTTGAATGATTTTAATAATTTGAAGGTATTCCAAAGGATTTTTGAGAGTTTAGGGTATTTTAAAAACTTTCAACGAAATTTAAAGAGCTTTGAAAAAGTTCAAGAGACTTGTAAAGATTTAAAAGGCTTTAAAATTTTTCAGGGTATTAAAAAAAATTTCCAGAAAATTTCAGGAGCTTTAAAAATTTCAAGAGATTTTAAAAGGTGTTTAAAGGATTTACAATTTTTAGCGTATTTTAAAGGATTCCAGGGTATTTTCAAGAGATTTAATGAGTTTCAAAGGAGTTTGTCAGATCTCGAGGGATTTTAAATATTTTATGGTTTTGAAAAGATGCCAAAGAATTTTTAATAGATTTCAATAATGCGAAGGTGTTCCTAATGATTTTAAAGATTTAAGGGTATTTTCAAAACTTCCAGGAAATTTTAAAGAGCTTTAAAAATTTATAAGGGATTTGAAAGATTTCAAACGATTTACCATTTTTTTGGGCAATAAAAAATATTCCATGGAACTTTTAAGAGCTTTACAAAATTTCAACAGATTTTAAAGGATTTTAAATATTTTAGGGTATTTTGAAAGATTCCAAGGAATTTTAAATTTTGATTCCAATACTTTAAAGGGATTTGAGTGGGTTAAAAATATTTTAGGGTGTTTTATAAGATTAGGAGGCCAATTTTAAAGGGGTTGTTTCCAACAATTTTAAATCATTTTAAGCCATTTAAAAAAATGTGCATGCTGTTGTTTAGAATTTCCTGAAGTTTTGCAGGACATGGAACTATTTTACAGGACCTATAAGGGGCCATTCACAAAATACGTGATACATTTTTCAGGAACTTCTGACCCCCCCCCCCCCCCGCGTGATACTTTTTCCATCTTAAATTCTTTTGAATTTCCTTGAATTTTTCTAAAGTCATTTCAAATTTACTTAATTCACCAAATTTTTTCATTGTTCTCAATTCATTTGATTGTTTTTTAAATTCACTTTGTTTTTCAAGAGTTTCATAGAATTTTTCTTATTTTTGAAGAATTTTGCAGCCACCCTGATATAGTAAGGTACACAAAAGCTAAAAAACTAGGTATCTAATCTTTTGTGTGTGAATATTATTGAAGGGATTTGAAAATAAAATATTTGAAATGAAAGTTTCACAATATTATCACAATTCATAATATTTCAAGTTACAAAATGCCACTGGGACGTGGTTCCCTACGGGGACGTAGGGTTATTTCAGGTTTCAATAGGCTTGAAAAGGGACTATATCAAGTCCGAAACGTTGCTACTTTTCAATGAAATAAAGTCTTTTTTATACTAATGACGTTTCCATCTGGAGACTGTTTTATACTTTAATCGAAGGTCGAAAGTTAAGAAAGAGATGCATTTCAAGTTACAATGTTGAATTCATGAATGAGTTTAATTATTAATTGCTCAGAGATTGTTTTAGACGCAAAACAGGAACACGTAATTTCAAATATAATAATAAAAATACATTCTTGAATTCCCGACATCTTATATTTTTTTATTAGAGTATAAGGGTGATTTTTTTGATAAAATCAAAATAGTTTTGCTTTAAGTGGCGCTTCTTTATACATTAATGCTTTTATAACTAAATGGATCTCGAGTGTCGTACATTCAACGGGGTGGTATATCTTTTTAAAATAACAGTTTACAGAAAAATTAGCAGCACTTCACTGTGCAAACAGGGTTTCACGTGGGGAAACTTACACCCAGTTTCAAGGGTTCCTTTTTTAGGGAGTGAAGCAAAAAATAGATATGGGAAAAGATAACAATTTAGGCTGATGTCATCGAAAGCATCTGTCAAATTAGACTATCGCAGGTGCAAAAATAGGTTTTATTTTCTTTTTTTACGGTGTCCCAAAAGAAGTAAAAAAAATATTAAAAATTTTAATGAATTTCTGTTAATGAATATTATGGTCACGAACATTATATCCATTTCTAAGTATGTGAAAATTTAATCAAAATTAAAGAGCCAATAATTTTACGATTGCAAATGTTTAAATTTTAAATTCAATGTTTCATTACGATTTTAATACATTACATATATTTTAATCGTTGATTTGCAGAATCATATATCTCAAGGATTTTAAAAATATGGTTTAATTTCAAATATTAACATTTTTTTAATGTTTTAAACTGTCAGCTTTTAGGATTTCAAAGTAAAACTGTATAATTCGACAAAATGTGATGTCTTATGTCTCTATGGTCTTTGCAAATCGCAAGTTGAATATAAGAACTCAGTCAGAATGTTATAGAGATTAAAGCTTTAATCTCTATAACATTCTTTCCTGGCCGAGTCTAAACATCCGGACAGTCCGTACGTTAATATATGTGACGTGCGCCGAAGAAAGGGGGCTTACTCTGGAAAACGAGATTTTTCAGGACGAGCGGTCGAAGTCGACCCGATAGACACGACTTTTAGAAGAGACGGAAGACCACGAAATCTTCCCTCTCCGCTTGCCACTACATTCTCACGCATATAGCGGCGTTGCTCACGGACGGGGTAAAGATGAAACGCGGAGATGTAGTGGTGAGTGGTGGGAGGTATTTCACAGGATCTCGAGCTCTCGAGCGAAAGCACGATTTCTCGGGTACCTATCAACTCAATTATTAGCAATAATAACGCTCGGAAATTTTTTTCGATAGTTTCATTAAAAAGAGCAACTCAAAACCTATCGAAAGGTGTAAAAACCTCGAATTCGATTTTTCCAGAGTAAGCCCCCTTTCTTCGGCGCACGTCACATATATGTTCATATCACGGTCGAGACTCGAGTCTGCACGTATGGACCTGTCAAGGGGAAGGGGGAGCTGAAAAAGGGAGGGGTAGTGACTTGTGCCTGGACGAATAGAGTCTATATACCTTCTTTCCTGTCTGATCTCTTTGCAAAATTTTATTTGGACCAAAAGTAAGTACATCTTTCAGTAAATATATACATTTTTATATAAGATCTGTCCTTATAATTTAGGAAGTGTCTACACTTACCGAAAAAATCTGGCTGTTTGCACCCAAAAAGTCCGGCTATATGTACCGAAAATGCTCGAACTTTTTACATTTCCATCCAAAATAGCTGGCTAACGAACCTGTTGTTTTCTTTCAGGTCTTAAAAAAGTATAATGCCAAAGTTCAATTTAATCCGATCATTTCTTTGAAAGTTATCGTGCCTACAGACAGACACCTTCATAAAAATCGTTTTTTCTGACGCAGGTGGTCTAAAAACCTGAAGATTTAATGAAAAACGACCAATTCCAATTTCACATAAAACCAATACCTTCTATTATAATTGGAATAGGAATGGAAAAATTAAAAAAAAAAAAAAAAAAATTCTACAAACAAAAAAGTTGAATAGGTTATAAAAAATGAATAAATTAAAAATTTGGAAAAACTCCCGGTTATATGTGATCTTTACATATACTAAACAAAAAATTCTACTAACAAAAATTTCTACAAAAAAAAAAAAAACTAAATAAGTTATAAAAAATTTTTCAAGTTTAAAAAAATTTCCGGTCTTTGTGTTCTTCACAATCATATAAATAAAAACATATGTTTAACGTTACTCCGAATCAAACATGTTATAATAATTATTAAAAAATTGAACAAAAATTGCAAAAATAAATGAATTAATTAACAAGCAAATATTTTCCGAATTAAAAAAATGTAAACTCACCGGGGACGTTTTGTCCTTCTCTTCCTTTTATAGATTCTTCGTAAACTTCCCGGGGGTGGTTATATTTTTTCAATTCGGAAAACGTTTAATTGGCAATTTATGTAATTATTTTTGGATATTTAATTATTTTAAATAGTTTTGTTGTGCATTTCATTCGCACCTGTAATGGTATCGTCAAAATTTGGGAATTTTCAGCTTTATTATTTACAATTTTTATTAACTATAACTTTCAATTCGGATTATTCTTCAAAATATTTTTTTACTTATATGATTGTGAAGAGCGCTAATGACCGGGAGTTTTTTTTCAAATCTTTAAATTTTTGTATAACTTATTTATTCTTTTTTTGTAGAATTTTTTTTACATTATAAAAAAAATCTGTAGGGTCCCGAATATTTTTCATATTCATTTTCGATTCGAAAAGATCCAATTATAGGTTTTTGAGATTTCTAACCTTCGTGATTCGAGAGTTTCCACTTCTGAATTTGTTCTGGCTTCTTGGTAAAATTTTAAAGCTTTACACTTTTAGCCCAATTATTGGCATGCGAAACACCGAAGTGAATTTATTTTATTTTTGATAAATATTTGATTGCACTGGATAATTAATATGTGTATAATATATGTAAAAATGATAGTATAATTAAATTAATTGAGGCAAAACATGCTAAAAATGTATTATCTAAGAAATTAGAGAAGGGTGCCCGCAATTGGGGGGGGGGGGGGTGCAAATAATTGTTGCTATTACCCTACATATCAAACTTCATGCTATAAATTGTGCAAAGTTTCCAAAAGTTTAGTGTTTACTATAGTCGCAAAAAAATTAAAACTGTTTTGATCCATAATTACCCCGGTTGGCGATACTTTATTTTTTGTTGTTCCATTACGACGCATCTTGACATCACTACGAACTTTCCATTTGACAACTGAAGTTAATTTTCATAATTGTTTTATTTGTTTTTGAAAAACCTTCATATATGAGCAATCAAATTTTACGTGGTAAAAGTTCCCACAAAAAAATGACGCATTTATTTGTCTGCGAATGCTTCATATTCCATTGTAGTCTAACAAATAAAAGATTTCATCCAGATATCCATAAGCGTTATCTTACTATTTTCATAGTTAATAATTGTTTTAGATAAAATCGAAAGTAATTGTTGGCATCGTTTTTTCAGATAATATTCATTTGAGAAGTGAGAGCAAAAACATTTTAAACAATCAACATGGCAATAGTCATAAATCTATTGGAGCTAACGAACAAGATCACTGAGAATGCTTGCCGATGTGTTGAAAATAAGAAGAAAATTGATACGTCTGGGAATTCACTAATTCTGTTAAATCCTGATGCGCTCAAATCGGGTGCAGGTATTACTTTTGAAATTATCATAAACGAGGATCCAAAAATTTTGTGCAGTTTTCACGTATCTGTTCGTGAGACATATTACGTCAGTATTAACGTCAATTTCAAGCCAAATGTGCCAGATACTTTTAAATGTGAATTAAGTTTGCATTACATAAACTCAAAACTGAAACTGAACTCCCTAGAGGTTTTGAATGTAGAGAATGTTACAGAAAAATCAACTTTTAATTTTATGCAGCCGCTACAAATATTCAAAATGGATTGGGAAGGTCGAACTAGCCAAAGAGTTTTGTTCAACGAAAACCTGGTTAACAAATATTTATGCCTGTATTGTCAGATTACAAGAAAAGATATTATAATACCCTTAGAAGTGAAAATCCCCACGAGTGAAATGGGTCAACAGTTTTACTCACTCTACGAAAACAAAACGCTTACCGATTTCAAGATTATTTGTAGAGATAATCAGGAATTCCTCGTGCATAAAATAGTACTTGCGGCTAGATCGCCCGTTTTCAAAGCTATGTTTGAACATGAATTCCAAGAATCTCAGAAAAACGAAGTTGTAATAAGTGACTTTCGGCCAGACATTGTAGAATTAATGCTGCGTCACATTTACACCGATAGTATCGAGAATTTAAACGAAGAAAATGTCAAAGCGCTGCTTGCGATAGCAGATAAATACGGGTTAAAGAAGCTGAAATTACTTTGTATGCATGAAATAAGTAAATGTGTAGATAACCTCGCTAAAGCACTAGATGCTTTCTCAATTGCTGAAAATTATAATGTTACGGAATTTAAAGAAATGGTCGCAGAGTTCATCAAAAATAACCGACTTAATCTGTAAGGCTGTAACTCGGGGAAAATAAACATATGTTTATACCCTTTTACATTTTTTGTATTTATGTAAAGGGCACTTTTTTACAATAATAAAACATATAACTCAATTTAATTTAGCTGTATTTTTTGCAACACAACTCACGATTATCTCATAGATTTGTTGCCATTTTTGTGCTCCATCCTTTAGAGCCTGATGTAGGAGATTTTCTATAGTTTGATGAATTAATATCTTTGAAATAACTTTTAATTGTATTTTTAAAATTGTGAAATGTTTTTGAAAACGAAATTCAGTAAAAAGTCTATTTCATTAGCTGGTCTAAAAATTAAAAAGTGAATTTTACAAAAATGGCATTTTTCAAATATATTTATTTTAATTTGCCCACTGTTCAAAATACTTCATACTCTACAATTGTATGAAGCAAATGTGAACCACCGCTACATAATTTCAAGATACAATGGTTTGGTGAATTTATTATGAAAGTATATTAATTTTCACATTAAGTTTAAAATTCAGAAACCTTTGAGCAAATTAGAGTAGAGCCACTTTTGTTATTAACAAATAACTGAAAATTGCAAACCTTTTTTACACGTTTACGTGGTTTGTTTGTTTCAGACAAGAGATAGCGTAAATATGTATACTATATGACTTTTATATAATAAAATTAGCTTTTAAAATAGCCCTCATCGAACATCCTACGACCAATAGTTTATGAAATATGAATTTGTTAATTAAGGGTACGCAGCCGTTGTGTACGAGACGTATGTAACGAATTTTCATTGTTATAAAAAATATATATCCAAATTTTTCTTCATAGATCCATCAAGTGAAATGTTGCTAAGTATGAGATTTTTTTGTATTAAAAATAAAAAATTAGCAGGGTGGGGGATGAGTCGATTTTAGTGAGTACTTTTAGTGAGTTCTTATTTGGTGAATCTGCGAAGCAGCTAAGGGATGGTTCTTTTTGTAAGAAAAACTATTTGCTGGATTTAAAAATATATAATTTGTAGCAACAAATGGTTGTAAACAATTATTTTTTTAATACTTAATCTTGTCCGAAAAGTCTGAAAAGATAAAGATTAACCGACGGTCAACAGGGATGTCCATTATTTTTACCAATCTTCTATCCGCAATAGTTTCATTATAAAGCAATATTGTTTAAACAATTTTGATGCAAATTATTTCATAATAGCGATAAATAATGAAAAAAATTGCCAAAAAATATGGAACATAATGTTTAGCTTATGGAAAAGATAAAACTTTTATATGTTTTTAGCACTAATTGCTTGAAATGCAAGTTTCTTTTTTTCGTGTAATTTGAATGGACTAGTGGGGACATATTGACTTTATTTTAATCTCCCATTTTTAAACGAAAGCAATTAAAATGTTTAGACTTTATTAACATTTCTTCGTTTTTTTTTGTCATTTTTGGCGCGCCCATTGGTACCCTCGTAGTATACGGGATTTCCCATCATGACTCATGGCGCAGAGTCAACATTGATATGTGGATCCATTCCTGTTTGAAACTAATCGAAACAGTTTTGCAAATTAGAGAAAAATATTGTGGACTGTATATATGCAGTACTTTCGACCGGAAAGATAAAAACTCTGGAACAAAGTTCGATCCGCTAAAAGCTGAAAAAACGTGTAGTGTTAACATTAAAAATTAAGAACTCTGTTTTTGGAATATTTGCATGAAGGTACGTGATTTACCAATTTTATGAAACAAAACAATAATATCTACATAAATTCGATAAGTTACAACTATTTTTCCTGATAGGGAACTTATTTTGACATTCTTACGTACTCGTAATGTGACAGGAAAGTGAGGTTATGTCATTCCAAGTCATTGACACTCAACTTGTTATTGCATTATATATTCAATTGAAAAAGGCGTATTATAAAAAACTTGATTTAAGGCAGGGTTCTACTTTCAACGCGCGAAAAAAATGCGAATTTTTGGTAATTTTTTTTTTAACATTAAGAAAGATATTGATGTAGGGTTTGTTGTGCTTAATAGATATACTCTTAAAATACATTTAAAAATTTTTTTTTTGTTTATTTTATGCGCTCTGTATACATTTAAATGACACTTTCCTCAAAACCACGTTTTCACTGCTTGTTAAAAAAATCTCCGAAACTACCGAATCGATTGGTCTGAAAATTTTACGACATTCTATACATGTACATCAACCGGTGGTAGCAGATATATATATGAAATTTTTTATTTTTATGCAAAAAAATAAGCAAAAAAAAGAAGAGATTTTTGATTTTTTGTTGTAATTGCCGCCATTTTATTTTTTTGCATGTAAATGAAAAAATCTGCTGCCACCGGTTGATGTATATGTATAGAATATGTGGTAAAAATTTCAGGTCAATCGATTCGTTAGTTCGGAAATTTGTGTAACAAGCGGTAAAAACGTGGTTTTGAGTAAAGTGCCATTTAAATGTATATAGAGCGCATAAAATAAACTAAAAAAATTTCTTTAATGTATTTTAAGAGTATATCTATTAAGCATAACAAACCCTACATCAATATCTTTCCTAATGTTTAAAATTTTTTTTTCAAAGATTCGCATTTTTTTCGCCCGTTGAAAGTAGAACCTTGTCTTAACCCATGAACGGCTAGAGGTATACCGTATGCTACCACGCGTTTTTTCTCTTTTAAATTAGTTAAATCTGTTAAGTTTAAATTATTTAGTTAAATTATCAGTTATTTGAGTAATTACTTATATTAGTGAATTAGCTAATCAGTTTAAGTTACTTGAAGTAATATAGCTGAAACATCGAAAAGGAGTTGAAAATCCGCGATAGAGAAAAAATTCCGTTGCTGATGGGTTAAAAAACATTGTCATACAAAAAATGTTTTTTAATAATGATTAAAATTGAAGAAATATCCAATAAACAAATGCAAAATTACAAAAACTGAGTTACAATTTTTATATTTAGTGTTATTAATTAAAAAATGCGTTTTTCACTAGACTTGGTTGGAATCAAATTTATGTGAAAGTTATAATTAAGACATTCTAAAAAAAATGATGGCTTAGACTGAGTGACATATTTAAAAAAATCGCTGTGCCTACTTGATTCACACAAAACGTTATGAACAATTTCATATATTATAATAAATTTTAATTAATAAAATGAAATAATTAAAAAAATTAACATGAAATTAATAAAATAATACATTTTTGACTAATTTTTTACATTGAGGTAGCTGTCGTGCCAAAAATCAGATCTCTGAATGAAAAGAAATGTTCCAAAAGACGTCTTAGGGATGTCCCGAAGACGTCACTACGACATCCTTAATTTGTGTGCCCACAGGGAAAGTATTACGGAATATACTGTGGACATCTATAGCCAGAGAAAAATCGTTTTTTCCCTAATCTTCCTCAAATTTTATTGCCAATAATTTTCAGTTGTTTGTTTATAAAATTTACAAAGAATATCAAATGACAAATTTTTATTACTAGCTTTATTGGAAACGTCACTTAACAATAATTCAGATAAAAATCATTTATTCTTGCTTTTGAAAATTAACACTGGGCACTTGTTTATAAAATGAGCAAATGATTGAGTGATTTAAAAAAGGTTTAAAATTTACAAAATGGCGGCGATTTTTCTGAAAATATTAAAAGTCAATTTTCTGGAAAACCCAACCTTTTTATTTTTTCCCATATTTTCTTTACAATTTCTGCTTTTTGAAGGAAAATATCGTATCACCTCTATGCGGACTAAACTATTGTTGAGGCCGGAGAAATTTTTTTCCTAAGAATATAATTTAAATTTTTTCGTAAACGATGCAAGATATCGCAAAAGAGAAAGAGATATTTTTCGTCTCTGTCGGGGTGAGCGAAAAAAAATAGGAAATAAGATTTTATGAAAAAAAATCTTCTTGCCACAAAAGCGATTTAGCGCACACAAAAACTCACAAGATTTTTTTCTTATAAAAGTAAAAATTTAGAACAAATATTGCGTAAAATATAAGTGGGTTTTTTGACAAAATCGACTTTTAATATTTTTAGAAAAATCACCGCCATTTTGTTCGTTTTAAACATTTTTTTTTAAATTTCTAGCGGACTTGAAAAGAAGATAATAAATCTGATTAGAATCAGGAAGAAAACGATAAATATCCTAATTAAGCAAAAAGTCATAGAGGTTCAAATAAAAGTTTGCGTTTTTTGAAAAATAAAGCACAATAAAATTCAAATACACATAACTGTGTACGAAAATTTATTTTCAAAAATCGAAAAAAAATGTATGGCCTAATTTCTTCTAGAAAACAACATATTTCATACCTGCCCGATTAGAGATAGATTCGGTCTATATTTGAAAATAAATAAATGTACGCTTTTGAGCGAAAAATTAAATCACAATTTCATTTTTATTTTTTAGAGCCTCTTTTTGACATTTTTTATAAATTGCCTATAAATTATACGCTACACCTGCGAAAATCATTTGAAATTTTAAATGTTTATTTTAACCATAAACTTGACTCACCCAATACTAAAGATTAACCAAGTTTTATAAAAATCGTTAGACCCTCCTACAACTCTGATATTCAAGAAATGGACTGACCCGCTTTGAAATTTGTGTTACTTCTTTTTTGAAATTTTCATAACTTTTAATTAATAGATTTAGCTTTTTTGTGTCCGAAATATGATGTAATTTTATATTTAAGAAATGCCGAAAAAGAAAAAAATGGAATTTTTGAACAAAAAAAACAACAGAAATTACGGTTTTGAAAATAAATCATTTTTAATTTGTCAAATTTGTTTGTTAGACCAAAATCTGAGTGTTCTGTACATGTTTTATAAGTTTTATAGTGAAATAGCAAGCGGTATATGAGAAAAAAAATTCGTATCAAATGCGGAAAAAATTTTGACTTTTTTTGAAAACTCAGAAAACAACAATGGCATTTTTGAAAATATATTATTATTTGCATAAATTTGTCAGACCAAACTCTGAATGTATTTAGCAAGTTCTGTATACGTTTTCTAGTCAAATAGCCAGTGCTCAGATGAAACAATCTAACTATGAAGAAAATATCAAAATTTTTCATTTGTCCATAAAAAGGTTTATAACAATAATAACTGTTAACATGTGTCAATGTTTCGTTATACTACAAGTGTTATGATAGATCTTAGCAATTACAACCAATTACAAATTTTCTTTGATAAATTTTAATTTATGATAGCCTTAAAATCTCTCGTTACTTTGTAATACTGTTTTATATACATCATTAGTATTTTTTTAAGGTTGGTAATTCGTTGGAATTTTGGGAAGCTTTGTTGAAAATACAAAGAATTGCATTTAAGGATGGCGCAGCTCTTTGACGTTACCCAGTTTATCAAAGATTCTTATCAACTTCCAGGAATTGATCGTCCATACACTGTCCCACTCGCTGTCCCAGGAGTGGACAAAACTGTCCATTCATTAATTATTGTAAATAATGAATGTCTTCAACAATATAAGGAATTTAGTGTTAACATTGATGTACAGAAATGTCCCGAAATTAAATGTAAGTTTCATGGTTATGTTATTAATAATTTACTCGAAGAAAGAATTGATTTAAATTTTACAACAAATGGGACGAACACTTTAAAATACGATGTTACTGTTTATTGTATAAACAGTGAGTTAAAATTTAATTTCTTTGAGACTTTACACGTGAAAGATATCACCCCAAATTCTTTCTATTTTTTTACACGCAAAATCAAAGCTATAGGGCAGAACTTGATAAATGGACGTTTATTCCTGTACTGTCAGATTACAAGAAAAGACATTTTGATGCCTTTACAACTCGAAATTCCCAAAACTGAAATGTCTGAACAGTTTTCCACACTCTACGAAAACAAATTGTTAACCGATTTTACGATTATTTGTCACGATCAGGAATTTCTTGCGCACAAAGTGGTACTCGCGGCTAGATCACCTGTATTTCAGTCTATGTTTGAACATGAAATGAAAGAATCTCTTGAAAACCAAGTCGAAATAACCGATTTCAAACCCGAAATTGTTGAGAAAATGCTGCGTTACATTTACACGGATAATGTTGAAGATTTGAATGAAGAAGACGCACAAAAGTTACTTGCAATAGCGGATAAATATGCGTTGAAAAGACTGAAAATAATTTGTATGAGAGAAATAAGTAAATCTGTAAATAACGTCTCTGAAGCTTTGGAAGCTTTTTCAATTGCTGATCAATATAATGTAGAAGAGTTTGAAGAAAGGGTGGTACAGTTTATGAAAGACAACCGACATAATCTTTAAGACTGAAAAGATAACACCTGAAAAGATTTATGTATATTTAACTTTATTTTTTTATATGTATCGCTGTATTAATTCATATGTACAACGCTTCAATTCTGAAGATATGTTTTTGTAAATAAAAGTTATTTTGAAGAAGCATAATTTTTTATTTAAACCATAATTTTATCAAATGCAACTCCAGCGACAAAAAGACCCCGCATTTCTCTGAAAGGCATTGCAAATAAACTCCGCGAAATTTAAAAAACATGTTTAGGAAAATATTTCTAAGATAATTTTGTGCATGTTCTCAAACATCCGTAATGCGTAAGGAAATTACATGTATTTTGTATCAAAAGTAATTGGGAACACAGAAAAAACAGAATGTAATCTTTACAGCGACTTCAGAGTAATGTTTACCTGCAACAAAAATTAACTTCACGTGTTAAAATTTACCCATTACATGGGAAATGGTTACCATGTCAACTCCATTGAATCTTGTTTTGTTTCGATGTGAAAAAATTCAACTTTATCTGCTTGAAAATTACCCGCAACAAAAATTCACTTGTATTTTTTCTGTGAAGGACACCTTATATTAATTGAATTTAGTAAAGTTACACACCTTCGAAAATTATAAAAAATTAATTTTAATTTTCGAATACATCAAAGTGCTAGAATTCAATAAAATACCATCAGATTTTGCAGTATCCAACAGTTTGATACTATCATTGCAAAAATAAAACGATAAACTGAAGTAAAACAGGGTGGCCACATGATAAGGATAATGACTGAAAATTTTTTGATAATATAGTATCACGAATTTCATGTAATATGATATATAATGCAATTTAAAATAAGTTCTTCAACTTTTTTTCTTTGTTTTAAGTTCAATTGTTAACTTTTCAATCATGTGATCATTCAGTTAACAATGCGTAAATCTAAAAATTTTTGCATTCCAAAATTTCCATTATAACTCTCCATTTTTAAGTGTACACTTTCAATTAAAGAATTTAAAAATGCAGTTTTGAAGGCATAGGCAATACAAAATTAAAAACGTTTTAATTTTTGATAAGAAACGTTTTAAGTTGATCAGCTGAGAATATAAATTGATTTTTAAAACTAAACTGGAGTTTTTCAGAAGTAGATCATTTACAGATTTTGACGTCGAAGATTGAACTGTTGCAATTCGATAGCCCTAGTAGTTAACAAATTTAAACGTTCGATTGACAGTTATAAAATATTTTTAATTGTATAATAATTTCAAATAATTAGATTCATAATTAAACACTTTTAATATATTTCAAAAGCTATTCAAATATTCTTTGAGTCTGAAGCATTCCATTTTCTACAATTCCATTTGAAATTTTGTATAAAAAAAATAATATTGAGCAATGTTTGAATCTTTAATTAAAATAAACCATTATATATAAAATATTCAAAACTAAACAATTTGAAACTGCATTGTTTGAAATTACACTAATTTTAACTGTTCCATTTAAAAAATTCTAATTGATAAGTAAAAGTGTTGAATTTTAATGTATAAATAACAAATAAACAATTATTAATTTGAAACGTCTTACAATTAAAATAATCCAACCTGAAAGGATTTATATGAAAAAGTTTGAATTTTACAATTCTTATTTTAAAAGAAGGGAACGAAATTTTGTTATTTAATTTTCTTTCGTATTGGAAGAGGAACTTTTTTGTTTTTTTAATTTTTATTGATTTGAAGGCGGGCAAATTTAGTATTTTTACATTTTCATTGAGCTTGAAACCAGGAAATTTTAGTTTTTAATTTTTTTTTGAATTGGGAGAGGGACATTTTATATTTTTAAGGTTTTTATCGAGTTGGAAAGGAGGAAATTTTGGTTTGCAATGTTTCATGATTTGGAAAAGACCCTTTTTTGTTTTCATTATTTTTACTTATTTATATTAATATTTAAGTAAAGAACTTTTTATTTTTAATTTTTGTCTGAATTTGAAGAGGTAAATGTTTTATTTTTTCATTGAATTGGAAGCGACGAAATTTTGTTAATTTTTTTCTGCATTGGAAGTCATCATTTTTTCTTTTTAGCATTTTTATTGCGTTTTTATTTCTGTTTTCAATTTTTTTCTTAACTGGATGAGGGACATTTTTCTGTTTTTGAGATTTTTATCGACTTACAAGGGAGAAAATTGTGTTTTTCAAGTTTTTCTTTAATGGAAGAGGTTATTAATTATTTGTATGAATTGGATGAGGTCAATTTTTTCTTTTCGACGTTTCTGTATGGACGAGGGGCAAACCTGGTATTTTTGACATTCAGATGAAATCGGGAACTTTTCATTTTCAATTTTTTACTAGTTCAAACGTTTTAATTTGTGCTGTTAAGTGGCATATAATGAAATTTTATATGTGTATATTATTGAGCGTTTAAATTCAACATTTCTGAATTTAAAACTTAAAAATCTTGAATTTTCAATATTCAAAACTTAAAACATTTCCGCTTTGAGTGCTTTAATTTTCAGTCTAGTTTTTGATACTTCAAATAAAAACATTTTTCATTTATCAGAGTTCGAATTTTTTAATTTTAATGACCGTGAAACATTTTTGCGGGCCGGGAAATCCGGGAAATGGCCGGGAATTTTTTGTTTCGATTAAAACGGTCACCCGATGTAGAAAAATCTTTTGGTCCTGCTCCGGCCCAGACCAGGCCATCTGGTGTCCAGTCCTGACGCTGACTAGATGGTCTGACCTGAGTCTGGTCAAAAGTAACGTTTTTTTTTGGCTAGCCCCAGGCCAGGCCGTATGGTGAGCCACTAGTTAATGGCTGATTAGCCATTAGTAAACTAGTTGGAGACTGGTCGGCCGCTGGCTAGACTCCCTTTATGTTTTTAATTACTTGGAAAAAGAACCATTCTTCAATATAAGTATGTTTAGCTGATCAGCAACAAACCAGGACTAGACCAGACTGGCAAGGTGATTAGAGAAAAAGTCTTGGTTTGATAGTTTGAATTTCTTATTTTCTATAATTTTAAATATGTCCGAAAAAATGTGCTGATCGAATCTAGAACTTTTTTTCGTCTGGGATAGATGATCAGTGCTAGTCTTGGGCCAGAAAAGACCTTCTAACCTGAATTCAGACCTTTTATTGTTCTTGGATGGCTGAGCAGTGCCAGTCCTGGGCCAGACCAGACCTTCCAGATTAGATAGTCTAGATATAGCCACACCTGAGTCAGACTGTCATTCAATGGGTTATTGAATAAATGCAATGACCGATTTATTTTTTGAAACAAGACATTTTTCAAATTTAACAGCACTTTTGAGGGAAGTGATAAATTCTGAAACAGGTCGATAAAAAGTAATATACTTTATCTGGAACCTTTCAGCTCTCAGCTGTCAGCTGAGTGAAAAACTTTTCGAAATTTCATGGGAGGTCACGGGACGTTGATCGCAACCCCAACTGACTGTAAATTGTACTGGGTTGTATGCACATACATCATACAGAATCCGGAGCGTATCCAATCATCGATAGTGCGACTTAGACATAAATATCTTGCAGACTATGACAAATCAAAATATATTTTATCGCTTCTGTGTATCTCTACACACCCAGATTACATATTACTTTAATACTTTATGTACAAGAAATTTATACGTCGCTTAATAGATTCATGTGGGGCATGTACAATCGTAGATCCACATTTATTCGAATATATCCTACAGATAGACATTGTGTCTGTGATTATGTGTAATATGTATAATATGTGTATGTGGAGACGTAATCCCACGAGCGATTTGGTTGATCGAATTGACGGGTATCGATTCAATTGATTAAACGCCCTTCTGCCTCTGCGGACGTGGACCAATTGAAACTTATATGTACTTATAAGGGTGCCCTCTACCATGAAGAATTATGGGGTTAGATTTACTAGAATCAAATTTTCCTGGTGCTATTTCATCTCCAAATTTAATGTGCTACACTTTAAACAAAATTTAATACATTAGTTTAAGAAATACATAAAGTATAGTAATTTATCTAATAACTAGCATTATTATCAACTGAATAACCATTTATTCTTTAGGTTTATTTGTTTTTAAGGTTATATAAATATAATCTTCTTGAGATTCTTAAGAAAATTTATAAAGATTATTAAACATATTAGATATGTCAAATCAAAATCTCAGCAAAAAGTTCATCTTCAACCAAGTAATCCAAATCCAGAAAAGACCATTTTTCTACAAAATAGTTGAATCCTTGACCAAAAGAAACATTAATTTGCGACCAGTTGTATTATTAACCAAAAAGGATTAAATATTTGCAAAAAAGACGAATATTGTACAAAATAATTAAATTTTTCAACCCGAAAATATGAATTTTCTGCCAAAAAAGGCCAGGTTTCAACTAAAACGATGAATTTTCAACTAAAAATGTAATAGTTGATATTTAAATCTAAAGAGATGTTAATAATAAATCAAAAAAGGTTGAATTAAAAAAAAAGATTTTTCAACAACGTAGTTGAATCCTCGACCAAAAAAATGTTTCAATTAAAACAGTTGCAATTTCAATAAAAAAAATGAAATTACCACCAAAAGAGATGATTTTTCCACAACAAAAAACTGGTTGACTTTTTAACCAAAAAATATTTTTGAGCCAAAAATGATAAAAAATCTTCGGCAAGTTATAATTTGAAGGGAAAAATAATTTTGCATGGACCGAATCCACCTCAAATCAGGCAGGTTCTACACAGTGGCGAAATGTGTTGTTTTTTAGAGGAAATTAGGCGATACGTATTTTTCCGATTTAAAAAAATTGCGATGTTATGCTTATTTTATTTTTGTGCTGTGTTTTTCCAAAAACCCCAAATTTTTTCTTTAAACCTCTATTACTTTTGAAAACTATAACGAGAAAAATTTTAAAATTATATTTTTATGAAAAAAAAAATTCTCACGGTCTCAAAAGTGGCTTAGCCTGCAAAAATCTAGTAGAATACTGTTCTTTTATTAGCAGAAATTTTTCAAAAATATTAGGAAGAATAAACGGGGGGTGGTTTTCCAGAAAATATTTTCTCATATTTTTAAAATTTGAAGAACAAATTCAAGCAGATTTTCTGGAAAATTCCACCCTTTTTGTTTTCATCCACTTTTTTTCTCTCCCTCATGAAAGTACAAGTTTAATACAAAAGTGGCAAAAAATTAGTAGTGTGCAATTGATATATTTCACTCGATCAGCGCTATTTCAGATGGATTTTATTTCAGAACTAACGGAACAGGTTCGATTTTGTGAAATCCTACTTTCGAAGTTATTTAAGTCGCTTGAACTTTTTCTTAAATTAAATTCAATTTTGAAAAATTCAAATTTTAAAAATTTGTGCAATTATTTGTAAAGAGTAATTTAAAAGAAGTTTATTATCGTACCGAAATTCGGGATAAGTAGTCCAATAATGTTCATAAGATTGGCTAGACGTGCCGAAATTTGGAGACGACTCTCTGTCCCCTTTTCCAGTTTCGTAAATTTTTGGGGACAAATGGACGTAGCCTAATTTAAAATAATTCACTTTTTAATCTTTCCGATTTAAAATTCAGGAATCTGGCATTTTTCCAATCTTTAACTGTTCCCTTTGAAAGTTGAAGTTGCTTTTTAATTTTTCTAGCTTACAATTTCATAAATACTTCAAACTCAAAATTGTTTCTTTTGGAAAATTTTTGTTCAACTTGTAATCATCATTTCCTAAAACTTAGAAACGTTCATGTTTTGATACTATATCAATTCCAAATAATGCAGTTGCTCATTATTTAATTTGTCTTGCAATTTGAGATACACAACAATAATAATTGTGTATAAGGATGATTGTCCAAAAGTTGACCATTTTAAACAATGTGATTATCGAAAACAAAAAATTTTGTTAAGTTGATTATTTCCATCTGAAACAGAGAGTATGAAAATATGAAACCAAGAGATCGAGGAATCCATCTGTGATGAATATGAATTTTACACGTTTATTTTTAAACTCCTCAACTCCAAAATGTTTAATTCTACTCTTGTTTTTTATTTTTTTAAACTCAGTATAAGTGATATCTGTGAACCTCAAATATTTTAAAAATGGTGTTAAAATTACACTGGAACCTCGATTTTAGTCAACTGTTTTTGCACGTTCTTAGAACTCATGTCCTTCGTAGTTTTGTAATGAGAGCAACCGCGCGTCCAAGAAAGAGGTGATGTCCAGTCAAGCGTGACAAACAGCATGAAGGCCCCACTCTTAGCATGAGTTGCATCAGTTGAGTTACATAAATCGAGGTTCCAGTGTATTTAGCAATTTTTCATTTCATATGTATAGGTTGCGACAGGTGCACGATTGCAGGACATCTTGCGTACTTTTTTATTTATAATTTTTAAACGAATTCGTCTTAAATGTGGAAACTTCACTAAATTGTGCTTTGCTATAAGTACATTACTTGGGTAATTTTAC